>JAUPFT010000024.1:9830599-10430599 GCA_036936625.1 Parnassius smintheus behrii
TATTTTTGAAATTGCAAGATAATCAAAATAAGTTGTGAACAAATTCAAATTATATTAAAAGAAGTGGGTGATCTTCAAATTTTGTTCATAAAAGTTCGTTAGTGTAAAAATCCGTTGTTTACTCAACAAAACGAACTTTGGACCATGATGTAAACAAGTATTGTCGCTAATATATTGCAGATAAGTATAGATAATTTTAAAATATAAATCTTTGTACTTACCAAATGATTACGGAGTGCCACAAGGGAGTGTCTTGGGTCCTTTACTGTTTTTAATTTACATAAATGACCTACCAAATTACATCAAACATAATACAATATTATTTGCTGACGACATTTCCATTTTAATACCGAAAATAAATTTTAATGCTAGTAATAAAGAATATGAAAATGAAATAAATAATACTATTGTAAATGTTGTTAAATGGATAAAAAACAATAATCTAAGCATAAATCTATCCAAAACTATATTTATGCAATTCTACAATGTTAAAAGTAAACCGCAATTACTTGATATTAAGTATAATGGTGAAAAAATTACTGCTACTGAATGTACCACATTTTTAGGTATTAGTTTAGACAAACATTGTAATTGGAAAAATCACATAGATAAAGTTTGTTCTAAAATATTTAAATTTAATTTTGCTCTGCGAAGGCTAACTTCAATCTCGTCAAGAAACACTTCTCTTATAGCATATCATGCGTATGTCGCTGCTGTATTAAGATATGGTCTCATATTATGGGGAAACTCGACTGATGTAAACCGTGCTTTTATAGCGCAAAAACGGTGTATACGAGCAATTTGTGGTGTCGGGCCACTAGTTTCTTGCAAACCACTGTTCAAAGAATTGGGTGTTCTTACGCTACCATCCATGTACATTTTTGAACTTTCAATATTCGTAAAAAAGTATCCTCAGTTTTTTACTAGATTTAAAGATACAGTAACATATAGTACCAGATACCCAGATAAAATTATTTTACCTTCATCAAAAACTAGCCTGTATTCAAAAAATTGCTATGTGATGGCTATTCAAGTGTTTAATAAAATCCCAAATGAAATAAGGCAATTAGATTATAATCAATTTAGACGTAATTTATTAAAGTGGCTTTTAGAAAAACACTTTTATTCGGTAAATGAACTGCTAAAAATAAAAGAACGTTTCTATTGACTGTAAAATGCTGTTTCTTATCTGACTGTGTTTTAAACGATTAATATTAAGATTGTAAAATGATGCATGTTTATTTTTACTTAAATTTTTGTATAATATATTGATTGTATAGAATATTATTCTAACCATAAGTTAATTAGTAAATAAGTTTTCATATACCAAAATTGGTGAAATATGTGAATCATTATTATTTTTATAAGAACATCTTTGTACCATATTTCTTGTGAATAAATTTAATTTATTTATTTTATTTATACGATCCTTCAGATAGGAGGCTACAAGGCGGGCGAGACGATCAGGGAGGCCTAAGTCGTACAATTTGTAGATAAGGCCCTCATGCCAGACTCTGTCGAATGCCTTGGCTATGTCGAAAAAGACCGCGATGGTCTTTTGACGACGAGGATAAAAACCGCTGAGGATATATTCCACTATGCGGTGAACTTGCTGAGGGCACTAGTGTTTGGCTCGGAACCCGAATTGTTGAGGGATGACTAAAGGGTTGCCGTCTGTGGAAAACAAATGGCGCCTCATGCGCACGAGAATAACTCGTTCGAAGAGTTTGCCCATGGCCTTGAGGAGGCTGATGGGACGGTGATTGGAGGGGAGGTGGTGAGGTTTGCCTGGCTTGGGAATGCCAATGACAGTTGCCTCTTTCCAAGAGGTGGGAAAGTAGCTGAATTCAAAGCAGTCGTTGAAGATTATGGCCACTAATAAACTGTTGTCTGCTGTTGCTTACCACATGGGATAGATGACATTGGTCACGTACCGGTCGTACATAAATAAAATGGTAAATTTAGTATATGAAGGCTGGATAAATATCATTTCCATCCGTAAGATGTGTCATGCATTGTTTTCCGTATTATGAACTTCAACAAAGCAACGTAGCGAAGTGTGATAGGTATTTAAACCCCGGTACTTACCCGGTCACGATGACATATTTAAGCATCACTGGCGGTATCATAGAATACTATAACAAGTATTATAGTATTCTATGGTCGGTATTTTGCAGCACTTTACAGGTACTTATAAATAAGTACCTGTAAAGTGATGCAAAGTGTGTAGTAATAGTAGTGTGCTGTAAAGTGCTCAATTGAAATAAATGTCAAGATTATACATTTTTCAAGACTGCTTTCGTAAAAAGAAGTACCCGGTTGACCGAGCTTTGCTCGGTAATTTTCGCTCGGTTTTTTTTGATTCGTGTCTTTTGGAAATAATATTTAGATACAAATTACATACTGATGAAATACGAATAATATTTTTTTGATCGTAGCGACATAATAGAAAAAACTGAACTGGTTATTTGATTAAAAAATCATGAGTGCTTAAAAAATCATGAGTGCAATTAGTTTAATTTAAATTTTCGTGTGTTTAAAAAATACTAAAAAAAGGGCTCGAAAAAATAGATTTTCTCAAAAAAGAACTTGAAAAAAAATTTAAAAAAAGTCGGTCGGTCGGTCTGGGCTCGAACCATGGTATTACGATTTTGCGACCGCCCAATATACCATTAAGCTATTTGTAATCATTAATAAGCCGTCAAAATTTACTTTCTTATTCTAACGATATTATAGCAGTTTTTCATTGCCTAAAAACACGGACAAAAAGACATTTTCTAAAAATAAATCCTAGCTAGATCGATTTATTGCCCCCGAAACTCCCTGCACACAAAATTTTATGAAAATCGTTGGAGCCGTTTCCGAGATCCCGATTATATATATATATATATATATATATATATATATATATATATATATACATATATACAAGAATTGCTCGTTTAATAGTATAGGATGACGTTAATAATACTTTTTTATTTAAGCCCGTTTAATGAAATAGTTATGTGACTTTGTGTTATTGTTGGGACCGATGGCGTAAGAGAACCAGTAACCTTATTTTGTATGACTATGGGTAATGCCAGAAATATATAATTTATACGTGGTACGTGGTAGAGCCATACTGCTGTTATAATAGTAGTATAGTTGTAACACGAACGGGTCGGCTCGACCGGGGAAGAATCACGCACTCACAGAATACCAGCTTAAAATAGTAGCTTAATGCTGCTGTGTTTCTTATGTTGAGTGTAATTTTTTACTGGTAATGCATTCCATCTTAGCCCTTACAGGTGACAACGCAACTGCATTTTGATTCGTAATCGAGTATACATGTGGGATGTCTACGGACCACAGCAACCACTTACCATCAGGTGGACTGGGTGCTCGTTTGTCACCTTATCCTATTAAAATTCTCTTATGGCTAATAGATAATATATGTCATGTATAATATATGGTCAAAAAAGTAAATGAATCCTATACTATGAAACGAGCAATTCTTGTATATATATACATATATATATATATATATATATATATATATATATATATATATATATATATATATATATAATTAATCGGGATCTTGGAAACGGCTCCAACGATTTTCATAAAATATAGTGTCCAGGTAGTTTCGGGGATAATAAATCGATTTAGCTAGGATTTATTTTTAGAAAATGTCTTTTTGTCCGTGTTTTTAGGCAATGAAAAACTGCTACAATATCGTTAGAATAAGAAGGTAAATTTTGATGGATCTTTAGTGATTATAAATAGCTTAATTGGTATAATGGTCGGTCACAGAATCGTAAAACCCCGGTTCGAGCCCAGACCGACCGACCCACATTTTTAACTTTTTTTTCATGTTCCTTTCTTTTTTGAGAAAGTCTATTTTTTCGAGCCCTTTTTTTTAGTATTTTTTAAAAACACGAAAATTTAAATGAAAATAATTGCACTCATGATTTTTTATTCAAATAACCAGTTCCGTTTTTACTGTTATGTCGCTAAGATCAAAAAATATTATTTCTATTTCATCAGTATGTAATTTGTATCGAAATATAATTTCCAAAACACACGAATTAAAAAAAAATCGAACGAAAAATACCGAGCAAAGCTCGGTCAACCAGGTACTACTTATATAAAACTAACTGGCCAGGCAGACTTCGTTCCGCCCTTACCGATGAACCTATGTCCTTTAAAAATCTTTAAATTCGCAATAATAAATATTGTGGGTCATTTATCGAGATAAAAATATCCTATCTCTCACGCTGGAGCAAGCATTACACATTTACAAAATTTCATTGAATTTGGTTGAGTGGTTTCCGAGCTCATCGCGGACAAACAATGTGACACGTAATTTTTATATAGAGATAATATACCTACATATAAATGAGAGAAGTATAAAATAATGCGCAGCATTTAAGGCCCTCATATTGGATGAAAGTGCGCTTACTATCTTTTTCCAAACCACCACTTAATATCGGGTAGCATAGTAATCAACAACAGAGTACTTACACCCGAAACCACTAGATCCTAAAAGCTAAAAATATTAACGGCTTAAAATAAGAGTGCCGACTGCATCTAATGCACAGTTCGCCTACAAATATTATGCAGGATCGCATTTTATATATTAAGGATAGTTTTAATTCAATTATGATATCATGATCATTCATCATTACGGGCCTTCAGAAGTTCACTGTTGAACATAAGCCTCCCACAAGGAATGCCACTAGGGACAGTCCTGAGCCACCTGCGTCTATCGACTCCTGCATGTCCTACCAGTTTGTCACTCTATCTAGTGGGGTGTCGCCCTACACTTCGGCTACCGGTACGTAGCTGCCATTCAAGAACCTTTTTCTCCCATCGATTGTCGGTTCTTCGAGCTATCGGCCAGCCCATTGCCACTTAAGCTTAATAATCCGTTGTGCTGTGTCGGACACTCTGGTTCTACTGCGAATATCCTTATTTCTAAGTTTGTAATGCAGAGAAACTTATTAAGAATACTACATACCTACTTATTAGCCTAGTTTTAAAAAATGAAGGTTATATATTGGGCGCGAATGTTTTTTTTTATGAATGTTCGTCGATTTCTTGGAAACGGCTGAACTGATTTAAATTATTACTTTTTAAATTTTAAATTATTAGGTACAATTTTATGTTTAATTTAAATTATTAGGTTATGGATTACTACGTAGTATCGCAGTTTAAGTTAAGGTCTTTAAACTGTAGAAATACTAATTGAAAGTAATTTTTTTATTATACGAGTACAATACAGGTAGATAATTATAGGTTTGCTTTCAACTTTCCTCAAATTTATCAGCATATTCTCTCATACAACAAAGCTACGATTACTTTAACTAACAGGAGTTTGCGTGATTCATGCGGTTCGTTTTTGGCCGATATATTCCCGGCTCCTTATCTCCTTGATATAAAGAGCTGGGACTGCGTTACAATTGCAGTTTATTTCGTTTATTTTACGCTGTATGTGTTAACTAAGTTTCAGTAACTGAAATGAATACTTTTTACCGAATTTTATTTGCTGTATTGTCAATAAACGCATCATCATCATATGGCTATGGTAAGTATATTTATATGCTACTTATTTATCTTATCTGATATATAAATATCAATGTTTGTTTGTTCGTATATTATACGCTGCCATACCGTTCGTTAGATTGCGGTAAAACTTTGTCAATTTTTTCCTTGCACTTGCGCGAAGGTTTTGGGTATAGTAAACATAAACACTCTCGCCTGTCACCCAGAGGGGTAGGCAGAGACTACAGACTTCCATTTGGCACGATCCTGACACACCTCTCTCGCCTCTTCCACATTCATATACCTACCCATACGTGCTCTTCGGTTAAGGGTACTTCTAATTTCACACGTTTTCAATATATCGCAATTTGGTCGTAAATAAAAGTACAATTAATTTCCGTATAGTTCAATTAATTTACAGTATGTAAGTGGCGCACGTGACAAATTTATTTGAAAGTTATAATACGTCATTCAACTTCAATGAATGTATTAATATTCTTAATTTAATAATAGTACCCGGATGACCTAGCTTTGCTCGGTTTTTTTAAAGTTACATTTAGATACAAATTACATGAATAATATTTTTTGATCTTATTGACATAATAGAAAAAACTGAACTGGTTATTTGAATGAAAATCATGAGTGCAATTAGTTTGATTAAAATTTTTCTTATTTTTAAAAATTACTAAAAAAAAGGGCTCGAAATTATAGATTTTCTCACAAAACAAGGGAATTTGAAAAAAAAGGGAAAAAAGTCGGACCCAAAGACGGGATGCGAACCACGGAACTCTGATATCACGCCCGACCGACACCCCACCTGTGCTATTACGATCGTTAGCAGTTTGCCAAAATTTATCTTCTTATATTGCAGCAGTTTTTTTATTGCCTGAAAACACGGACATAAGGACATTTTCTAAAAATAAATCCTAGCTAGATCGATTTATTGCCCCCGAAACTCCCTGGACACTAAATTTTATGAAAATCGTTGGAGACGTTTCCGAGATTCCGATTATATATATATACAAGAATTGCTCGTTTAAAGATATGATAGATAACTATTCAGAATTTAAAACGATATTTCTACAACGACTTCTTACGCGGCTGCAATGCGCCGGTCATACCAACTTGTCCCTCTGATAAATAGGAATAGGTTTACATTTATATAAAGAGTATACATACTTAATTATATAACAGCTTTAAAAAATATATATAGCACCATCATTCCGATAGTGGTTCAAGCCGAGGTTCGTACATTCTTCTGAGAGGTCCATCTCTTGGCGTATTTCCTTCATCCATACCATATACAAAAATACTTACCCTAATACGTTCCTGCTGGCAACGGGAAGCTATACACAGTGTCTTAAAAGGTGACAGACTGACTGAAGGACTGAGATAGAATTACTCGATATCGGTAAAATAGCCTCTAGTTCTCTTCACTTACCATACGAAACACGGCAGCATTATGCTCCTATTTTACGATGGTATTCTGTGAGTAGGTGGTTCTTCCCTTTTTTAATTTATTATTAGTTCTTCACAATATTAATTCAAAACATTACTAGAACTCAAATGTATAATCTTCACATATCTGTAATGATAAAAATTTGTTTTAGATTTTAATCAAGAAAGCTTACAGGAGTACAGTAGCTGTAGTCCTTTGAACTGTGACCAGTCATGTCGCCGCATTGGTTTCCCTGGTGGGGCCTGTGTGAATGGCAAATGCAAATGTGATATCATATTAAGTCTCAAAGGTAACGGTTATTTAATTTAAATTTTACTCTATCTACTATTTAAAAAAAGAAACCTAAGATGTACGAGTATAACCCTACTGTCTTTCCTATAGCCTTAACCTGAATATTATAAGTTTTGGAATCATACTTGACAGAATCTTTTATTAGATTCTTTTCCTTGTTTATCTGATCACACTGAGATCAAAATATAGAGATGTTTTGATAAATTACGATGAAATTTGATATTTCAAAGGATTACAGAACAGAGTAGAGTATATTAGTATAAAAGACGTTTCACAAAAGTTGATATGAGTATATTACAGTTTCTCCAAATATTTTTAAAAATTTCTAGTATTTTTTAATTGGAACTAATCGTCGGTTCAACTACTTACCAGCCAGTATCATGGCTTTCAACTTTAGTAGTGGTTTAAGAATGTCCGTTATCCCATAACGTTCCATGGGTGTCAGAAAAGATGACTGAGGACCGAAATAGAATTTCTCGATACCAGTAAAAAGGGTATCTGGTTCTATTCACTTACCATACGCGAAACACGACAGCATTATGCTTCTATTTTACGCTGGTATTCTGTGAGAGGATGGTTCTTCCACGGTTGTGTGGCCCGTCAGCCATAATATAGCAGTGGTGAATATTTTAGCAAAATATTAATTTAAAACATTACTAGTACCCAAATGTAGGTATTATCTTCACTTATCTGTTATAATAAAAATTGTTTCAGATTTTAACCAAGAAAGCTTACAGGAGTACAGTAGCTGCAGTCCTTTGAACTGTGACCAGTCATGTCGCCGCATTGGTTTCCCTGGTGGGGCCTGTGTGAATGGCAAATGCAAATGTGATATCATATTAAGTCTCAAAGGTAACGGTTATTTACTTTAAATTTTACTCGTGTTATTATATTTTAACAGGTTAGTTTTGTTTTAGAATTGTACAGTTACAAGTTTATGATATATATAATATTTTATTAATATATCTGTGAACTTGCAATAGTATTTTATTTCATATAATACTAGCAAACCGGCCCCAGCTTCACATGGGAATATCGTTATCTCCAACTAGATGGTCTGTGGGTTTTTGTCTCGCTGATATTCTCGCCGTTTGCAGAGGCGCACTGGATCGAAAATCACGTTTACTATAATAAGTAATTTTTTATAGAATATGAGTGACAAACGACCGTGCAGTTCACCTAATTGTAAGTGGATGCTGTTGCCCATACACATCTACATTTATCCTCGATTGAGAATCAAAACGCGGATGCGTTGTCACCCCTGAGCACTAAGATGAAATGGTTCCTTTCCAGTAAAACAGTGTCTCCGGATCTCTACACTACAATACGAAACACAGTAATATTAAGCTGCTATTTTACGCTGGTATTCTGTGAGAGCGTGGTCCTTCCCCGGTAGAGCCGACCCATTCGTGCTACAACCATAATGTAGCTGTAGCGGGGCTCTACCACTTATTGACATTAATGTTATTGCACAACCGTTTACACCAAGGCGATATTGCATTGCCGTATTTGAAAATCGAGTTCTCATCAGATCTCCACGTTTCGAGGTCCTAGAAAGCTATTCTGCCTATTTTTTGCGATGATGTCTGTATGTTTGTGTGTGTGTGTGTGTGTGTGTGTGTGTGTGTGTGTGTGTGTGTGTTCGTGCATACGTGCGTGCGTGCTTGCGTATGTAAACATCTCATAGTTTTGTGACGGAGTGTCCGATTGAAAAGCGGTTTGCGGCATCTGAAACGGCCGCGCTAAACATGATATTCTGTGAATTAGGCCAAATCGCCATTGTAGATTCTGAGCGAAACTCAAAATATTGAGTCTTTTTAAATTTTTAGAAAGTGGCCTTTTTATTTACGTCGACATTCATAACAAAAATGTTTTGATAAATTCTATAATATAATCAGCTCTTCTAATCAAAAAACGACGATATCTCGACGAAATCTCGAAAAAGTGTTTTTTAAAATTACTTGAAAAATTTTTATGATAAATGTTTTTGTTAAGCTCAAATAACTGCGTCGAATGCAACAAACCGCATCAAAATCAAAAACCTCGAAACAGCTTGAAGACCTCAAAAAGGTCTTCGATTCTTTTAACTTTAGTGGTGGTTTAAGAATGTCCGCTATCCTATATAGTTCCATGGATGTCCGAGAAGATGACTGAGGACTGAAATAGAATTTCTCGATACCAGTAAAAAAGGTATATGGTTCTATTCACTTACCATACGAAACACGGCAGCATCGATGCGGAAACATAATTCTCGAGCGGTAGCCTCATTCTGGTAAGCACAATTGTGGAGTAGCCTCCCACTGGTGGCAATCTGGTAAGACAAGCAGTCAATGGATTTGGGTGATTTAGGAGTGTGTTGTTGCAGTGATGATGATTCACTATGTGGTAGGACTTGCTTCTGCCTGGAAGTCTGCCTGGGCAGTGATCATCCTCTTACCTGTTTCTGCCACAAGCAGCAGTATGTGTCCCAGCCTGAAGGACATTGACAGCCAGTCATTTCAATATTATAAAAAATGGTATTGCTGAAGAGAATTGTGGTAGCCAATAGATATTATTACTAACTTGTATATTCAAGCAGTTTCCCCTATTTATGACGAACTTTCATATTTTCGGAGGGATGAGGATAAGGAGCCTATTTTATGCTTGTATTTTACGCCGGTATTCTGTGACAGGATGGTTCTTCCTTGGTTGTGTGACCCGTCAACCGTAATATAACAGTAGATAATACTTTAGCAAAATACTAATTTAAAACATTACTAGTATCCAAATGTAGGTATTGCCTTAACTTATCTGTTATAATAAAAATTGTTTCAGATTTTAATCAAGAAAGCTTACAGGAGTACAGTAGCTGTAGTCCTTTGAACTGTGACCAGTCATGTCGCCGCATTGGTTTCCCTGGTGGGGCCTGTGTGAATGGCAAATGCAAATGTGATATCATATTACGTCTCAAAGGTAACGGTTATATAAAAATTTAAATTTTACTCAGGTTACTATATTTTTCACAGGTTAATTTTGTTTTAAAATGCACAGGTGCAAGTTTATTACTACAATATTTTATTGCTATATTTATAAACTTGCAATATTTAACATCATATAACACTAGCGACCTACACCAGCCTCGCATGGGAACACCAGTTATTTCCAACTAGATGGTCTGTTGGTCTTCGTCTCGCTGTGATCGCCAATCCGTTTACCAAGCAGTGGTGATTATAGCCTTCCTGACGAGAGAGGCCCTTATAACTTTAGCAGACTGAAGAAGAAGAAAAACAAAGTACTATAAATAATAAATAATAATTGACATTAATATTATTGCACAAGCGTTTACCCTAAGGCAATGTCCTCTTTATTGTAAATTTCTTAGAAGATCGGCTGATGTGGGAATGGCATGCTCTCTATAACCCTTCTGAAAACTTGGTTTGTGTGTGTTTATATTAATTTCCTATCTCGGTCGGTAGGTAGTTATAGCAAAATGGAAAATAGTGACAAGTTTTCGCTTATACTTACAAGATAATATGAGTGGATCCGATAAATATTGTTTTATTTTTAGATGGACTAAAGATCTATATTTTTGTAGAACATTGTATTTACGTATCACTAATCAATACGCCAGTGTAGGCAGAATCATTTCAGTAGGGCTTTTTCTTACTTGCTAAACATAAATCAATATTTAAGGCTAGCTGAGAGGTGTAGTAATGCTAGATAGATTATATTATTCCTCGTAAATCTGCCTATAAAATACAAAAAGGATTTTCCAAAGCAGAATCTTTGGTAGTTCCAGATATTAACGTGTTTAAGTAAACAAAAAAAACTCTTCCGCCATATTAGTATAGATAATAAATATGTAATACAATACCTAATCAGCGCCTGCTAAGTGCTCATTATATGATCATTGCCACGCACTTAGGAGCAATAAAATCAATACGTTTTTAACCACACTAGTGAACCTTCGAACCCTTTATTGTTCATTTTGCGGTCATACCGGGTTTTAATCTTTTCAGACACTTGCTGGCCCGATTGTCTGACGAGCTCATAAATGTCATTCATTATGTTCCGCAAGTCATTTGCGTAATCCGTTATATTGCATGGGGCAAAAGGTGGTATCACGGTGATTAGGTCCGCAGGCAGCCGTAATTCTCTTCCAAAGTTTGCGAAAGCGTTGCGCTATGGACTTGTGAAGAACTTTCAGAGGCTAGTTCTCTACCTACTCTTGTAGACAGTCATGGAAGTTTATGTAATTATGTTTTTTTTTCAGATGTACTTGGTGACTTCCTGACAATAAATATCTGTAACAATTCTGTTTGTAACCGCATGTGCAAGGAGATGAAAAACCACAGCGGCATGTGTTTGGGAGGCGACTGCAAATGTTTCTAATTTTATTTTATTTTGGGTTACATAAGTTGTTTAGTTTTTATCTAGTTTCCCTGAACGAAACATGCAAAATTCATTATTAAATATTTTTATACAAACATGCATACGAAAGTTTGCATTATGTAATAATAACTCAATTTTTAGAACAGTTTCTAAGATACTATTCGTCTTTCAATAGAGCAAGTAGCAAACTCAAAGCAAATACTTCCATTTTATTTGTTTAGTAAATTCTTGTTACAAAACACTAGTATTTGTTTTCTTGGCAAATGTCAGTGTCTACCTAGTGTCGGTAAAATTATTAAAAATATTTTATACATATTTATTCTTTAAATTTAAAATATATCGGACGAATGAAAATAAATAAATCTAATTAATACGATAATCTTATTAATGAATGAATGATACGATAATCTTATTAATAACTAGCTAGACGACCCTTTGTCCATAAATTCCTTAAATTCGCAAAAAAATTATCCTATCTCTCAAGATGGACCAAACTGCACACGGTGTGCAAATTTGATTAAAATCTGTTAAGTAGTTTAGGAGTCCATCGCGGACAAACAATGTGACACGTAATTTATATATATTAAGATAAAAATTATCGTTCGATTATCGTTTGAATAGGTATTTACTTCCATATTTTATTTTATTCTGTTGTCTAAAATTGTTAAAAACCTTTTTTTTAATTTAAAATATACCCGACAAATAAAAATAAATAAATCATATCATCATCATCATTATCATCATCATTACAGCCCTTCACAAGTCCACTGCTGAACATAGGCCTCCCCCAAGTAATGCCACAAAGCACGGTCCTGAGCCACCTGCATCCATCGACTTCCTGCATATCTTACCAGGTCGTCACTCCATCTAGTGGGGGGTCGCCCTACACTACGCCTACCGGTACGAGGCTGCCACTCAAGAACCTTTCTTCCCCATCGGTTATCGGTTCTTCGAGCTATATGGCCGGCCCATTGCCACTTCAGCTTACTAATCCGTTGGGCTATGTCGGTCACTCTGGTTTTATTTTTCCGCAGTAAAATAAATCATATGACAATCGTATAAATAAGAAAAAATTGCCCGTCCGATTATCATATGAATAGACTCATACCAAGCGAAAAATACTCTCTAGGTTTTCTCTGTGACGGAGTTGAAATGTCATATTTTGATGAAGTATGCGCAAGGAGTGGTGTACCACATTTAGCAACACAGTACACCGGCGTTTGTTTGCAGTTCTTTGCTGAAAAAGAGAACTGCCACGTCAAATTTACAAAACGATGGCATTACCTTTCATATATAAGTAAATTTTCATCACATTCTTGCTATTTACTTCGTTTTTTACACAAGAGGGGGCAAACGAGCATGCAGCTCACCTGATGGTAAGTGACTACCGACCCATGAACAACCGCAACACCAGAATTTTGAGTGCGTTGCCGGCCTTTTAAAAAGGAGTAAGCTTTTTTCTTGAATCTTCCTAAGTCGCATCGATCCGAAAAAAAATCGCCGGTGGTAAAGGATTCTCGATTCACGGACGCGCACGAAGGAATGTTGCATCCCTTCGCAGCGCCAGTGAATTGAGCCGCCTTGCCCTTGATGCGGTCAAGGGAAGAAGCTGGCACTGGGGTGCTCTGGCCCAGAGGTGAGAACAGTACTTCTTGTGAGACCAAACTTGCACCTTCTAAAGTTGCAAGAGGTTTTTTTTTACAGAAGAGGGGGTGAACGAGCATGCGGCTCACCTAATGTTTAGTGACCACCCCCGCCCATGAACAACCGAAACACCGAAATAAGTGCAGATCCGTTGCCAGCCTTTTAGAAAGGAGTTAGCTCTTTTCTTGAAGGTCCCTAAGTAGTGTCGGTCCGGAAAAGTCGCCGGTGGTAAAAAATTCCACAGAGAAGTTGTACGAGGAAGAAAACTTCTAGTAAAACGTACACTAGTGGACCGTCAAGCATGCAGATGGTGAGGATGGTATCGGGAATTTTGACGCAATGTGCGTTCGTGAAATTCGGCGGCTAGAACTATCCCGAATAATTCCTCAGAACACTCCCCATGGTAGATACGATAGAAAACGCAAAAGGATGCAACATCCAGCAGCGCCAGTGAATCGAGCCGATCAGAAAAACCTCGGTCGGCGACGATTCAAATTGCTCTGTGTTGGGTGCGGTCATGGGGAAGGAGGAAGCACTGGGGTGCCCCGGCCCAGAGATGAGAACAGTATTCCATGTGAGGCCGAATTTGCGGTGTGTAAAGTTGCATGCAATATGCCGGCGTGACATACTGTCTCGGTTTACTGAGCACGCCAAACTTTTTGCCAATTTGGCATTCCCCTCCAAGTGACCATAAAACTGCACACTAATATATTCGATATGTCGACGCCGAGGATTCTGATGCTAGCTGAGGCAGCAAGGGGAGCGCCTTCAAACTGAGGAGATACGACAAAGAGGTTCTTTTTAGTGGTTAACGCGCAAACTTGTGTCTTCTGGGGATTGAATTGGACTAGATTTAGTCGCCCTAAATCCGAGATTTTGTTAAGCAAAGACTCGACTTCAGACACGAGTTCGTCCGGGTACTCGGCGACGATTTCCCGAGAAATATTGGTACGGCCGGTGTATAAGGCATCACCAGTACTGTCGTCTGCATAGCAATGAATTTTATCAGTTGGCAACATATCATTGATATGCAGAACAAACCGCGTTGGTGACATACAGCACGCGGCCCTGTGGAACACCAGCGTTTATAGGCTTGTAATCAGAGCATGCAACGTCTACTACGACCTTGATGCTCCGATTATCAAGAAAACTAGTGATCCAATCGCACAATTTCTCGGGAAGCCCATAGTAAGGGAGCTTCAAAGGAAGCGCTTTGTACCAGACCCAATCGAAGGCCTTCGCTATGTCCAAACTAACGGCCAGTGCCTCCCCCTTGAACTCTACTGCCTCCGCCCATCTATGAACAAGGTGGACTAGAGGATCACTAGAAGATCTAGAAGGTCACTGATCAGCTGGTGATCCTCAAAGTCAAGCTCATGAGGTATGAGCTGACAGTTCACAATAGACTCCAATATTTTGGAGAACAAGTAGATGATGTCGATAGGCCTGTAGTTGGACGGGTCTGAGCGATTGCCTTTTTTAGGAATCATGCCGGCAAACCTATAGTGCTAAACACGGCGGCAGCCTGCGGAATGCAACCGCGACGTCAATGTGATGAAAGGTCAGCAGAAGGTCCGACAGGGAAGGTGTATGATCTTCCCAATCTGGAATCCGGGTAGGTGCAGTCACCAGTTGTGTCAGACCATATGCCAAAAAAAAGTCATCTCTCTCTCTCAAACAGATCTCCCCGCGTAATATGTTAAACGTGAACCGAACCATTGGGCGTGGTGGGCGTTAAAATCGCCGAGGATCACGATCTCTGTGGGTTCTGCTGTAGCACGGAATCTGCGGCCATTTGGACGTGGTGAAGGAGTCGGTCTGCTTCGGTATTACCGCTATAGGACCTATAGAGGCACCCGTAAACTCGGGGAGATCGTCGCTGTCTACGCGCAGCCATAAGATGGACAGGTCCGTATCTTCAAGACTGCCGAGGCGTCAAAAACAGATGTTCTCTATGCAAACTCCAGCCCGGGGCACAAAGGAATTTTCTAATTTGTACCTCGGATAGGAGAGATATGAAGTATCAGTTGGGGAGGACACCTGAGTCTCGGTTAAAAGGGAGCAAAGCCGGCTACGCCGTCTCAAGATGGTTGTGAACAGCATTAAGGTTGGAATAAAGTCTAGAAGTCTGATGTTGCAAAAATTACGGCGCTCCCCCCAGAATACGTGGGGCAGCCTGAGCACCCACGCTCAGTAAGAGTAGTGTAGCTTGGTCGTGGATTCTCAGCGAGGGATTCTCCGTCACCAGGGGTGCTAGTACCCCCTGGGGTAGTTCTCTACTTAATTCCGCTACCATGTTGAGGTGGGTGGGGTAATTGACCCTCCGGCCACCTGCACTCACCAAGCGAAATGCAGAGGTAACTCTCTACTTCACGCTAGTATTCTGTGAGGTCGTGGTACCACCCCGGTTTGAACCAGCCCATCTGTGCGACAGAAAGCTGCGGCGTGGCTCTACCACTGTAGGTTTGCCGGCATGAAATACTGTCCCGCTCTGCTGAGCACTCCAAGCTTTTCAGAAGCCATTTTACTTCGTGTTAAACTTAAAACTTATAATTTTTTTGTTTGTTAGCGGATCGGTGGTCAGAACCACGCCGTTAGGCTGCGCAAACGAAGTGTAGTTTAGAGTTAGGTACCTACGCGTCAGGTATTTCGGATAAATAGATTAAATTGCCGAAGGGTCGGTCGCCTCGGTCGCGTGTACTTGCCGTGTAGTGTAATTGTGTTTAATTTAATTTAGTAGTAATTTGTATTTAGTAGTGATGCCATCGCACAAGCCACCGGTGCTTCGCCTGCAGGTGGAGCTGCGCTGGGCCGCGAACGACCACACCTTGATAGGGCAACCCGATCGGGTCCATAGTTTAGAGAAGCGGCTCGAGTAGGTCATGGCCGTAGTGGAGGAGGCTTGCACTAAGCTTTTGGCCTCGGGTGCGGAACAGGGAGTCCTAGACTCCTGCCTCGCGGTCCATGAGTAATTCTTTTCGCTCACGGACGACTTGACCGAGGCGGGGGCCAAGTATGCTCATGAAGGGCGTGAAGCTCGGCTGAGTGGCCTGCTCGAGTCCCCTCGGAAGCAGCCTACTCAGCCAGAGCTGTTGGGACGACTCCCAACTCTGGATCTGCCAAGGTTCTCCGAGGTCCTCTCTGACTGGCTGACCTTTGTTGACTTTTTTGACAGCCTAGTTGACGCCCGGAGGGACTTGACACCAAGCCAGAAGATGGCGTACCTCCTGGCCTCACTGGAGGGGGAGGCCGTGGGCGTCGTCGGCCATTTGAATCATGCCGGACACTGTCGGACGACGCCTACCAGACCGCCCGGGACCTCCTCGCCGGAAGGTACGCCAACGTCCGGCGAATTGCAGACGAATACGTTAAGCAGCTGCTAACCCTCTCGCTGCTTAAAGACCGGGCCAGACTGCGTCCGGACATCGTAAATCCAGTCTTGGTGGCCTGTAATTGTTTGAGGCGGCTGGATTTACCGGTGGACTAACGGTCCTTTTTGTTGCTCCACATCGTGCTGTCCCGCCTGCCTCCCGATCTGCGGATCCATTTTGGGGAGAGGTACGGCGGGGACGGTGCCTCCTATATTCCGCCCCTCAGGACCTGCTGCGGTTCTTGGAGGGGCAGTGCAGACAGATTGAAATCGCAGCGGGCACCGTCGACGACCTACGGAATGCCAACAGAGCGGTGCCCAGGGAGAGGCGGAATCCCCCGGGCAAGTCGTCGCCAACCCCCCTAAGATTGAACGGAGCTCCCGCGGGAGGGCGCCGCTTCCTACCATCTTATAGTGAGCTAGTGGCCAGGGAGGCGCTCCCCTGCTCTTATTGTCGAGCATCCGATCACCGGATGACGTTGTACCAGAAATTATTGGGTAAGCCGGTCCCAGCGAGGCGAACCATCGCCAAGGAACACCGCTGGTGCTACTCGTGTTTGGAAAGGCATCTCCAACGAGACTGCCTGCACCAGCGGCCCTGTCCGCACCGTCACGGCAATCACCATGCCGTTTTGTGCCTGGGTGCGAACGGCGCTTCCTCTCGGGGCTCTGCCGGGCCCACAACTCCCACGGGCGGGGGCGCTCAGCCACGCCTTCAGTCGGGCACGCTTAGCGCTCCCCTGCCTGCCCCTGCTTCGTCGGTACTCGTACTGAGCGGACGTTTCGAAGTGCTCTCGCGTGACCACGTGTAGATATTTTTAATTATTTTTTTGGTGTTTTATAGTAATATTTCGTTATAATAACTGACTTTGTTATTATTTAAACTTTATTTTGTAGTGTTAAATAAACTGTGCAGTGCATGTAATCTTTTAAACATTTTTGAACATTTTTATTAGCTGTGGTTAAGTATTCTTATTTTTATTGGTGATTGTATTATTTTGAGCTCATTTGGATTTTAAACTGTAAGTATTTATTATATTTAGTGTTAGATTAATTTAAAGAACTGAATTAGAATTGAGGTTAGGTTGTGCCTCATTAAGTAGGTAGGACAGCTCTCATTGTTATAAGACACTGACAGTGACGTTGGCAGCCGTCATTGTGGGTGACGTTTCCATAGACAGTGATGTTGACAGGGTGACCTGTCATAGTTTTTATTAGGTTGCGTTCCATTTTAATTTTTTATTTAGCGGATTTTCTTAAATTAAAATGGCGGACGACGACGAGAGCTTTACGCCCAGGAAGTCTTTGGCCAGGACCCCGCCGGGACCACTCGGCCGGCCGGTCACGGTGCCTCCCCCCCCCCACCCCCCACCGCCAGTAGTGCCGGAGAAGCGGCCGCTGGCGTCTCCGGAAGAAACGCAGGCATCTTCCCAGCGGCCAAGGGTGGGCAAGCGCACTGAGTCGCGCCGGAGTGTGGCACCGGTGGCAGGTTTACTGACAAGAAATGTTGAGGAGTCTGCTCCTGAAACCGAAGAAGAGGACTGACTGGTCCAGGGAGGCAACTCAGGGTGCGAGGGGGAGCTTCAAAGCTACCACCGCTTCGAAGCTGGAGGTCATTGACCAGGTGCGGGAGACAGTGAGGGGGATTATGACCATCATAACAGGGCCCGGCTCCAAGCTGAACAAGGCGGAGGTGAACAAAGTTTCAGCATACGGTCAGGGTGAATGAATGTACGTATAATGTATGTAATAATGAATGTAATGAATGAAATGTACTTCGAGCGGTGAAGGAGAAGCTAGTAGCAGAAGGGAGACTGGCGCAGGTCGAGGCTGGAACAGTTCCTTGCCACACGACGGACCCGGCACCGCAACGCTCGTACTCGACTGCATTGAGGCTACCTAAGGGAGCAGACCAGGTGCTGATGCCTGTCAGCAAGGGCCCGGTGGTTGCTTTTTATCCGGCTGAAGCTGAGGGGCCAATCAAGACTGCGAAGGACACGAAGTCGGAGTTGAAGAAGGCGGTGAACCCGAAGACCAGCGGCCTGCAAATAGACCGGTTGAGAAGAAGGTGGGGAATGCAGGTGTTGTGGTCCAGACCACGCCCCAGGAGGCGGCCGAAAAATTGAAAACTGCAGCCCCTCCATCATTGAGGGTGTCTGAGCCCAGGCAGCGCCTTCCCCTGGTTGCCCTCAGGGATTTTGAGGAGGACCCCAAGAATGAGGAGGTTTTAAGCGGCCTTTACGAGCAAAATCTTGCTGCTTGTGGCTGGAGTGAGAATAAGGTGAAGGAAGAGTGCAAGGTGGCCTTTAAGAAATCGTGGAGAGGAAGCAGGCGCACCACTGTTATACTGCAATGCTCGGCTGCATTAAGAGACGTGCTGGTGGGACGTAATCGCCTCTACATTGGCTGGGACGTGGTGGAGCCCTGCGACTACGTAGATGTCACGTGCTGCCAGAGGTGCCAGCAATACGGGCATCCAGCAAAGTACTGCAGGTCCAAGGAAACGGTGTGTGGCATGTGTGGGGAGACGGGGCACGAGCGTGGGGCCTGCAAAGCAAAAGAAGAAAAGTGCGCTACCTGCAAGCGATTTGGCCGGCCCGACTCTGGTACGCACGTGACCATGGCAAGGAACTGCCCAGCAAGATTGTATGCAGAGCAACGCTCCGTGGCTACCACACAATACTGCCGATAAGGGCATGTGCAGTGACTTACAAGAACGAACCATTAAAATGGGGCAGATCAACTTGGGTCGGGGGCAGCTTGCCACGGCTGAATTGCCTATTCTGGCGCCTGAACTGCACCTGGACATTGTTCTTGTACAAGAACAGTACTCCCAGGCTGCAGGAATCGTCCAGGTGGGTGGTCACCCGTGGTCTGGCGTCTATCTTGCCGACCCAACAATTGGAGTAGCTTTGCTGAGCCACCTCAGCAACGAGTTCTGTGTGGTGTGCCACGAAAACCGATGGGACCTCTATGTGGTGTCAGCGTACTTTAAATACAGTGACACCATCGAGGACCACATGCACCACTTGATGGTCACCCTGAGTTGCCTAAATGGCAGAAGGGTCATCGTCGGCCTCGACGCAAATGCGCACTCGCCACTTTGGCACTGCGATCGCCGACACTACGTGGGACGAGGACACACTGTAGAACACCGGAGGCAGCAAGTGGAGGCGTTCATACTCTCACAGGCACGTCGGCGAACCAGCCTGACCAGTCCTATACCTTCTCTGGGCCAGGTGGAGAGTCTAATGTGGACCTCACATTATCTACTGGGGACATATATCTTGCCGAGTGGCAAGTGCGTGAGGGAGTCTGCGCCAGCGACCATAATTTAATCACATACACGGCCACTACCAGCAGGCCGACCACTTGCGCTGCACCCGTCAGGGATCCCCCACGTTTTTTGTGAGCGGGGGGTGGATTGGGACAGGTTCCGGGCGATCATCAAATTAAGAATGTGATGGTTGCATGTGGAGTTCTCAGGGGTCATCATCCGCTCCGCGGAGGAAGGCCTAGAACCCGGAAGTTGCAATGTAAGCTCAGGCATGTATGGCTGAGTAAAAGGCGTCTGGGAGGTAGATCAGAGGAGATAGCCAGAATGGCTCTTCATAGCGTGCGTGCGAGATATAGGAAGATGATGGTGGAGGTGCAGCAGTCGCATCACACGAGGTTCGCCAATACTGGCCATGAGGAACCTTGTGGCCTGGCATACAGGTTGGCCAGCGGGAGGGTGCATCCACCTGCGAATGTGATCAATGGAATTGCATTCGCGGGTGAGCACCCAGATAGTCTGGAAGCTGCAATGAACAGCTTGATGTCTGCGCTCTGTCCGGATGACGACCCTGGCTGTGACAAGCCTTACCACCGGCAGGTTCGAATGCTGGCGGCGTTTATGTCCTCTGGTAGAGATGCACCTCCACTTGCGGTTGAGGACCTGGGTGGCATAGTCAGGGCCTTGCCCAACACAGCTCCGGGTCTCGATGGAGTGAGTGCGAGAATCGTGAGGAATGCTTGGATGGCTGCACCGAGGGAATTCCACTCGGTTTATGCCGGAAGGACGGTAGATTGATCGTCATTCCTACAGGTAATGACAAGCCACTCTCTGACACCAAGGCGTATCGTCCTATAACGCTCCTGTCTGTTTTGGGAAAGTTACTTGAACGCGTACTTCTCAGGTGTGCTCCTGTGATTAGTCACGGGATATCCGAGCACCAGCACGGATTTTCTCACGTAATAGCGCTGCGAGTATTGCTCATCACGGCAAAGTATTCTCGGGCATGCTACGTGCAAGCTATCTTTTTGGATATTTCCGGTGCCTTCGACAATGCTTGGTGGCCGATGATGTTGGTCAAAGCTAAGAGGGGTGGATTTCCACCTAACATTTATAAAATGTTGGTGGACTACTTCACTTCTAGGCGTGTGGGCCTCTACATCGGGGACCGGATAGAGTGGAAGACCTCGACCATGGGATGTCCTCAAGGCTCCGTGCTGGGCCCAATACTGTGGAACGTGCTGATGGATGATTTGCTCCGACTCCCTCTGCCTGAGGGAGTTGCCATGACTGCCTACGCCGATGATGTCACAATCTTGGTTGAATCAGAAACGAGAGCAGGTATTGAATCCAAGGCCAGGGTCACTCTGGACCTTGTACGGGAGTGGGGGCTTGGAATCGACTGAAGTTCTCCTCCTCAAAGTCAACCACCATGACTGTTAGAGGGAAACTTCAGCGCCCCCCTGTTATTAAACTTGGTGGAGAATCTATCAAGGCTGTGACTACCGCTAAGGTACTAGGCGTGGTTTTGGACTCAGGACTATCATTTGTGCAACACGCTCCTGATATCTCTGAAAGACCGACTAAGGGATTTGGCAAAATGACTCGCGTATCGACATCGTCATGGGGCATGCGATACCCGAGTTTAAAAATTATTTACAGAGGAGTGTTTGTGTCCACGCTCACGTATGCAGCAGAGTGCTGGTACGAGCGGGCGAACATGTACACAGTCCGTAGCTTACTACTGAGATCGCAACGATCTGCACTTGTCTTGTTGACCAAGGCGTACCGGTCCACTAGCACGGCGGCCTTACCGGTGCTGGCTGGCGTACTCCCTGCTGACCTGGAGGTCATTCGTGCTGGTAGGATGGGTAAATGGAACGCTTGACCGCGCCCAGAGAGGAGTTGAGCAGACGAAAACGCGAAATCTGGACTGAGGTGATTTGGTGTATGGCAGAATCGATGGAAGAACGAAACGAAAGGACGTGAGTTAAATCGATTTTTCCCGGAGGTGGCGTTGAGACTCAGGTATACCTGGGTCTCACCGAACTATCAAACATCCCAGATTCTCACTGGACATGGATGTTTTCGGAAGAGACTGCATGACATGCGACTGTGTGAAACCAGTATGTGTGAGTGTGGTACGGCAGAGGAGAATGTTCACCATGTCCTATGGGAATGTCCTCTGTATGACGATCTAAGAGCGAAAGCGTTGGATGGGCTGGTTCGAACGGTTCAGGGACCAATTTACTACTCGGATCTCGTTAGCGACGGGGTGAACTACGGGTTGTTGCGTGAGTTTGCGCATAGGTGGCACGATCGCAGGACAAGGCAGGATAGGATAATGGTAGGAAGGCTCGACAACATAGGCGTTATTGTGCCGTCAGCCCCAGAAGGGGGAGTCACGTCCCCCCCCCCCCCCAAGCGGGTTGAAAGGAACTTCACGGCCACGGTACCGGTACTACGGGGTTCCTGCGACCTCGAATCTGTCCCGGGCCTCAAGGCCGAGGTTCCCGAAGCTTCCCAGGTCGGCACGTTCAGTGATTTCCAGCCACGGGTCATTGAGATGCCGCCGGAATGCAGCTTTCGCGACCACCGGTTCTAGTGCCGGTCCGATGGAGGCAGCTCTTGCTAGTTAGCCGCCCTAGCTCCCACCACGGCTGCCTCCACTGATCCTTTGAGCTTTCAACAGTCTACTTGTCAAACTATTCTTTTGCCAACGGCCTCAGTGAAGGTGTACAACCCGAGTGGTGACTGTTTAACAGTTCGCGCTCTATTGGATTCGGGTTCACAACGTTGTGTGGCCTCCACTTGGTTGGTGGGAAGACTACGGCTCCCCTTGAGCTCTGAATCACGCCCAATGGTAGGTATCGGAGGTGCCCAGCCTCCTGCTCCTAGGTAACAAGCGGAGTTGGTATTTATTTGGCCCTGCCAGCGAACACTTTCACATTCTAGTTAAAGTAAATGTCCTCGATGACATTGTAGGTTTTCTCCCTAACGTCCGTATAAATGACAGGGCGGTTCGTTGTGCGTCGGGTTTGAGACCGGCAGACCCTCAATGGTCCCAACCTGGGCCTAGGGGCCGACGCGCTGGGGTTCATCTTGTTAGGCGAGATACGAGCCCTACAGCCCGATGGCTTGTCAGCCATGTCCACTATATTTGGGCACAGTTTCTTTGGACTGGTTCTGCGGTCACCACCTCCTCAGACGGCCGACCAACACTCTCTTTGGTGGGCGTGTCCCTTTCGGACGTCGTCCAGCGGTTCTGGGAAATTGAGGAGCCATCACACGCGCTTCGAGTCAACCCTCTGGACCGTGAGTGCTAGTTGTTCTACCAGAACAATACCGGCCTTCGTGTCGACGGTCGTTGTGTCACTCACTTACCCTTTCTTGACTCACGGCCCCCTTTGGGCCAATCTCGTACCCTGGCCGAAAAGAGGTTGCTTTCCATGGAGTGCTGTATGGGGCGCGACCCAGCCATTCGCGACAAATATGTCGAGTTCATGCGCGAGTATCGAGAGCTGGATCACATGTCACCGTCCAACTTCGTCTGGCGGTCACAGGAGCACTACTTCCTCACCCACCGTGCGGTCTTGAGGACCCCTGGGAGTAAGATTCGGGTAGTTTTTGACGGCTCCGCCCCCTTGTCAAATGGTGTGTCCCTGAACTAGTGTCTCCACTCTGGTCCTAAATTGATCAAGGACATATCCGACATTTTGATTTTTGAGCTACTTCCGTCGGCACCAAGTAGTTTTTGTAGCCGACATTCGGATGATGTTTCGACAATCGGTGGTCCATCGTGATGACCGTCGATATCAGCTGATACCGTGGCGCGAGAAGCCCAGTGATCCGATATAGGTGTTTGAGTTGAACACCACCACTTATAGACTCCGGTCCAGCCCGTATATCGCCATGCGAACCCTCCTCGAACTCGCTGAGAGAGAGCGTCTAAAATACGCTCGGGGGGCTTCTATTTTGGAGACTCCGGTCTACATAGACGACATTTGCACGGGCGCCTCCACCGTTGAGGAGGCTCTTGTATTGCGAGACGAATTGATTGCCATCCTGAAGTTCGGAGGTTATGAGTTGCGCAAATGGTTGTCGAACTCCCCTCATATTTTGAAGGACTTCCCTCCTGGGAGGATCAACAAGACCCTCATCTATTCGAGCACCCTGAAAATTCTAATTTGTTGACTGTGCTGGGCATTCAATATCAGCCTGTTCAGGATACTTTCACGTATCGAGTCAAACTCGATCCCCCTCCTAAATCATGGACCAAGCACTTCGTGCTGTCGACTGTACCTCCACCTTCGATCCTAATGGATGGATCACTCAGGTCATTTTTTTGGCTAAGTGCTTTCTTCAAAAGCTCTGGATATCCTGGTTGGGTTGGGACGACCCAATAAGCGGTGCTCTTTTGTGAGAGTGGCACTCCATAGTGTCCTCCCTTCCTGACATCAACCTGTTCTCCATGCCAAGGTGCTTCCTTCATCCAAGGAGATGCAGGGCTACTCTACATGGGTTTTGCGACGCCTCTGAGAAAGGCTATGCTGCTGTCGTATATTTGCGGACTGTGAGCTCTTCTGCCCATACTTCCGTCCAACTCGTACTTGCTAAAAGCAAGGTTGCTCCAATTAGGTCCCGCTTAACTATCCCTAAATTGGAACTGTCCAGAGCCGCTCTTCTCAGGCGACTCCTCAACCACGTTCACTCTTCCTTGAAGTCTGTAATCGACATTACGGACGTCTACGCTTGGTCGAACAGTGAGATAGTACTTTGTTGGCTCCGAGCTGCACCTCACAATCTTGAGGTCTTTCGCGTGTCTCAAATCCAGAATTCTGGCACGTCTCTAACCTGGAGACATGTCCCAGGGGAGTTGAATCCCGCAGACTGCGCTTCTCGCGGCTGTGTGTTCTTTGGTTGACCACCCGCTGTGGTGGGGACCCAGTTGGTTGACTGTGTCTCAGTCGTTCTGGCCCCAGAATAAATACTCCGAACCGATTGAATTGCCTGGCCTACGAGCCCGAATAAGAGTGGGCAAGGATAAGCCCACTCGAGATTTCTCCCTGCTAGAACGGTACAGCTATCTCGATAAGCTCTTAAGAGTGACTGCTTGGTTGCGTCAATTTGTTCGCAATTCGAGAGACCCGTCCAACCGAATCTTTGATTCCGTTTTGTCCCCTAGCGAGCGTCGCGAAGCCTTGATGCATTGGACCCGTATGGTCCAAGCGGAGAATTTTGAGCCCGTGATTGACACCTTGAAGCGGGGCTCCGTTGTCAAGGGCGCTCTGACCCGCCTGAACCTCTTCCTGGACGACGCTGGGATGCTGCGCGTTGGCGGGTTATGAAAAATTCTCAACTGCCGTACGGGGCTCGACACCCGTTACTGCTCCCTAACGGACGGCCTCCATTGTGTTGTTTTATTTCGTTAATATACGTGTCAACGAGGCTTTTTTGCTTGAGTTTTGAGTGACTATTTTAACTTCGATTGCGATTAATTTGCATCGACGCGTGGCTTGTGTTGTGTTTTAATATCGCACTAAGTAATTTTGCTTTGTCTGTTTAACGCTAAACTTTGTGATCCGGAGGAGATTGCGTTCTCTCCGATTATATTTGTGCTAAGTGACGTTGGACTTGAGTTCCGATAGCAGGCGCCCGCTGAAGCAGATTGCGCCTTGGAGCGTGGTAACGAATGTGGTTCTGCTGAACGATTACCTCGTCGAACGATTGACGTCAGGTTACATTAAACACTTTCCTACACCACTCACACATATCGTTTACTTGCCCCTGACGGCGGCTTGTGGTCGACCCTACACCTGTAATTCGGTAAGTTTGTGTTTGCTTATACAGCCGTTATAATTTAATTATCCATAGGCCATTGGGCCCTCCCCTCGGTTGCTCGTCGAGTTGGATTACTGATGGGCCCTAACCCTGTCGACTTTTGTCGGGGTAACTGAGGGCCGAAACTAACCGAAAAAAACCTGAGGCTTCTATGTCTGTTAGAAGTGCCTTAGAGTTTTGATGATCGGTAAGTTAGTGAGTGACAAAATTAAGAAATATCCGTACCGTATCTGAATATAATAGGTCTATATCACAAGCGTTCTTTAGATATAGATATTATAAAATGATTTGTATCTATTGAATAAAACTATTATTTACGGATTTTATCGCGTTTAATTACTTTAATTTGTTTTTATTATTATCCCGACGTTTCTATCTACCCTCAGTTTCATCAGTCGGATTAACTTTGACTAGTTATAATTATTTAACTACTGGTTCAAATTTAATAAAATTTTAAATATCCCATGTTCATACAAAGCCTACTTGGTTGCAGGAAATTCAGGCTCCGAGTTTTATCCGCAACGAAGTTATAGTGGGGTCGAAAATGGCCTAAACTGCTTCGAGAAAAGTATGATACGGCCGTGCCGCTTGTTTGCTCGACTTGTCGGGGGCACTGCCGTGCCCCCAGATATCATTTTACAGCACAGGCCTCCCCTCATTTCTGAGAGAGTTTAGGGCAAGGAATTGTCCACCACGCTGCCCCAATGCGTGTTGGCGAACTTCACATGTCTTCGAAATATTTTTTTCTTATTCCTCAGACATGGAGGTTTCCTCACGATGTTTTCCTTCACCGCCGAGCATGTGGTAAATCAGCACTTAAAATTGCAATTAACAATTTTATTACTGCCGGCGGGGATCGAACCCGGGTTACTCGCGTTCTGTTATATTTAAAGCGAGCGTTAACATCTGAGCTACCACGGCTCTTATTATTTACTATAATAATATAAAATTTACAAGCATTACATATAACAACGCTTATTACGCACAGTCTGTAATTTTCGTCTGACGTTCTTTTAGTTGTATTTTCTTATGCATCCACTTAACATCTGGTGGGACTGTGTGCTCGTTTGTCACCCTTATTCTAATTAAAAAGCTGTTGTTTTTAGGCTGTAGTCTACTTTTATGTAGGTTTGTAGATTTTTAGTGATTGTGGCTTATTAAACTGTTGAACACATACAGTGGAAGGTCATAGATTCTAAAGTAATATGTACGTGTATGGGGCTAGTTTTGCGGTTACGTCATATTTTATACAGCCACTTAGAGCTGAAGGTAGTGGGGTGATGACGTCTAATACAGCATGTGACGTGCCGCATCTTAGTCCCGCAACGTTACCGTCTGACTCATCTTAGTTTACAATTTACTACGTTACCGCCACGTTATTCGATAAACCGCCTTCTCGGTAAGGTGAATTTCATAGTAGGTACGGGGAAAATTTCTTTAAAAACACCGTCTTTTGAGTTGTAAAAATATGAGTATATTTAAATATATTTACAATTACGTACATATCTTTATACGTAGTAGAGCCACGCTACAGCTATTATGGTTGTAGCATGAATGGGTCGGCTCGAACGGGGAAGGACCACGCTCTCGTTTGTTGTTGGTTGTTCTTTTATATTTTTAGCACTGTTTGCAGGACAACAGTTTAAATAAAAGCTTTCAGATAAGGTTATTAACTCTTATTATGAGAAATAATATGTACAACAAGTCACCGCAGCAAGGCAAGCATAGTGTCGCAACGGAGTAGTGCGAGCGGAATGGACCACATTTCTTTAACGCAAATAAGCAGAACAACTGCTATGGCAAGATCGACAGACACAACTGTGCTTGCCCCGCATATACACCTGTAGATATTTGGTCTAATACTATTTAAAATCACGGAATACCAAGGTTTTGTATTTAGAGGGGCGCCACTATGAGATCTCGCACCACCTAAAAATTTTGCTAGGGCCGCCACTGCTTCTTGTATTCACATTTATTTATTTAGTTGTGTCCATTCCGTTATAATTTTTTCAATCGTTTTATTATTTTCTTCATTATTTATTTTAATTTACTTATATTTATATTTTACTTCCAACCTTTTTAACTAGGCCCGGCGGTGCACGTGTATTGTAGCAGCGCATCTCCTGGCAGGGTTACCATGTAAATCTATTGTAAGGTGTTAATGAAAAAGAAGACGTGTTACTCGTGTTATGACTTTATTTGTACTACTTTATTGTAAACTAAACACCTATGCTAAACACTAATATAAATTGACGTGGAGGCTACTATAGATCTGTCTAATGCTTAGAAAATTTCTAAGGTTAATAGTCACCTATTAAATGCCCTACTTTAATTAAATTAAAATACTGTGTCGGGAACTTGACCGCTACCTATTCGCTATTGTATGATCATTTAAATATTATTTTGTAGTGGATTTAATGTCTTCGCTGTAGATTCATAATTATACCGATGTTAAAAGTGCTTCGATGTTCATATAAATCTCAAGATTTTTATCTGCTAGGCTTAAGATACTATGATTTACCACTCTCCGCTGGATTAAGCTGTCGCGTAAATAAAATACACTCCTATTAGAGACTGAACATTAAATATTTCGGCTAAAAAACTCTGTATCCATAGTCGTATATCAAAAAAACATTCATAATGTCATGTCAAAATGTCAAGTCAATTTCTAGCTGTCTATGAAAAATATAGACAATGGGTGCGTTTGGCAGAAAAAAGCGCTAGCAAGCGCTTATAAGCGCTGAAATAGTTTTCGGCCAGAACACGATTGCTACTTCAGTAGCGCTGACACAATCCGCCATTTTGCTTATTTAATTTGTTTGTTTTGAAGTAGAGTTTATAAGTTGTTTTGTGCAATATTAGTTTTAAGTAATATAATGACATGACTAAACATATACATGTTATTAAAATTCATGATTGGTAAGTTTTTAATATGAATATCTACAAACATATATTTAAATTAGGTTAGGTTCCCCGGTTAAAACTAACATCGTGTCCTGAAGGAAAATAGCTACTTACGATTTGACAGCGCTTACCGCTTACGATCGCCATTTTGCTTACAAGCGCTTGCTAGCGCTTATTTCTGCCAAACGCACCCAATATTAAGACGCCTGTTCTCGATTACATTATAAATGTCAAAAGTTTAATAACGTAAACTTAACCAATTAGTACCTTAAATGCTATTGGCTTATTAAATCGAATGAATTTTGAAAAAACCAATACATAACACTGTTAATTCAAATTTTGATGAAGTTTTGAAATTGGAAACAGATCTCACGGTTTGTGTTCTTAGCGTTTTACATGTGTGGCAAATTAAATTTTCTTTCGTTTTTCTCAGTTTTTCTGTTGTTAAAATATATTATATCCAGGTGCAGGTGCAACCTCTTAACGTTATATTATAAGTGACTTTTGTGAAATAAATTGTTACATAGGAGATAGGAGTTTTCGTTGGAATCGAAAAAGTCTAAATCGAGGTAAATTTGTCACTAATTTCTTATTTACTTACCTATAAAACTTATATTTTATCATTGAAACGAATTAGGCATGCAGTAAAATATTCAGAAGTAGGTTTAATGGTGTTCATCAGATTTTTGATCAAATAAGTACTGATTAAACTTGGACACACAAAATCCAGTTATAATTTTTTGTTTGATAAATGATTAAAGTGTAAAACTTAATTTATTTAGAAATCTGTTACATTGTGTGTAGTTTATAAACATAATTAAATACAACCCGTAAAAAATTACGATTCACGAATCGTTAACTTGTCTATTTTGAAGTTGTGCAGGTTATTCACGACAATTCTCAATATGTTTTGCCATCATTGCAAAGAGAAATGCGGACGGACGGTTGTATCTTATTATCCATCTATTTAAAAACGCGTTTTATAGCCGTTTTTGAGTCAAAATTTTTATACTACAGTGGACCCCTGGTAATCCGACAAAAATTTTGCAGGGCAGTGTCGGAGTATCGAATTTTTCGGATTATAGAGTACTGCATAAGACCCCAATAGTCCGGAATTTTTTACAAAAGAGTACCTTGTAATCCGACAAATTACATATCCAACGACAAGATTCTATATGTTATATATGTACTCTAAAGTACAAATCATACTTCATTATGTATATCAAATTTAGTAAATTAAATATCACAGTAGAGAGCTTACGTTTTATTATAAGATTAATCTCTCAATCCCTAAGCTCCCAAGTGGTTGGATTTGACCACGCACTACTTTTCTATGAAGAAGTTTGAAATTTTCTCTCCTCTAGTGCAATAAAAAGTCAGTTAGTCTATGGATATTTATTTATAATCTATGTTCATTACATACGCCATTTTCATTTGGATGTTGTTGTGTTGATTTTTGGTATTTTCTAGTGTTTTATTGGTGTTTTACTATGGTGTTTTATTATAAAATTGTTATAAAAGTTTTTGTGTGAATATAATTTATCTTTTTCCGTAAATAATGTCGAGTAATATATAGAAATATAATATTGATTTTCATGCTGTCGACATCCGCTTGGTATAAACCTGTTTTTTGTTATCAAAATACAATAGTATTTTTGTAATGGAATAAAACCTGACTTTTTAGACCACGGGATAGAGAATTTTGGATAGATTTTATAATTCCAAACTTCTTCATAGAAAAGTAGTCTCTAAATATGTATAAGTTTTAATGGTTTAAAGTGCTTTCGGTGGGTGCGGATTCATGCGACTACATGGGATTTTTATGGGGATTGAAGGGTTAACTTCATTAAAGCTATAGAACTTACAAAAATATGCATTAACTTTACATTAGGAAATAATTATGTACAAACAAATATACATACTAAACTAACCAAAAGTTATGAATCAATCAATTTGAGAAGCATCAATTTAAGAGCATTATCAAGAAGCAATAATGCTTTTTGAGGAAAAATATTATCTTTCAACCATTTTCAAAATCAAATTTTTCAATCAGAATCAAAACAATCCCCTCTGTGTCGAGCACAATAGTGGTGAGGCGTACAAGTTATAACTTGTTCAATCATGCATTAGAGAAGTATTGTCAAAAATATTCAATAATAAATAATAGACCATGTCGGATTACAGGGGGTGACCGGATTAGACAGGGGCCAGAATACCGGGGGTCCACTATATTGGCATTTTTTTTTCTAGTATAAAATATATGATAGAGGTCTTTTAATCGTGTTTTCAATCAAAAAGTGATTATTACAGTGTGTGTGTGATGAAAAAGTGCTGTTGTTGTTTATTTTCAGCAGAAAATTCAATACACCAGTGACCTAAGAAGATATTTTACACACAATGTCCATTGGAATTGAACCTCCAGTGAAAAAAGCAAAAACATTTCTTAATGAAGATGATTATTGTAACAAAATAATAGATAAATGTAAGGAAGACATTAAAAATTCTCAAAAAAACTTAGAACCTGTGTTAAGTGATGATTTTCAGATGTCAATGCCATTAATAAAAGTGTATGTTGGTATTATTAAGGATCCAAAAGATTTGTCACGAACTGTTCTGATGTTAAATGAAAAGATACCTTTGAAAGAGTTGCAACATTTAAAGCGAGTTAGGAAAAAAGAGGTTATATTGTGTCCTACGAACTTTATCATTGGCATGTCATCTATTCAACAGTACATTGAATGTAATGTGGAAGAATTAAAGGACACATTTCAATATTTTAAAGAGTTAGATGTTCCGCTTTTACCCCCTAAAGTAAAACAACAGTTTAAAGAATGGAATAAAATTTGGTCCTGCAACTTTCATCCTAATGTTTACCTGGAAAAACTTGTAAGTGGTAACTTCTTTACTCCCACAGAGCTTAACTTCCATAGAACTTACATGGAAATAGCGTTTGAAGTATCAAGATGGTATATTCTTCATTTAAACCTAAACACTAATGAAGATGATGTTTTTAAAAGCATTAATAGTGCTGTAATTGTTGATCCAACTATACAATCAGTGGTTGCCGTATCTTTTGATAATAGGGATGCTAACCCCCTTCAACATTCATCGATGTTAGCTATAGACAATGTAGCAAAAACACAGAATGGTGGAGTTTGGTCTACTGAAAATATTAATCTCGATAGGACATTAAGTGGTATAAGTGAAGAATTGCTAACCTACTTAAAACTTAGATATCCTAGTGTCAAATTTGGTGCAAGAAAATTTATAAATAAATGCGATATGTCTAGTGATGAATATAATGGAAATCCAAGCGATGGTCCTTACTTATGTACTGGATATTTTGCTTATCTAATAAGAGAGCCTTGTGTTATGTGTTCAATGGCATTAGTACATGCACGAGTAAAAAGAATATTCTTTTGTTTCGATAATAACTTTGATGGTGCGCTGAAATCAAAAACCAAACTACATACAATTTCATCTTTAAATCATCATTTTGAAGTTTTTACAGGATTTTTATAATTTAACAACTTTTTGGATATTCGGCTTTAATTGTTTTTATTCATAATTTACTCAATAAATGGTTGAATAGTGTAAATAGAATCAAATGAATGACAATCATAAATAAATGTAATTATAACTTTGTAGTTAAATATTACTGCAAATCTACATTTTATTTTAACTGATGAGATTCATATATATGTATTCAATTCAATTCACTTCATTTGCTATTCTTGTTGTATACATCTGTGCCCTGTTTATCAAAACTCACAAGTCTACTTGTTCACAAGTTACACTTTACAAGAAAGTTTTTACAAGTTTGTGTAAATTACGTTTATCAAAAAAATCTACAGGGCTTGTAAAATTTAACACTTGTAGGAGCTACTTAAACGTTCTAAAATCAAAAAATATATGCCGCATTCTTTTCCCGCCATTTTTTTTTTTTTGCTTCTGGACCTATTAGCATAGGAATAGTAAAACTTTTCTCAGGACCGCACACAACCAAACAGTTAATGGAATGATTTCAGTATCGATGTACGAATACTTCTTCATGTTGATGTGGGGCATCAATTTTTATCTAGGAACCATCTAGACAGCCACAAATTAATGGCATTCCTTTCAACATATGAAGCTTCTGTACTGCCTGCTGCATACTATTCGGCTATTTAACATGGTTTTCAAATATTACGGTATTAATGGCTGCTACAACACTGAACTACATTGCATACACTGCCTTTTGTTACTCCATGCATGTCAGAAGCAGCATGGTGTTGAGCTCCAGTTTACAACCAATGTAGAAAGATTTATAATATTAATTTAGTTGAGAGGGCGTAGTTTCTGTTTGTATTTCTTTCTAAATGGCTATCCAAAATGTTAATTAACTGTTCCAATTTTTCAGCTTTAAGTGGTCAATTTGTGTTCTATATGTTTCTTGGTTCTATTATTCTCATCATCACTTGAGCACTTGACCACATTTTAAAAAGACAATCAAATTAAAAAAATATTACAGTACTACTTATGACACTTGTAAGACGGAATGGAAAGTCGCCGGACACTCTTTGGATTTGCTATGCTTTTCTACAAATTGACCCTTACAAAGGAATTTTTGATGAACAAAATCATGAATACAAGTGTAAAAATATACTTATGAAATAAATAATGACCCTTGTAACTTGTGATTTACGTGTGTAGTTTTGATGAAAACCTATTTGTAATAATTAAATTTATCACAGGAAAATTGCTTGTAATACAAGTCTTAATTATAAAAAATAGTTCAAAACAAAAACTATAGATAAAATATAATTATAGAATATATAAAAAATATATATTAAATATAACTATAGAATAAATAATAGAGTTAATTGTAAATATTAATCAATTAATTATTATTTACAATTAACTCTATTATTTATTCCTATTTCCTACTCAATCACTAAAAAACTCGTGTAACAAATAACAAAAATTTTTCGTTAAATATGTATTAACTTCATTTTTGAACTTTTTTAGGTTTTTAATGCTTCTGATACATTCTGGTATTTTATTATATATTTTTACTGACATTGCATAGGGACCAGTGTTTACGATATGTTGTTTTAATATACCAGAGCAGTAATAAAGAAGCCAGCATTTCTAAAAATATTTTTTGATTTGCTAAGTAAATGCATGTCTGAGAAATAAAATAAAAATATTTCAAAAACGTGTGAAGTCCACCAACACCCATTGGAACAGCAATCTTTAGGACAATTCCTTGCCCTAAAACGCTCTCAGAGGTGACAGGAGGCCTACACCCAACAGTTTATTTATTTAATTTTTTATTTATTTATTTATTGATAGAACTACCAACGGAATAACATATTGTTTTAAAAAAATTTGACAATAGGCTTATAACTAAGATTTACATGTTTCCATTTAAAGGTAGTTATAGCATGTTTAAAAAAGACGATAACTGTACGATAACTTAATAATTTTTACAAGTACGAGTAAAATACTAATAAAAAACAAACAAAAACAATTAGACAATACGAAATATATGAAAAATAAAAATAACAACATTTATATCGAGTTTATATAAAGATATGGTATAATTTTTACTATGAGTTTTTAAATAGATTGACAATTTTGGCTCTAAAAGATTTTATACTATCGTTAAATAAGTCAATAGTCTTATCTTTAAGGACACATCCGTTATATAATCTGCTTATTCTCGGTATAAGAGAGTGATGACCAAGATTAGTTATATACAATTTGTGTTTGAGTAAGGGAATCGAAAAACGCGGCACACGGCAGGGAACTTTGAACAATATTTGTGATAGTAATTCTGCAGAATCTATAGTCCCATTTGTAAGCTTGTACATAAAAACTAAATAATGTAGTTTACGTATGTCCGATAGTGAGTTTAATTTTAGTTTTAGGAGACGAGTGGAATAGGATTCCATATGATTACTACTAGAACAATATTGAGTAAATCGTCTTTGAATGCTTTCTATACGATCTTTGTGTATTTGATAATTAGGGTTCCATATGATGGTGCCGTACTCTAATTTACTTCTAACTAAGGAAGTGTAAAGAAGTTTTTTTGTTTTGATTTTTTTAAAACATTTTGAATTCCTGTATAGAAACCCGAGCATTTTGCGTGCCGATCTACAAATATTTTCAATGTGAATATTAAATCTTAATTTAGCATCAATTGTAATTCCTAAGTCTCTGATGAATTCAAGCTTCTGAAATGGATTATTGTTCAACGTGTATTGGGTTTATGATGCAGTATGCTTACGCGTAAAGTTGATATATGAACATTTAGAAGCGTTAAGATCCATGCCGTTTAACTTGCTCCAACGAGCAATTCTATCGACATCTTCTTGTAGAGATTGTGCATCATAATCGTTTAGAATTGCTTTTGCGAGTTTCAGATCGTCCGCAAAGATGAAACATTTTGAATTATGTACACAATTAGTTACATCATTTACGAAAATATTAAATAATAAGGGTCCTAATATGGATCCCTGAGGCACTCCCGAGGTGCACCTATATTTCTGAGAAAAGTAGCCCCTGACCACTACATATGAAAATCTGTCTTTTAAATATGAAGCGAACCACGAAAGTAATGGCCCTCCGATTCCGAAAGATGATAGTTTCGCTATTAACAACTGGTGATTCACCCTGTCGAATGCTTTGGAGAAATCGGTGTAGATAGCATCTACTTGAAAATGTGAGTCAACGTAGGGTGTTATAAAATTCAAAAAACATGAAAGGTTTGTGACAGTAGATCGAGATGTCATAAATCCGTGTTGGGTGTCTGAGATAGCGTGGCGGACATGGCGTGTCAATATAGGCGATATTAAGGACTCGAAGATCTTAGAGACAACTGATATATAATATTGATATGGGTCTATAGTTGGCAATATTATCTCTATTCCCTTTTTTGTACACAGGCACTATTCTTGCAAGTTTCCACATATCTGGGAAGACCCCGGTACTGAGGGATGTATTAAAGATAATACAGATAGGCAAAGACAACGCTTTAGCACACTTCTTAATAAACGATGGAGGGAGATCGTCGGGTCCAGCACCTTTCTTTGCGTCAAGTCTTTTTATTTTTTTTATTACTTCCTTAACATTGATGTTTATTAAGCAGAGATTGTTTACGGTAACTGTTTGTAGGGGAATGTTTCTGCAGGGTAGGTCTCTCCTCTCGTATACGGAAGCAAAGGATTCTGCAAAGAGATTGCACACTCCTGGGCCGTCTGTAGCAACTTTATTGTTAAGTACCATTCTGGCTGGGTACGTGTTTGATGGTTTTTTTACGTTTTTTAAGTGTGTCCAAAAATATTTAGGATTTTTTTGTAGGCTACTTTCAACGCATTCAATATAATTATTATAACTTGCTTTAATTAATTTATTACAGCTAAACCTTAGTGATTTAAATTTGAGTATGTCTAGAGGGTTATTGTAAATTCTACTTTTTACTCGATATTTATTTTTAATTTTTAACATATAAATTAAGTTATTATTATACCGTATAAGAAACTTTGTACTTTTAGGCTTAGTCTTTGGCACGTGTTTTTCAATTATTGATTTTAATTTGTGATAAAATTCATTAAGCATTGAGTTAACTGAATCGCAGTTTAGTAATAGTTCCGACCAATTTGTACCATCTAATTCTTTATTAATGGCCTCATAATCTGCTCTAAAGAAGTTGTACCTTTCATTAAGCTGTGCATTTATCGTATTAATCTTCAAGAAATCAAGCTTTAGGTTAAGTGACGGATGATGATTATCAATTATGCTGATTGGATTGAAGTTTTGACTAACTGTCACATGAGTATGATTTGAAAGAACCAAATCAAGCAACCTACCATTTGCGTTAAATATTGAATTGAATTGTTTTAAATTGTGTTCCTCGATAAAATCAACAAAACTAGACGCTAAGTTAGAACTACTAACGGGGTGTAGACAATTTAATTCCGGTACTTTCGACCATGCAATACTACTAATATTAAAATCCCCCGTTAGCATGACGTATTCATTTGTATTAATAGCTTTGGACGCATTTTCTAAGAATTCGCTTAGCACATTGCTATTCATCGTAGGTGGCAAGTATACTACGCAGATTGCAACATGACTTGGTTTACCATCTATAATTGCATCAACCGTAATCCACAAATCTTCGCAGTTACTCTCCCAATGCAGGCAACGGCTTGATTTTAAGGTATTTTTAACGGCTATCATTACACCCCCCCTCCCATTTTTGATTCTTTTTGAGTCTAATTGCTCCCTGTCTCTTCTATATACCGTATAGCGGATCATCAATAAACTCACTATCGAACACACCGTCATTAAGCCAAGTTTCTGTAAAAATTAAGATGTCGAAATCATTACATAGTATGTGAAGCTTTACATCATGCGTCTTACTACGAATCCCCCTTACATTTTGGTAATATATATATAATGTATAGTATTTAAACAGAATTTCGATAAGAGACTAACAGATAAGCACTTCATTATTGTAAATCTTCGAGCTGCTCAATGTTACGCACGACAATATGCTCGGAATTATCGGTTTTTCTTAAAAAGACACGACCATTTTTAATCCAGACAAATTTGTATTTTAATTTCTTTGCTGTCTCTCTGGCAAGGGCGTGGATTTTCTTCAGCTCCGGAGTCAAATGTTCGACTACAAATATAGGTTTTTTTTCGCCACCTATCCCGATGTGGCTTGTATTTAGTTTTTCATTGGTGTTTCTTTTATTGAAATTTATTACTCCGGCCAAGAATGTATCACGAACCCGTGGACAAGCAAACTTCACAATAATAGACCGTGGTCGTGCACTTTCTGGATTAATCTTGGCGATTCTTGTACATTTATGGGTATCAGCGTCGGATATTTTAGTGCCAGTAATCTTCCCTATTTGTGTAATAATATTAGGTATATTTTCTGCCCTATGTTCCGGAACACAATGTATCTCTAGGTTGCTCATTCTTGAATGCTGCTCCATTATGCTTAAGCGACTATTGAGGTTTTTTACTGTTGATTTAAGGCAATCATTTTCTTCTTTTAGTTGTTTTACATCTTTAAATTTTACTTGCATATCCTTTTTTAAATCCTCGTATTGGTTAGTAATGAAAAGAACTGATTCCTTTAGATCAGTGATTTCCACGGTTAGTCCCTTTATTTTATTTTCTATAATTTTGCTGATATTGCTTTCAATTTTGTTTATAAATGCACTCATCTCATCATGAATTATGTGCTTTATACTCTCAAGAGTGAGAGATTCCTGACTTTGAGTTAAGTGCGTAGGTAAGACGCACACAGTCTTAATGTGATGTTACTGCTCGTGTCTCGAGGTGAGATACCAGAGCTGCGAACAGTCGTGTCAGAATTATCACATTTTAGTTGCTTTGCTCGGCAAGTCGGGCAAACCCAATTGTTTTTAAAATCAGCAGAAAGTTCTTTATATTTTTTGCTGCTGGTGTTTATACAATCGTAATGGTATTTAAGACTGCATGTAATACATTTAAGCTGCTCTTGCGTGATAAGTTCTTCAGAGCACGCGCCACATTTTTTGTTTCTCAAGGTTTTTGTACTCATATTTGCGGAACAGGTGTGGTGAAGTTAGCAAAAAGTAAATACGGTGATTTGCTATAGCTTATTTGACAGGCGCTTACATGCAATTGAATGTGGTGTGACGTAGATGCGGAGCGATCGCGGGTTGCCCTAGGTCAGGGAGTTTTTGATTTAACGATGTTTTGTAAATACAAAATGCGATTACTCACGAACCCCTGCACCGATTTCGACGATCCAAACACTAATCACTTCTTTATAATGAGGACTATATTATGTACCAAAATTGTCAAATTTCGTAAAGTTTAAACTATACATTTAGATTAAAATGTCACGGATCAGCTGATAGACACTGTTATCGTACAACGCGCGGGTAGTGAGTTGGACCTATATAGGCTGTAACTTCACTTTACTTTTACTTCATGTAACTAAACTAATGTTACACTACTACTACATGAGTCAATATTTGATAATCGGTCGAAAACGACTACAAAAAAATATTTTTGTCGTATTTTATACATATAATATACATACATATAATAACTATTAAATCGATACACTTTATTCGATTTTAGGGATTTTTGAGCAATATTTGCAAATATCAGAACAGGAATATGACACTAGTGGCAGGATAATGAAATGGACCGACAGACTGATGACAGGACAGCAGGAAAATGATTAAACATCAAGAAAATGAAAATAATCCATTATTACTAGTTATTTTATTCATTATTAATCCAATAATAATAATCAGTATAACAGAAAACAAAATTATATCACTCTTCTTAAAGTTTTATATAAAATACAATTATATTTAGTAAGTAACATATTTAACCAGATTTATTAAGAACTTTAACTTACTGTATTAATCAACATAATAAAACATCACGCCTCTTTCCTTGTACCTTTATTTTATATTCTACCTGTATTCAATAATCAACAAATGAGTAATATTCTTTCATTTAAGAGTAATTATGAATAGCTGAATCAAATACAGAATTTTTAATCAGTTGAAGAATGTATCATTCTATAATAATATAATTAGTTTAAACATTTTAACTTTAATAATAGTAAAAAAAAAACAGAAATAATGTTTTTCATTTTTAGAAGTAACAAAAATAACTTTAAAAATAGTTTATAGAAAAAGAGCAAAACCCGACAACAATGCTATTTTTCGAATACATCTAAAGCATTTGGGAACTTATAAAAAATACGTTCTCCTTTGAGTAATAAAGAAACAACTTTGAGTAAAAAAGTAACCTCAAAAGTATGAAGGTATACTTTTCTGCTGGCAGATCGTAGCAATTATCATCAATTTTAAATAGTTTACCATCATTACCAGTGGTTTTTAAAAATGTAACTCTAATTTCGCCATCTTCTTCATCTACTTCTCCCATACACACAGCAACGTATCTATATTCTGTATTTTTAGAGCTACATTTAACAAGAATATAGTCGCCATTGTGATAAGTTACATTTTCTTTTCTTAGAATGTTAGATGCAACAACAGCATCAAAATTTATACTTGAAGTATTTGGATCGATGTTTTCTTTGGGTGTTTGAATTTCGCGTTCATTCTCTGACTCTGAACTTGTGTAAATGTGTTTAGCCTTTTTTAGCATTAACGTTATACACATAATTCAAAGTGCCCATCAAATAATGTTCGCAGCTAAACATATTCTCACAAAAGCAACTCAAGAATTTCATTGTTAATTTTAAGCTATCTTTATTACCGATTACTTGATGGACTTTTAAGGTTCCCGAATAAGGCTTAGATGACTGTCCAATCAATTTAATTTGAGAATGTTCATAATCTTGTTGCGTCACTGTTATAGTTTTAATGTTGGGACAGTTTTCTTCTAGAACCGTTCGTAATTTTTTTATATCGACTAATTCTTCACCTAAAGCAACCATTCGATCAGCAGTGCGTTTACAAACGGCTCCAACACCATCAGGGGCACTCTTTCCGTGCCCAGCCTCACTATATTTCCAAGAGAAGAAAGTGTAATTTTCATAAAAATATTTAAGTCTGTTTGCAAGAATAAAGAACATGAACCGATTCCTATACTGGGTAACGGGCCCATCGCTAAGAAAATGCAAATTTGTTGAAATCCAATCAAATACAGGGTGAAGGTGAGCCCATATGGCAAACGCATCATGATCTAAGAACTCGGAAATAGAGACATATTATCTTTAAGTTTCCTTATGGCAGCATACTGATGAACAATATTTGTATGATGGTTTAAGAAGATAGGGACAACCTTTTTGAATTGTTTGACAACACCGTATGGATTCAAGGTGTGATTAACTTTCGATATTTTCTTGACGCTTTTGTATTTCCCAGTTCGTTTTAAAAGAACAGGTTCACATATATTTTCCCACTTCATAACATTAATTTTGATATTATTGTCGAATTCTCCGTAAACTATTTTTCGATCTTTACAATTCGTACATTTGCGACTTGTACACTCTTCATTTTATTTGTCACAGCAAACTGCTTCCAAAAAATGTTCAGTGCTGTGTACATTTATTATATTGTACTGATGTAAAGATTGAATTAATAGATCGAAATTTGCATGTATCATACACATACAAGTATTACGTCCCTGTACATGAGGTTTAACAATCCAAAACGGACGACATTGGCGAAACGCACTGTAAGATATATTTCCATTTTCTTTAACGTATATTGTATGTAGCTTCTTCATAGTCATTAATAAGTACCTTTTCTGTTTCTTTACTTTTTTCTTTGTTATAGTTTTTTTTCCAGAACACATACGACTGTTGCAATCTTGTTCCAAGAAATTGATGATATTCCTTTTCACATCTGAAATTTTATTAGATCTGTTTTCCTCTGTATATTTAATAATTTTGATTCCAATTGCACTTTACGCTCTCTTTTTTCAGATAGAACATGTTGTTTGGACATGACTTTATACTTCTTAACTACATCTCCAGAAATAGCTTTGGCAAATACCTGTTTTTCGGCATTTTTTTTTTGCGGATGGAAAATCTTCTAATGACGCCTTTCGCTCTGGGTGGAGCGTAAGGGAGTGTCAGACTTCTACTGACTAAAAACCATCCGTGTTCCTTCAGTGCCCTTACGTTCCGGAGCCGCGGTATCTCTTTCGAACAGCCCGCAGCCCCGGCAGGCGTCGGCCCTTGCGGGCCTCTTCACGCTGCTGACAGCTCTTTGAGGCGCGCGTGGAACAAAACGCTCGCCGTCCACAGGCCCGCACCTACGGTGGCCGGGGGCCACGACGTAGCACCCGACGCCCGGGTCGTCTCCCGCGGCGGCCGGGGAGGAAAGCTGCTGCTCTCTCCTTCTCCCGCTCCGCCACCTCCTTCGCTAGCATCACTGCTTCGCAGAAGGTGGTGACGGCGGCGGCGACCTCTCGCGTCCGGACCATGGCTTCGACCAGGGCCGGACGCGAGAGGTCGCCGCCGCCTATCGCCGCTACGAGGACACGGCCGTGCTCCGCCCAAGCAGGGCACACCTCCACGGTGTGTTCCACCGTGTCCTCCTCCGTGCCCATCCTCGCAGTGGGAGCACCCGGGCGTTTCCTTCCGCCCGATTCGGTGCAGGAACCTACCGAACACACCGTGTCCGGTGAGGACCTGCGTCAGGCGGAAGGTGAGGATGCCGTGGCGTCTCTCAAGCCACTCCTCAAAGAGGGGTCTTATCGCCGCTATAGTGGCGTGCCCAGCACGGGGTTGCGACAGTCGCTCTCTCCATGTCGCCATGAGATCGTGCCGGAAGTCTGTCCGCTGCGCGACAACTTGCCGCGGCAGCGGGGTTTCCCCCCGGCATAGTGCCTCCGCGCGCCATTCGTGCAGGCGTGCGAGGACTACCGCCTCCAGATCCCATGGCGGCAATCCGGCAAGGAGGCTCGCCGCCTCGCGGGAGATCGTGCGGTAGCCGCGAACCATTTTCACGGCAACCACCCTTTGGGGCGCGTTCAGGTGGTGGACGGCAAGCCGCGCCAAACCACGCGCCCACACAGGGGCCCCGTAAAGGGCCATGGATCGCACGATCGCCGCGTAGAGCCTCCGGTAAGAGGCGTTTGGCCCCCCCAGGTTCGGAGGGAGCCGCCTGAAGGCAGCCCCGGTCCGTTCCAGTTTGGGAGCCAAACGTCGGAAGTGCTCAACGAAGTTCCATCGGCCGTTGAGGACGAGTCCTAGGTACTTCAGCGTCGACTCGACGCCGATGGATACTCCGCCTACCATCACTGAGGATCCCGGTGGTGGCCTGTTCCGAGGACCATGGAAGTGCATGGCCTCGGACTTGTGCAGAGCCACCTCGAGACCCAGTTGCCGAATCCTTTCAACGACTATCGCAACCCCGCGTGTCATAGTTTCCGCCGCCGCCTCGTACGACCCCCCTTGTGCCAGTACCAGCGTGTCGTCAGCGTAGCAAACTACGCTGACGCCGGTAGGGAGATCGGCGCGCAGCACCCAGTCGTAACCGATGTTCCACAGAGGTGGCCCCAGAACCGAACCCTGTGGGACACCGCACGACATCTCTCGCCGGTTCCACTCACCGTTGCGACCGGGGTAGATGACGGCCCTGTCCGTCAGATAGTCCCCGACTATACGACGGAGATAGTTCGGCACCCGGTGATACCGGAGTGCCTCCCTAATGCAGCTCCAGGGCATGGAGTTGAAGGCGTTGGCGATGTCGAGAGACACCGCCAAGACAACCCCCCCTCTGGCCACTGCATTCCCCGTCGTGAGGGCTCTCACGCGCATGATGGCGTCCACCGTAGAGCGCCTCTTGCGGAAACCAAACTGGTGTTCCGCAAGATCCGGCCCCGTCCCCGCAAGGTGCTCGACGAGGCGGTTTGCAATGACTCTTTCAAAGAGCTTGCCCAACTCGTTGAGCAGCACCACGGGCCGGTATGCGGACGGAGAGTCCGCAGGGCGCCCCGGCTTCCGAATGAGGACCAGCTTCCCCGTCTTCCAACAAAGCGGGAATTGGCCTCTCTCCAAGCATGCGCTTAGGAGCCCCTCCAGTCGGGGCCCGAGAGCCTCCGCGGCCAGGACCCAGGCTTTGCCAGGCAAGCCATCGGGTCCTGGGGCGGTATTCCTGGCCTTGAGCCTACGTATCGCCACTCTCAGGTCTACCCCGGTCCCTTCCGGGATGTTGTCGTCGTCGTCCTGGTGGTCCGCTTCCGGCACCGCAGGTGGCGGAGCCATAGGCGGGGGCGGATGTTCCCCTCGCGCAGGGAACAGAGCGCTCACCACGTCCTCCACGAGCTGGGGCCGGAGACTGCGTCAGCGGGGGGGCCCAGGTGCGGAGTTTATCCCGCACCATCTTGTAAGGGCGCCCCCACGGATCTCTGTCGAGAGTCTCTAGCATCTCCTCACGGGCCCGATCCCGGGCCCGCAGGACAGCCTCCTGGAGGGCGGTCTTCGCCGCTCTGTATCCCTCGTACAGCTCCGTCTCAATGGCTGCCGCATTCGGTGGACGAATGCGGAGCCTGCGATGCCTGGCGTACAGGTGCCGCGCGGCGACACACGCCTCGTGCAGAGACGTCAGCTCACACGACCACCAATACACCTGACGCCGAGCGCTTCCTGGCCGGACGCGGGGCATTGCCACGTCACATATCTCTGACATGGCCTCCTGGAACCACCCTGCCTCATCATTAACGTCAGCAGGCCTGTCCGGTGATGACACCCAGGCCTGCATGATCGAGGCTTCCAGGAGGAGCTCCCGGTCCAGCTGCTTCAGCGCCCAACGCGGACCACTCGGGGCCTGTTGGACTGGCGCGCTCGAGGGCTGGCTGGAGACGTCAAACCGGATGTACCGGTGGTCGGAGTAGGTCTCCACCCCCTCCATGACACGCCAGTCAATGGCACGCGGCGACAGAGCGGGGCTAGCGAACGAGATGTCCACCACCGACTCGCCCCGCATCCGCACACACGTGGGGACAGAACCCCGATTTAGGACGACCCGGCCTGTCTCCAGAGCCCAGTCTTCCACCATCCTACCCCGCACATCTGTACGATGAGAACCCCAAGCCAAGTTCTTGGCATTGAAGTCCCCGAGGACAAGTACGGGGAGGGGATAACTTCCGACGACGACTGCTCTCAGCTCTGCAAGAGAGTTGTGGAGCTCGGCAAGAGATCGGTTCGGGGAGAAGTTCACCCCCACAACGACAAACTCCCCGAACCGTGCTGCTACGCACCCCTGACCCCTCCTGACACCTTCAAGGGTCGGGGTACCGGCGGCGACCGAAGAGATGATGGCCACTGAGCCGTTGAGGTCCGCCACCCAGTCCTCCCTAGGCCAGACAAAATACGACTCAGCGACCACAGCGATGTTAATCGACCACTGCGCCATGCTCTGGAGCAACAGATCCTGAGCGCAGGCGCAGTGGTTGATATTCGCCTGGAGGAAGCTTAATGGGGCCGTTATAGGCATTCCATTTCAGCTTCCTCCACGGGAGGCCCCTCTGCGGGCGTCGGTGTCGCGGCGGCGGCGGCGGCGACAGTGACAGCGGTGGCGGCGGCAGTTGCGTCTGCGGCGGAGGCCACAGAGGCGGTGGCGGCGGAGCGCCCTCCCCTCCCCGCGGCCTTGGCCTTGGCGGGTGGCACGCAGGCCTTGCTTCCGGCCCGGTGATCGGCTGGCTTGCCGGTCGCCGCACATGCATCACAGTGCGGCGTGGCGCAGCAGGTCGCCGATATGTGTCCGGGCTGACAGCAGCGGAAGCACAGGCGACTGCGGTCAACCTCCGAGGCGCATCTCACTGATACGTGGTGCCCCACGAGACAGCGATAGCACCTCATAGGTCTGGGCTCCAGCAGCTTAACCTGCGCTGAGACCCAGCCCACCAGCAGCCTTCGACCCTCCACTATGGTTTTGGCCGCCGTAACAGGGCAGCACACCGTGGCGGCATGCATGCCCTGTTGGTCCGGGCGTATGGCGCCTGACCTGACCTGGTCAGTAGTGCACCCCCCGGACCTGGCGACGGCGGCCACCAACTCCTCCTCCGATACCGAGTCGTCCAGACCCATGATGCGCAGGTCTTCGCATCTGACGGGCCTGGACACCCGGGCCTCGTCCGCGTCCAGAGACGCTCTGAGCTTCGCAGCCAGAGCGACCGCGGTCGCGCCACTGGATTCCCCGGGGACCTCCCGCATACGGGCCCCCGTCTGGGTGACTTTGAGCCGGAGGCCCCCGGTGATCCCGAGCTCCCCGAGATCCACCGCCTCCTTCGCCTTCGCGAGCAGATCGCGGTAGGTCGCGCGGCTGTAGTGTAATCACTACAGCTGCGGTCTTCGGGGCGCGGTGCCTAGCCGCGATCTTGCGCGCCCTGAACTGGCGCTGCCGCTCCTGCTCTTTGGCCTTTTTGGCTGCCTTCTTCCCCTTCTTCTTGTTCCCGACCACCTGCCAACCGGCTTCAGCCGCGGGAGGTGTAGGGAGCTGGGGGGGCGGTGACGGCGGCGGCAACCGGCTTGCCGTTGGCGCTGGCACATTCGCCGCAAGCACTGGGGCTGGTGCAGCCACCACCTGTGCTGCCGCCTTGCCCTTTCTCGCCTTCGTCTTGCCTCTCTTTCCCGTCGCCGGCTTAGCCGGAGCCGGTTCAGCCGGTACCGGATTTGCCGGAGCCGGCTTTTCAGGGGGGGGGAGGGGCAAATGCAGCCCCGCCCGAGGGCTGGCTGGACGGCCTCGGCCTGGATGCGGCAGCCGTAGCCGCCGCGTACGAGACCGTTGCCGGCCTCGCTGCCGTCTTGTTTGCCCCTAGGGGGGGGGGGGCGCAGGACGATGCCCTCCAGCACGGAGAACCGGTGCTGGAAGGCAGCCAGCTCCTGCCGGACCAGGTTTAGAACCTGGTTCTCCACCGGCACGGGCTGGCTTGGGCGCTGCGTCTGGGGCGCCGCGCGAGAGGCAGGCTCACGTAGACTGGCCAGGTCTGCGCGGAGCTTCTCGTTCTCCTTCTGGAGAGTCTCCATGGCGGACGTCAGGCGGGCCACGTACGCCCGCAGCTTCGCCACCTTGTCCGCATTAGGCCCGGCCCCAACAAAGTTGGCCTCCGCAGCCGCCATGATGGAGGCGGAGGCCCCGGGAATGGCCTTAAACTTCGAGGAGGGCTTTTGCTTGTAGGCCACGACTTTGATCGCGGCCTCCACCTCCTTAACGAATCTGGCCTTACGCTCCACCTCGGAGCCGCCAGTCGCACTCGTCTCTTCGCCTGATACCCAAGCCGTATCGCCCGGGTGGCGCCCCTCCTCGGCAAGATTTGCCGCTCGTTCGGCCCTCTGATTGGCATTCCCCTTGCCTCTCAGCCCGCCCCGCCCATTGGTGGAGATTTTCCGGGCCGAGACCTCTTCTTCACCGGATGACGGCCCCTGGTCGCCATCCCGCCTGGATCGCTTGCGGAAGAACTTACTGTTCTCCGCGGTCCCAGGCCCCACGCGTCGGGAGCTCTCTGGGCCTCCCACGCTGCTCGATGCGGCGTCGGACTCTGTCCCCGCATCGCTCCTCCTCTCCTCTTTGTTGCCGTTGCCGGCGGTTTTGTTTGTTTGGTTTTTTTGTTTCCATATTTGTACCCACGATTATGGAGGAATTAAAGGTCCACCTTGGCAGAGACCCCTGTACCAAGGTAAGCAGATTTAGAGGATTTATTACTCGCCAGGGGGTCTGCAGGTACCCTGGCGAGGAGCGCACTAGCGACTGATTTGTTCATAGAACCCCGTCAGCCATCCATCCCCTCGCGGTGTGTCGCCACTTGGGATTCGGAGTAACTTTTTATAGAGGTTTTCTCCCTCGTGGTCCGGGCGATTAAGCCAAGACCCTCGGTCCCCATCAAAGCCGCGAGACATGATCCACGACACTTCGATACTGGGATTACGAGACCGGCGGTGACAGCAAAGGATGAATCCTTCACTGTCTGCCCGGAGGCAGGGTAAGTGCACACCGAGCCCGCCCTCACTCCTCTGCTATGCCCTCTGCTGATCAGAGGGTCACGCAGAGGAACGCACTGTTGGTCCGGAACGGACCCCCCCATGTCAGAATAATTAGCCGCAACAGCAACATTCCCCAAGGAATAAGAATTTCTTCTCATTTCTCGAGGAAGATTACCGCCGCGCCCAGGGTGTACCGGCCCAGTAGCTGCTCTTCCCTCCAAACGTATAGAGAGGGACCCGCAACTACCAGGCACACGTGGAGGACTTCTGACTTCGCACCCCTTTTCGGCACCGAGAGTTGCCCAGCCTCACTATATTTCCAAGAGAAGAAAGTGTAATTTTCATAAAAATATTTAAGTCTGTTTGCAAGAATAAAGAACATGAACCGATTCCTATACTGGGTAACGGGCCCATCGCTAAGAAAATGTAAATTTGTTGAAATCCAATCAAATATAGGGTGAAGGTGAGCCCATATGGCAAACGCATCATGATCTAAGAACTCGGAAATAGAGACATATTATCTTTAAGTTTCCTTATGGCAGCATACTGATGAACAATATTTGTATGATGGTTTAAGAAGATAGGGACAACCTTTTTGAATTGTTTGACAACATCGTAGGGATTCAAGGTGTGATTAACTTTCGATATTTTCTTGACGCTTTTGTATTTCCCAGTTCGTTTTAAAAGACCTGTTCACATACATTTTCCCACTTCATAACATTAATTTTGATATTATTGTCGAATTCTCCGTAAACTATTTTTCGATCTTTACAATTCGTACATTTGCGACTTGTACACTCTTCATTTTATTTGTCACAGCAAACTGCTTCCAAAAAATGTTCAGTGCTGTGTACATTTATTATATTGTACTGATGTAAAGATTGAATTAATAGATCGAAATTTGCATGTATCATACACATACAAGTATTACGTCCCTGTACATGAGGTTTAACAATCCAAAACGGACGACATTGGCGAAACGCACTGTAAGATATATTTCCATTTTCTTTAACGTATATTGTATGTAGCTTCTTCATAGTCATTAATAAGTACCTTTTCTGTTTCTTTACTTTTTTCTTTGTTATAGTTTTTTTTCCAGCACACATACGACTGTTGCAATCTTGTTCCAAGAAATTGATGATATTAATTTTCACATCTGAAATTTTATTAGATCTGTTTTTCCTCTGTATATTTAATAATTTTGATTCCAATTGCACTTTACGCTCTCTTTTTTCAGATAGAACATGTTGTTTGGACATGACTTTATACTTCTTAACTACATCTCCAGAAATAGCTTTGGCAAATACCTGTTTTTCGGCATGACTTCCAAGTTTGGTATAATTTGAGATAGCTGTTTTGACATAACTTCACTGAATAACAGTCTCTTCTTTATTTCGGTTGTATCCCCTCCCTATTTATTTCTCGGACTGTCTTTGTTACATTGTATCTTCATCTTAGAAATATTTTTTTGGTGTTTTTTTTAGCTGGTTCTTTAACTTATTTATAGTTCTGCCCTGTTCTTGTAACAGTACGTTTTTACGTTTATTTATTTCTGATCTCCTTCGGCCTTCTATTATTCGTCCATCTAAAACTGGTAACTCTTGGGATACGACTGGAATTTTGTTCTCATCATTCATAGAGACTTCTTTATCAGATTGTGGTGGAGTTGTATTTTCTTGAAATAAAGCAGTGTTTGCCAAAAGATGTTTTTTCTTTTTCCTATATTTTGCTGTATTTTTTCGCCACTCTTTTCTTTTGGCTCTTTTACACCGAGGAGTTAATTCAGCAATGTTTTTAATTTTACCCTCCGCTTTTCTTTTTAAATAGTATTCTTTCTTCCTTTGTTTCAATACGTTTCTTTGTTCATTATCGTTCTTGATTCATTGGTATCTCAACTTCTCCAATTCTCGCTTTCTTTCTAACACTTCTTCTCGGGCTTTTTTCTTTGGAGCCATAATTATTGAACACTGAAACAAAATTATAATAAATTAATAACATTACTTACCTTGTGTTGTCATTTTCCTGCCACGGAGTCATTTTCCTGTCAAGAAAGGAAAATGACAAAAATGCACATTATACTCGTATTTCTCATACATTCTAATAACTAATATAAGAGCAAAATCATCAGGTGATACGAATTATATCTTAATTCGTGAAAGTTTATTACAAAAAGCAGAATAATTTACTTATGATTCACCTCCTAATTGCCTCACAGGTAAATGACAAAGTTTATCAACTATACGCACGCACATGCCATAATCAGTTTGCAGCGCCGAAGCAACGGCCGACACCGCGTCTCTTTTCTCACCAATCACAAACATGGACACCGCGTCCATTTCGAATGCGCTCATTCGTTGTACGCGACATTATAAAACGCGGTAAATTCAAATTTAAATTTCGGCTGCCTAATGACGCCGTGACCATTCGTTTAGATTTTTTATGATTTTTTTTTTAGTTTAATATCATATTATATTAAATAAAATAGTAAACAGTTTTAGATTAATGTGCATACAATGTAAATATATATTTAAAAGTTTTGAACAATGTATATTGTAAATAATTTTTTGAAGTCTATTTTTGTAAGATGAAACACCATGATTATCATATTTTTGTATAATTTGTAAAATAATAAAGGTTCTAAAACTTATAAAGAACTTTGTGTTATTCTAAAATTCATAATATTTTACTTATAGCATTACAAAATCAAAGGAAAAATAAAATGATAGTATAGTTGGGAATACAAAGGAATAACTACCATCAAGTGTTACCAAACACTTTCTATAGGTAATAAATTATAGATTACACCATTTACATTTACTTCTGTACTTCTGCTTGATTACTGAAGTAAAATTATTTTGAAATAATTTAAATATTTGGGCATTATTTTTATATTTAACAAGATGAGAATTGATGAGTTTAGGATTATTTGCTTAAATCATAGGACCTATACTCTATAAATGTACAACATTCTTGGAACGACAATGTAGCTTAGTGCCCCTTCAGATATCAACTTTTGTCACCACTCAACAGTGTTAGTACCAAACTTGCTTCACTTTTTACATTTATGTTTGTGGTGGAGTATCATAAATTTATGAAAAATAAACTTATCATTTTATTAATCGAAATAAATACATGAGCTTAAATGTTTTTTCTCATGTGCACCTTTAACTGTTTCCTATTTTTGATGTAGGTAAGCAGTAAGAATTGAATGTTGACAGAGTTATTAGTGCCATTTTTAGCTTTGTCAACACTCCTACCGATGACAAATATTGATAATTAGTGGTTTTCAGATTTTTCCTTGACGTTGTTTTCAATTTTCAAGTTTCTTAGTAACCTGGAATTGATCTAAGGTTACGATGAGTCAGTCGATGAGTAATAAAATAGTACTTCAGACTTCAATGACTCGAGATCTATAATAGAATTTTAGATATTTAAGGGCCTTATTATACTAGCGATTTACGAGCGGCTTCAGGACGGAGCGCGCACACAGCGAATACGTCGCGGACGCGCAACGAGATCGCTGCGGACGCGAATAGCCCCGTAGACGCCTTTTTGCACGCTGTCGTACAAACGTTGACCCGTCCGCCCCGCCTCACTTCAGTTCAAAACGAGACTAATTTGAGTGGACGTATCATCATGGCATCGTTGGAATATTCGAATATTGATACAGAGTTATTTATAAGTAAAATTCAAAGCCGATACGTAATATGGGATAAAAAATTAAAAGAATTTAGCGATCGTAATTTTAAAAAAAAGTATGGGAAGAGATTAGCAATTTATTAATTCAAGGCTTTACGAAAAAAAAAACAGTCAAGGAGAAAAAGGAAGCAGGTAAGCAAAACACAATAATATTTATATGTACCTAATACCTATGCTGCTATGGTAATGCCCCGTCATTTGAAACAAAATAGTCGGCAAATTTATCTCTTATCGTAATACCTGAACAAACATTTTCATCTAAAAACATTTTCGTTCCATTTTTGGACCTTATGACAACCCACACGTTAGTTTGTCATAAAGTCCAAATATTCGTGGTACTTTCTTTCGACGTTATAACTTTAATCGTACAACATAATGTATATTACATTATTTTGTACGATTAAAGTTATAACGTCAACAACAAGTTTTGACTATTTCTTCACCAGTCTATTCAAACATTTAGTGGTCCATGAAAAATACGCCATTTATTAGTCATGATTCCAAAAGTGCAGTCTATATATCTTCGTGTTTGGCTTAGTATATAATTTTGTAGTACCTGGTTGACCGAGCTTTTTCGCTTATTATCGCGTATTTTTCGCTCGATTTTTTTTAATTCGTGTGTTTTGGAAATTATATTTAGATATAAATTACGTACTGATGAAATATAAATAATATTTTTTGATCTTAGCGACATAACAGAAAAAACGGAACTGGGTATTTGAATAAAAAATCATGAGTGCAATTATTTTAATTTAAATTTTCGTGTTTTTAAAAATTACTAAAAAAAAGGCTCGAAAAAATAGATTTTCTCAAAAAAGAAAGAAACTTGAAAAAAAATTAAAAAAGTCGGTCGGTCGGTCTGGGTTCGAACCGGGGTTTTACGATTCTGTGACCGCCCATTATAACAATTAAGCTATTTATAATAATGACAATCCGTCAAAATTTACCTTCTTATTCTAACAATATTGTAGCAGTTTTTCATTGCCTAAAAACACGGACAAAAAGACATTTTCTAAAAATAAATCCTAGCTAGATCCATTTTTTATCCCCGAAACTCCCTGGACACTAAATTTTATGAAAATCGTTGGAGCCGTTTCCGAGATCCCGATTATATATATATATATATATATATATATATATATATATATATATATATATATATATATATATATATATATATATATATATATATATATATATATATATGGATATATAGATATATGGATCTCGGAAACGGTTCCAACGATTTTCATAAAATTTAGTGTCCAGGGAGTTTCGGGGATAAAAATATATATATATACAAGAATTGCTCGTTTAATAGTATATGATTTATATCTTTTTTAGGCGTTAAATGGTCGGCATACGGTCGTTGCATGTACTTTGACAATGGGAGTGCTTGTTATTTGTTTCTGTTACGATTTTCTTCTATATCAATTCTTAATCGGCTTCTGTCAAATATAGTTGTATCTGAACTTTTTCCATAGGCACACACGGCTAGCAAATTCATCGAAAAATACTTTTTGTAGTTAAAATATAGTGAGTCAGTATGACACGGCTTTATCATCCTAATATGTTTGCCGTCCACTGTACCTACGCAGTTAAAGAAATCAGCATTTTCTAGAAAAGTTTTCCCAGTCTTCTGTTTGTTTGGATGGTATACAAATATACCTTACATTTTAAATATAAATATATATAAACTTTTTTTTTTTTTTTTTTTATATAGAATAGGGTGACAAACGAGCACACAGTCCACCTGATGGTAAGTGGTTGCTGCGGCCCATAGACATCTACATCCATCCTCCAATAAAGATCAAAATGCAGATGCGCTGCCACCCGTGAGGACCGAGATGGAATGCCTCGTTTCCAGTAAAAAGGGTCTCCGGTTCTCCACACTCACTATTCGAAATACAGCAGCATTAAGCTACCATTTCACGCCGGCATTCTGTGAGAGCGTGGTCCCTCCCCGGTTGAGCCGACCCATTCGTGCCACAGCCATACTACTAATATAACTGCAGCATGGCTCTACCACGTAATAATAATAATAGCTTGACACTTTATAATAATAGCTTGACATTTCTCCCAAACTATTCATTGTATTGTTGAAAATCCTCTTCTGATTTTAAACAATACTCTTCTCACATAATTAACATACTCTACTCTTCTGATTTCTGATGAAAATTGCAGCTACATATTTTTTGTTACAGTTGTTACATTGCAAAAGAGGTGGAGGGGTATCCGCGAAGCCTTCGTCAAAGAAAAGAACTAAACAATCAGGAGTGGTTCCGGTGCATCTATTTCTAAAGAATACTTGTGTTCACATTTGCTTCAATTTTTGAATGCTAGTACTACGCAGACTCGTCCTTCGAAAACTCAGCAGTCTCAGATGATGAGAATACAATAAACATAGGCAATGATGATACAATAAGTGTTACAAAAAGGAAGAAAAAATCTGATGATGAGAATAAAATGATTACAAACTTATTGCAAAGGATGGAAGAAAGGATGAATGAAGACCAAGTGGTGAATGTGAGCCCGAATATAATTTTGCGTTGGATCTGGTTCAAGATTTAAAATCAATTCACCCGGACTTTAAAACGGATGCTAAATTAGCGATCATAGGAGTTTTGAAAAAATATAAGAACACCTTGCCCGGTGGGAGATCTCCCCTTTTCCTACTACGGCCACACATATGTCAAACAGCTATCCTCCAAACTATCCAGGATATTTTTACAAGCCCAGAGCCACCCCGAAGTAATTATTCACCAAGTGTTTATGACGAGAGCAGTAACGCTGAAGATACAATTTATAGTGATTTATTTTCATTATAGTAATTGCCTAAATCTTGGTAAAGTCTCTCCTTTAATTGTGAAAATAATTTAATTGCTACTGTAAAACTACCGTTATATTGATAATCTGTAGGTAACTAATGATTAACTGATTAATAATATTAAAGAATAATAATAATTATCTCCTGTGTATTTAATGTTTAAAACATCATCATCATTACAGCCCTTCACAAGTCCACTACTGAACATAGGCCTCCCCCAAGTTAGTCCACAAATCATGGTCCTGAGCCACCTGCATCCATCGACTTCCTGCATGTCTTACCAGGTCGTCACTCCATCTAGTGGAGGGTCGCTACACTACGCCTACCGGTACGAGAGCTGCCACTCGAGAACCTTTCTTCCCCATCGTTTAAAACATACGTTATAAAAATTACGAGTCCTTCTTCGGGTGACACTGATAATCTCAAATGTGTGTCTTATTCGAATAAAGTTTCATTCGATTAATTGATAATGGATCGTCCCGTAATCGTCGATGATTTTGTTTACGTCTCCTGCGTCTTCGAAGTAACAGTAGTGTTTGCTCGTCCGAATCCATTTTGTTACTGAGTACAGTACACGTCGTAAACTCGCTGCCGACACGCGTCCGCGACGTTCTCGCTGCGCAGCCGCGGCGTGATAGCGACGTATTTGCTGCGCGCCCGCTCTGCCCTGAAACCGCTCGCAAACCGTAGCGCTACCTAACAATTGATATACCTATGACATATGCTTACTTAAAATTAACGACCAAAAGGATTGCATATAATTTTTACGTATGGATCACATTTGACCATAGAATACTATAAAACATACATCTTTTGACTATATTCTGTTTCTAAATTACTCCCCTTTTAAATTTTCATTAGTCATAAATCAGTTGCTCTATACAATTAAGAATTTAAAACTGTATATAAAGTTTAATTTAGGACATGACTCACGTAGATATTACACTGGCATATTTATATACCTATTATTTGGGGAAGAGTTGATACCACAATTTTTCTTGAAATCACTGTAGACGCGAAGCTTCAATGGGGCACCCATATCCCCGTAAAAAGATTATTAAAAATCTTACCACCGTTGAAAACATTAGATTAATTTCTTTTAGCTATTTCTATAGCATAAGGTCGTATGGTATTTTGGTATAGAGAAACGTGACTGACATTGAAATTATTTATTTTCTTTGTGAAAATAACACCATAAGAGCAATCTTTGATTAACAACCTTAAGAGTATCTAAGTCAAAAATTAAGGTAATATATTAAATTTAGCCTTTCGATACATTTACGAAAAAGTAATGTATGTACACAAAAATATAAGTAGTTTAGAAAAAAAGTGATATGCATTCTGTAAATACTAGGAACAGACACAAGCTACTAGTGTTGTTCGACTCAATCGGTCAATGAAAATATACATAATTTGTTCACATCCAATTTCAAAAAATTATCTAACAAAAATTGTATAAAAAGGGTTATTATAATATTAAGGATTTTGTGTACGCCAATATCCCCTGGGAATGACGTTATCGCTACAAAGCTATTTCTAATGTGGTTTGTTTTGTTAATTGTTGAACTTAATACTAATATGAAATTTAACAGGTTACAATATTTAACAAATACAAATTATTGCAACCTGTTCTTTTTAGGAAGTTACTTGCTGGTACTTCCCAGGACGGAGCTAGTTTTCAAACCAGTGGAAAATAATCATAAGAATAACTTTCCATAGTATTGTTTCGATAATAAATTTTAAAAATCTGTGTGTGTTTCTTTTTTTATTAGTTGTTTGTGTGTTGTTAGTTGTAAGCGAGTTGCTTTAGTTTAACAGTAAGTAAGACGCGTTAGAACTGCCGCGAAAAATAATTACAAAAGTTTTGGTTTAACAAAAATAAGGGCAAAGCTTCTGTTTGACCATTTATACCGTCTGGAAAAAACTGGCACTGATATTAAAAAATAAATAAAAACAAATATTTTGAATTAAACGTTTGAAAAAAAAATTGTAAGTACAATTACTTTGCCCTTGAACATGTGACCCTGCGAAGTGACAAGTTCAAAGATGCCTACCAAATTTATTGTTATGTTGCTGTTCGTAAAGTTCGAAATTCAAATCATATTCCACCCTGGATATGATTTGAATTTCTGTAGATTTTAATTTATTTATTTAACTCAAAATTTTTGTTTTTATTTTTTTGTAAAATATCAGTGCCTAAGGTTCTACTTTTACATGTTACACCCTATTTTACTTAAGACGGTAAAAGAGTTCATCCGGTATAAGCATTATTCTCTCTAACACAAAAGCTTAGCTGAAAACGCTGGTGCTAGCTAAGTTTGGAAATGTAGGAATAACATGTTGATTACTAAATAAATCGATTACCATTGCTGGTGTCCTGAGGGAGGACGCGGATCTACCATAATGTAATAACGCAGTATTGCGTCCACGCGCCGGTAATACCCAGGCCTATTTCGTAACGCTGTGATCCAATAAAATATTTATCAAATCATAGTTTTTGTGTTGATTTACTCATAGTATTCTTCTATAGTGTAATATGCTCCTATTTTTTGTGGTTTAACTATTGCATCTATTTCATTAGTTGTATTAAAAGTATACCCATGAAGGTTAGAGAACGGGAGAACGATCGCCGTAGAAAATAGTGTCCCAGAAATATGGACACCATAAGTGAGGCGCTGCGATCGCTAAGTTCGGTCAATAAAAGTCATTTTCAGTCTATTTTTCCGATCAGCTGCTAAACCACTTGCACATCCACGCACAATAAAATATTTCTCCATTTTTTAATGTTTCTTTTTGTCAAAAATTACAAAATTACAGAGCATGAAAATTTTCTCACCAATGTCGCGGAGAAAATTTGTACATTATTCAACTAACTTCATCTACTTGTACTCATAACCTCTCACCTGATATCGGTCATAATATGACCGCAAAATGTAAGCCCTTACTTGATACCGGTCATATTATGACCGTGTCGCAAGCTCCGAATTCAAGTCTGTTTTCTTAAACCAATTGATGTTTTGAATCGTGTGAGTAGAGCAGTATGGCTCTATATTTTGTGCTTATTCATTTAAGTCAGTGAGAACAGACTTCCTTTAAGAAAAAAAATATGTTTGTTTAATCTTTTCGAGGACGTAGTTTCGTGGTGTGCGTGAAGTGCTTCCGAATTATTTTTTTGTGATATTGTGTCTTATTAAATTATGTTAACATCATGCCAAGGTAAGTGTTTTTTCGTTTTAACTCAAAGTTATACATATTCGTGGCTGTAATTCAGGGTAAACTAATATTTTCATTGATTACTACCATCAATTCGCCGGTACGCCGACATATTTATTTATATTTTACATAATAATTCTTGATTTGTTGGAAATGTTTTTGTTGTTTTGAGTGAATAATTACATAAACAAACAGTAGTTATATGCAGAATTCCTTAAATTCATTTTAATTTGAATATTTTACGGCAAATGTACTGCTGGGACTGGCCGGTCATATTATGACTGGTATCAAGCACGCAAGCAAGCAACTTTTTTATACTTTTTTATAACAGTGTTCAGTGTTTTTTTTTGTGTGGTATGGAAAGCATATCTCATGTAATTTTAGAATAAAGGTTCATTGTTTCGTGTTTTGGCTTTGTTTATTTCTTAAGAGCGTAGTTTTAAAGGTCGTTCATCCCACCGCCAAAGCGAAGGGTTTGAGATTTTACCTACTGTGTGAAATAAACGCAGTGTTGTGTCCTAATTGTAAACTTATTCCTTTAACCATGAAATAAGCTTTTCAAAAATATATACATTAATTAGATTTAATTTAGTAAGTTAAACAAAATCAAGGTACAAAATTGAGCTATTTTAGAGATGTTTCTACGCGGCCAAAAATATCTGTATGCGGAAATTATTGTTTTTCTTGGCATTTGACTTTAAAAGATGTAAATGTTTTTTAATATTTGTATTACTATATAATAAGAGGGTAAATAAAATACAAAATAAAATCTATAAGTTGATTAATTTTATGTTTATTCGATAGGAAAGTCAGAAATAAACCTTTTTTCACTTTCACTTGCATACTATTTGATTATAGTACAATATTTTTTATTGAAAGTAATATCATGTTGTAGATAATTTATCCACAAATCCAACAATATATGATGTGTGGGGTATTTATAAAGGGAAAGACCAAAAAAACCAATAAAGTGGAACACTTAACAAACGGCGCGGCCACGGCTCGAGTGCCGTATCAAGTTGCAGCGCTCGGCGCGCGTATCAGGTGAGGGGATAAACAGCTAACTTCGCAGTCACTACTCACCGACGTCAGCGCCGCTATAAATTCTACAATTTTCACGGACAGGCGGGCTATGCTTTAGTACGTAGTGATCGTTCTCCTGTTCTCTAACCTTCATGAGTATACCTGTCAATTTTATCTTTTCGGTGGGAAAGTTTGTACAATGAATTTTTAATGAAAATACCAGAAAACGTTAGTTCAAAAAGATACAAAACAAAAACTAAATCTGGATCAAAATAACAATTGCGACCTTTATGTTTCTTTATAGAAAAACTGGTCTAACCTGGAAGCGTGCTTGAAATTCATTTATTATTAATGCTGTATTCTATTTCATTTATAAAGTTAATTAATCCATTACAATGGTAATGTCGACCAAAAATATCCTTGACTGTGCCCGTACTTGTTGTTGACTGTACCTGTCAATTTTATCTTTTCGGTGAGAAAGTTTGTACAATGAATTTTTAATGAAAATACCAGAAAACGTTAGTTCAAAAAGATACAAAACAAAAACTAAATCTGGATCAAAATAACAATTGCGACCTTTATGTTTCTTTATAGAAAAACTGGTCTAACCTGGAAGCGTGCTTGAAATTCATTTATTATTAATGCTGTAGTCTATTTCATTTATAAAGTTAATTAATCCATTACAGTCGATAAAAGTCCACTGCTGCACATGGGCCAACCCCATTGATTCATCCTATAGGGAATTTTGCCGTTGTTGTCACGCTTGGAAGGCGATTGACAACCACAGTTTTTTTATAATTTTAAGTTGTTACCAAAAAGATAAAAAGGCAAAGCGATCGAGCGGAACTAAGGCTCCGTAGTCTGTCAGAGATCTGTCTGCCAGAAAGAGTGAACTGTCGAAGTTAAAGACCGAATGTGACAGCATCGTTTCCGGGACACCTGAGATTTTGATTTAGATGAGAGGTTCTACGGGCTTACGGGCTTGTGTAGGTTGTATACCTACACATGATCATTGGAGCCACACCCAAGTTTGAGTAACGATTCAAGACCAATTCTAATCCGACACTATTCCGATGATATCCCGGACGTCAGTCTGAGCGAGATTACAATGACTCTCCAGGACCTGAAAAACGGCAAGGCCCCGGGTGAGGTAGGTATTATAGCGGAATTTCTGAAGGCGGACAGAAAACCAGTACTTGAAGCCTTTCACAAGCTTTTTTAAATCCTTCATTCATGGTGGAACTACTTCGGAGGCGTGTTACCGAAAAAAGGGTATTTGGTTCTCATCAGTTACCAGACGAAACACAGCAGCATATACTGCTACTTTATACTGGTATTCTGATCGAGCGTTGTCGGTCATTTGGGCCAACCCATTCGTGCTGCAACCATAACATAGTTTATTTTTAATGTACCGTTTCCGTGAGAGCCTTTTAAATTCCACTCCTGAACATAACCTCCCCAATAGATTGCCTCTTAGGGAGGATATTTGCCATAGTTGCCACGCTTAACAAGCGGGTTGGCAACCGTGGTATTTTATTTTTAGTCGTTATAAGAAGACGCTGATGCCCATCTCCTGATATGTTCCCCCCAGTTGCCTCTTAGGACGCCCACGGAATGATTAGGGGTAGTGGATATTCTTACACCGCTACTATACGGTGTCCAAAAAATACACTCATGCAGTTCCAGCGAAACGCGCATAAAGTACGCCATCACGCAGAGGGGTAGGCAGAGACTACGGACTCCATTTGGCACGATCCCTGGCCTCACTCGTATATTTCGTCAGTGAAAGGCGATATATTTAAGATGGGCCAATGTTAAAATTTTATTTTTACATTGGCCCATGATAACATCCTAAAAATTTTAAACTTCCTTCTAGGACAACTATTACCATCTCAGCTACTCGATCTTCGGCATAAATTTGTTTTGTCACTCTTTCTTAATTCATACTTCCTACGTGCCCTAACACAACATCTTGCAAACCACACTTTTATTATAAGATTTCTCACCCTATCTGTTGGAGTCACCAGTCACCACTAACATACTTCTTAATTTTATTTTCATGCTTCTTTTGCCACACCCAATTTTCACTACCATACATAGAGATTTACTCGGCATTGAAAACATCTGGGTATGTTTACGGATTTCATGGCGTTTAAATTATTTATTTTTAGTTCCCTGTATGGGTCAGGAATTAAAAATAAGTAAATTAAACGCGATAAAATACGTAAAAATAGTTTTATTCAATGTGTAGTATACGAATGAACATAGGAAATCATTATGATTTACTCAGCATTTTGCATTACCATAAGTGTTTGTTTGACACATTCTGACTTCCCATAATAGAACAAAGAGTCCCAGTCCCTCTGTGTCCTGCATTCACTCTTCACTTCATCTTTACTCTAGTTCTAATTTTACCATACTCGATGTATCGATTCAAGTAAACTCAATCACAATGGCAACAGCAACAACTGCATTCGAAAATCATCATCATCATCATTTGTTGTAGAAAAATTTATTTCGGATAACAGGTGAACCCGTGTGAAACGTCAGTTGACCATGCGTTCCTTTTCAAATAGTTAGTTTTTTTTTTTTAAATCCTTTTGACTAAGTACAGAACGTTAGCTCGTGTGCACACTGTTCTAACACGTCCAAAACAAGGAATAAATTTGACAATATCTGAAAAGTGTCATGGCAACTATTTAGTGGTCATTGTAATGCACCAATTGTAAGGCTCCCCCTCATTGGGACAATTTAGATTAGGCGTACATAGTATTACTGCAATCCAGACTCGCACCGAAATTCGACGCAGCACGCGCTCTCTCTGCAATCACATATATTGTTATTTAGTTTTTTTTTTCAATTCTTACTTAAAAGTAACGTTCAAAATGAGTGTCTTTTGGTTCATTGACGCGTATGACGCTTTTTGGTAAGTTTTTTATTATTAGAATCTTAATTGTAGATTTATGTAGATATTTTATTTAAATAAATGAGTAGTTAATAAAATTTACATGTAATTGTTAATATAGTGATATTTCAATTTGAATATAAACGTAAAGATTTTTTTTGAATTATTAGTTCTGCCAAATTTATTTAATATTTATGTATCTGTTCTAATCCTACATGAATACTACACGTTGAATGAAACTAATTTTTTCACAGATAAGCACTTTTTTCAAAGCTTTGAATTTTTTTTAAGATATTTCTTTCGTACATGAAACAACAATCTGAACTCTGGCGAATTCTAGTTCAAACCGAACGGCAAATTAAATATTCGAAGTACTCTAAACGGTCTTGAATCTTCTCATATCCTGCGTTGTTAAGTCCGGTTAAGATTCCTTAACTCAAGGTCTATTTCTATTTTATTTATTCAGCTTAATTTAAACAGGTATTAGTATGCTGAAGTGGCAATGAGCCGGCCGTATAGTTCGAAGAACCGACAACCGATCGGGAAAAATTGTTCTCGAGTGTCAGCCTCGTACCGGTAGGCGTAGTGTAGGGCGACCCCCCACCAGATGGAGTGACGACCTGGTAAGCCATGCAGGAAGTCGATGGATGCAGGTGGCTCAGGACCGTGATTTGTGGCATTCCTTAGAGAGGCATATGTTCAGCAGTGGACTTGTGAAGGGCTGTAATGATGATGATGATAATAACATAGAGTATCGATAAAAACTACTAGACAGTCGCACATATATGATTTTAGGTTATAGTGAGATTGCCGTTTGATTGTTAATTTATCAGTATTCCCGTTAGATATGGTAAAACTAATATCACTAGTGTAATCTAGAGACTATAAGGAATAAATCGACATTCATTTCTTTAAGCTACGCCAGAATTTGTGGTGGGCCCATTCTCCATGCGAAAAGAAATTGTCTCCTTTGAGATATATAAATTTATATTTCATTTCAAACGTATCTACTGATTGGAATTGACTTGTTGTTCTTCTTTGTTTCTGTATTAGGTAGCCCTTCACAGTCCACAACGACATGGACTTCTGTCATAATTGAGATCGTGTTATCAGACATTACCCAGTAACCCCTCCTAACTAACTTCGTTTATGTGTTTATAGTGATGTCTTGACACGGAGTCACCTGGCCGTACTCAATGAAGCTCAAACACTGTGAGAGTTTTTACGCGTGATTGAATCTTTAACGTAGAATGAGAAATGTAGAATCAGAATAACCAAAATAATTATTAGTTTTGTCAGTCTGCCTTTTAAGGCAGGCATAAGGCAGTTTTTGACATGATCTCTAGAGTTTTTAAAGCAATTAGGTGGAAATAGTTCTAAGTTTTCCTTTATACGTGTACTAAAACGGGCTTGAAATTTAAAAAAAAAACAATATACCAAATAATGTCAACAATTTCTGGAGCTAGCCTTTGATAAATGATTCGTTGATTTCGTATTTTTCTATGACTATATACGTTTTTACGTCGTACGTCGCCATGCTTCAGCTATATTATAGTTATGGGTCGGCTCGACCGGGGAAGGACCACGCCCTCACAGTATACCAGCGTCAAATAGCTGCTCAGTGCTGTTGTGTTTGGTATAGTGAGTGTGTGGAACCGGAGACCCTTTTTACTGGAAAACGAGGCATTTCATCTTATTCCTCGAGGGTGGCTACGCATTTGCATTTTGAATATTAATTGAGAATAAATGTGGATGTCTATGAGCCACAGCATCCAATTGCCATCAGGTGGTCTGTGTGCACGTGTCACCCAATTCTATAAAAAACACAGTCTACCTGATGGTAAGTAGATGCTGTGGTCCATAAACATCTAAATCTATCCTCTGTTAAGACAACACCTGTGTATTCGTTTATATATTTAAAATTATTATATTTAAAAAATGTAATGTAATGTAACGTGTATAAACACGTCACAATAAACAGTGTTTTACTGACCACTAGAAAAAGCCTTACAAGTAAGGATGACTCCTGTTTTCGTGAACAATGTGTATTATTTCGATTTTTCTGAAGTACTTACAAATTCCATATAGCAACAAATTGATGTATGTTATTTCTTTCTTCACAGAACGTCATTTGCTGGCAAGAAGTCCACACAATAAAGTGCCTTAACTGGGTCCAGTGCGAGTAAGATTGAACTAGATAGAGCTGACATACAGCGGAAAGCGATACTTTAGCGAGACCGACGCGATCGGAACATTAATGGAAAAGACTGACATTTGCGCTCTTATGTTGGTAATGAAGATAGTGTTCCCCGTGCTGATGATTTTGGACTGACTATAGGAATTTCTTTCTTGGTGGTGTTAGACAATTAATGGTAAGATTATATTATATAAAAATAAGAAAAATAACTAACAATCTATAGATGTCTCACATGGACCTAGATAAAAGGGCGGACAGTCTCACTAAAGAAACAATTGACGCACCGCAATGGCGGCCGTTCTATGTGTGAGTAACTACGCGAGCGCGGATGGGAGCGAATGGCAGGCGGTAGACTTACTATGGTGTGCGTGTGTGCGTGCCGGCTTGTTTGTATTGGCGAACTGACTTACTCTTTGACTACTTTTTTCTAGGTCCATGATGTCTCATTATTGAGACCTTGTTCATCTCAGTTTTTGAGAGATTCACGGAGCATGTTTTGTGTTTTGTACTACGTGTGTTAGGTATATGTTGGTACTTAGTAGGGGCACAGATTAATAAATAGTTTACCAACAGATACATCACTCCCATACTAAAGCGAAACTACCTACGCTATAATAGCCTACAAAATCTTAATAATAATATCTGCTGTTCGCAGCGAGAAGAAAATGTATCGTAAGTACGCGCACGAAGAGTCGAGATTGTGTTGTCCGCCGTGCGACTCACGTGCAAGCACGTCATCGTACGAATGCGCTAGGGTTGTAACAAGGTTGTACCTATGATGATTATTGTTTTCGATCAAATTGTAATAAAACGAATGTTGCGAAATACATACATACTAACAATATTTTTTATTTGTCAATCAAATATGTTTGAGTTTTATAAAATGATTTATACTTTTTTTTTCTTCTCTGAATTCTCGGTTATTAAATTTTATCGTTGAAGTTTCCTAAATCGCGTAAATAATTTTAATAAATAATCATGAGGAAAACAGGAGCAAAACAGAGGAAAAACAATGGTTTGTAAAATTGGCAACACGGTGCTGCCAGGCCGATTCATTATGACGTTTTCAAAAATTATTTGAGAATGATCTTTCTAATTCTTCAATATAATTATTAAACGGTTCTGGTGGGAATTTTAACCCAACATAAAAAGATGAATCTTTATTATAAGCTTTGAAGTGAGTACACAGTGTTGTCTCGTCAACATTAGAGTTCTCCTGTAACAAAGCATTGAAGCTAGTGCAGTTATGTTTTTTTGCATCGTTTATGTAAAAAATACTTTAATACATGAGTCAACGTAAAAAATACAATTTTTATTTGTTTTTTTTTTTTTACATTTACACCCATCCATTGAACAATAATAACATATGGTTTTGGCATTTCGACGAGTAAGCTCGGGAAACGTGCGCGGCGCTTGCACCGTGCTCAGGCGGGCGTGCGGCGGCCCTATGTCGGTTGTATCGTGGACGATACACAGAGCGGTAGGCATATAACGCGTGGCCTAGAGCGAGTGACGGAGGCCTGCTAGGGGGTAGGGACTGTTACTGTAACCTAAATTACGGAACGGTTTTCCAGTCATTTACTTTTGAAAACTCATACAAGGCCTAATTTTTCTAACACAAAAGTTGAAAATAAATTATATTATTTTAATCACTTGCTGTCAGTGCTGTTAAGAGAAGATGTTCTCGTAAATATCAAAGGGAAATCTAAGGAAATCTTTTAGTGCTACAGACACAATAAGCTCGTACCAAAGCGGCGAAATTAAAGGGAAAGCGAAATTAAATTAATTAATTAAGACCTGTGTCTGTCTTCTTTTATTTCTTCTGGCTTTAGTAAGAATTGACGAATTTCACATGGCCTAGAAATATTTCAAATTCCTAAGATAACAATATTCCTTTCGATGTTTTATTCACCGGTCAATCCAATAAATTGTGAATTACAATTTAAGCAATGTCTGTCTGTTCGACTCATAAAACTTCGTGACATAAAATTACTGCGGAAACAGAAGTATGATGATACTTTTACATTTTTTCCCTAATAATAATGTCCCTCAGACAGAATTTCTGGCACGGCGGCGAGTCTCAACAAAGACTAGCCATTGCGCAGGACAGGATTATAGTGCTCGAGTGTATGTGCAAGCGCAGGTGTATTCTTTATTCCCTCGCCGTCATATTGAGACGGTATTCCGACACGACCGGAGAGAAATCAGACGACCAACAGCTATATGCTTTCCAAGGCATTAGGGTGTCACAACGCCAACTTCTTGTCTCTGGGCTGCTACTGACAATTTGACCCGATCTGGGATCTAACCCGTGACCTCAATACCATCAGTCGCTTTTTACATTCTTTATCTATTTATGTATATTATAATCCAATCCACAGAATGATAATTCTTTGGTCTCCTGCGAGATGTATCTTGATATATTATCGTAAACTTCATTACAAATTTGATTTAATCTTTTATCATACGTGGTAGAGCCATGCTGCAGCTTTATTATGGTTGTAATACGAATGGGTGGGCTCGACCGGGGAAGTATCACGCTTTCACAGAATACCAGCGTCAAATAGCAGCTCTATGCCGCTGTGTTTCGTATGGTGAGTGTAGAGAACCGGAGACTCTTTTTATAGGAAACGAGGCATTCCATCTAGTCCTCAGAGGTGGCAAAGCATCTGCATTTTGATTCCTAATCGAGAGTAAATGTATAGTAGATGTCTTTGGGCTGCAGAATCCACTTAACATCAGGTGGACTGTGTGATCCTTTGTCACCCCTATTCTATTCAAAAGAAATCAGCCAGTAATAGTCCACTTCTGGAGTAGCCCTATTCTATTTTCGAAAGAATTGACTGATCACAATACCAGTATTGCGATTGTGTGACTCTGGTCTCGTTTACCTGTGGAAATCACTCCGCAACTGCGTTCTCTTTTTTGTTATAATAATAATTTTGTATTGTGTGTATGCCATGTAGAGGATATGTAAGAGAACCCACTGCCCCATATCGTTTTGTGGGTGTCGTAAGAGGCGGCGGAGGAAAATGAAACAGGAGATGGACAATAGCATCTGTCTGATAACAATTCAAAAAAACTGCGGCTGTCAACCCGCCTGCCAATCGTGGCAGTTAAGGCAAATAGACACTAATATAATTTAGAGTGGCAGTCCTTTGGTAGTCTTACCAGCAAGTGGTAAGGGCCATTCAGTAGATGGAGTGACGACCTGGTAAGACATCCGGGGTCTATTCTCCCTGCGACTCTTTTCCTGCTACACTTCAATAACATATTTCTACCAGATATTGATGAGAATGCAGGTGGCAGCACAGTCACAGAGATATTCATGTCCAGTGTCAAAGACGGAGGGGAAGTAACACGTTCACTCAGAGTGGCCATGGTGGAGCTGATAATTGCGACCTTAATTCTTGTCTCCCAATGGGGTGACGACAATCTGGTCACCTTCAATACCGCCAAAACGCAGGCCTGTCTGTTCTCCGCAAAACAAAGTCCGTTTAATCTCATTCCTACTTTTCGAGTTACATCTGTAGAGGTCACTGATCATTTCGAACTTCTCGGCATAAATTTGAATGCTAACCTCAACTTTGGCGCTAACATTGAGTCGAAACCACAAATTGCGGCCAAAAAACTGAGTATTCGAAACAAGATGAAGCGATACATTACGCTTGGACAGCTTCTTACTTTAGATAAAGCTTAAGTCCAAACATGCGGGGAGTATTGTAGTCATATTTGGGATGTCTCAGCAAAATATTCACTCGCCGCACTCGACTCAGTGCAACGCAGAACCAAGAGGCTTGTCGACGACAAAAAGCTGGTGGAGACTAAGTTCCACAGCTCAGCTCATCGCCATCAAATTGCTTGTTTGTCGGTCTTCTACAGGTTGCGCTTCAGAGAGTGTGCCTATGAGTTTTATAAGCTCATACCGCCACCTCCATTCTCCTATCGGAACAGCAGAGGTACTGCACGTTATCATCCACACTTGGTTGACATTCCGAATATTCGAACTAAGCGCTATAGGCTTTTTTTTAATAATGCGCACAGCTAAGGAGTGAAATGCTCTACCGGCGTCTGTATTTCCGAGTACGTATAACGTTAATCTCTATAAAATGCTAGTGTTAATATGCTTTTCCTTTTATTATATAGTATAGGGGTGACAAACGTCACCAAACATCAAACAGTCCACCTCGTGCTAAGTGGTTGCTGTGACCCATAGATATCTACATCCATCCACGATTACAAATCAAAATGCAGATGCATCGTAGTGTTGGAATGCCTCCTTTCCAGTAAAAATACATACGAAACACAGCTGCGTTAACCTGCTATTTTACGCTAGTATTCTGTGAGAGCGTGGTACTGTCCCGGTCGAGCCGACCCATTCGTGCTACAACTATACTGCTAATATAGCTGCAGCATGGCTCTACCACGTAAACCTGTCCTGGGCAAAATCGTTTCATTGTAGACCTCATCTTTGCCCTCGAGCCAGATGAAAGTCAAAATCGAGCCCATTCTTTATTAAAAAAATCATACAGGAAGTAAACATTACTTGGGGGAGGCTGCAGAGGACTTGTTAAGGGCTGTGATGATGATGACTATGATGATGAAACCCTATGAGGCAATATATGAGGAGGCCAATGTTTAATCAGTGGACTTTTGATAGGCTGTATTGAATAAAAAAATAAATATTTTACAGCCTGAAATAAGATATTAATAAAAAAAAGACATCGGCTTATAATCGATACTGATACAGAATGGGCCTTAACTTAACTGTATGAGTGGTTTCAATATTCAATAAAAAAATAAAAATAAATCTTATTGTTTTTTATTTACACATTTAAAAAGTACAAGAAATTGAAATTTATGTGATATCTAATTTTTAAAGATAATGTTATTTAAGCCCTTTGACATTCTTGTAGTCACACTCGCAGATTTTAAAAAACACGTTGACTAGTTGCTCGTGGAATAGCGTTAATTTCTTGAACAATATTTTGCTTTTACTCTTCAACTGTTGTTGTATTATTTTCGTAGACTCTTGCTTTTAGGTAGCCCCTTTGAAAATAATCGTTAGGAGAACGATTGGACACCTTAGAGGCCACTCAATGTCTCCTCTTCGCGATATGAGTTTTCCTGAAAACATTTCTTTCAGCGCGTCTCTATTGAGACTGTAGAAGTGTGGCACGTGGCTCCACCGTGTTGGCATTACGTCCTAGAATTGTAACCTTAAAATTCTTGAAGAGCTGGAACCATAAACTTGCGACATCTGACAATAATTCTCAGATCTCACTGTCACAGCAACTCCTCTTTGGATTTCAAATAAGTATGGCTAAATTATTCAACTAGCCGATATTCCAGCCCACGCAATGACCTTAGGGCTATGAAGACGTCTTTGGTGCATCTCGCGGGGATTATATTCGGACTAAAACCGGCAATTTTGCTTATTAACATGTCCGATTAAAAATTGTTAAAACGTTCCAGCATAACATTAGCAAAATTAAGTCGAAGATTGCTCCGCTCTCCGCGGTCGCTTTAGCGTGGCCAACGCCGATGACTTTCGAAACACTGTCCACATAGTTAATTCCGTTTTATTCGAATTGTTACCGAAACCATATATTCTTACCGATTCATTATTAAACTTGTGTTATTGACATATTTTTAATATCCTGAATATAAATATTTATTGGTATTTTATTTTTCCTATATTTTTTATATTTATTTATTTATTTTTATAACATTATGATTTAGGTTTGCAAAAAATCGGATTTATTACGCAGAAAATCAGGTTCATATTTTAAGTTGTTTTTCATTTGTTGTTAAATAGTTTAAAAAATGTAAATGAATAGAATTTTCTCCAATTTTTTAGTAATAGGTATATGCGAAGATAAATGTTTAATATTAATTTCAATAAGATGTTTGTTTTAGAACTAAATAAACTGTCGGTCAAAATTATTGTCATCCAAACATCCATAAGACTAAAAAAAAGAAAAAGTCCATATATCCTATATATATATATATATATATATATATATATATATATATATATATATATATATATATATATATATATATTGTCTTGTTTTTCCCCGTTAGTTGAGTATTTTAAAAACTAGGAAGCTTCTAAAATCACTAAAACTGGCCAGTTATACTGTCATACAAAAATATAAAAAAAAACAAAGACAACCACAAACATACAATGTTGTTCTTAAAAGTATTAAATTGGTCTAGTTTTGGATGGAGATACAGGGAAAACGGGATGCTAATTTCGTCAATGTTTCTTAGGTATAATTAGTCCTAATAGCGGTTGTATCATACGGTTATAATATAGCTCGTCCGTCGCACAGTGCGAATGTGAGATCTATAAAAACCTATTCTTCAAATTCTTGCAGCCCGGATATCCTTCTAAGGAAATTGACATCTTTTGAATGAATTGTTTATTTAAAAAAATTCTCTGTAGTCATTAGACTCCTATTGTAATTGACAATAAAGTCTTCGCAAAACGCGGCTTAATTGTCGCCAATATATACCAATTAGAGTCGTCAACGATTGAAGCGAGTCTTTATTATAATTGATTAAATGTCTTGTTTCCATGACGAGGAGGACTTCCATTTAAGATTTGCAGTGCTACGCTGTAAGAGGAGGATTAGGATTTATTTCCCATCGCTGACTTCTGAACGAACTGCGAACCTGTCGGACAGACATGAGAAACCTTTTGTTTGGCTGTTTTCCACCATAACAGTGATAGAGCCACGCGGCAGCTTTTCATATTGCACGTATGAGCCGGCTCGAGCTGCGATGGTACTACAACGTCACAGAACACCGCCGCAAAGTGGCAGCACAACATCCGCGTTTCGTGCAGGTGGCTAGAGACCCAACCCCCCCCCCCCCATTAACATGGTAACGGAATTAAATGTAAGACTACCCTAGGAGGGTACCAGCACCCCTGGAGAATCTCTCGCTGAACATCCACGACTAAGTTACTCCACTCCTGAACGTGGGTACTCAAGCTGCCTCGCGTATTCTTAGGGGCAAAATTCCGCTCAAGACAATTACTGCTCGAGGCAAGCTGAGCAACAAGACCAAAGCGACCCCTACCACGCTATCCGTGCATTCAGTCAACTAGCGCCATCTAGTGTCAGGAACGAAGAGCGAGGGGAGCTTTGCAGAGAATGACAAAACAAATCTTTCGACCGACAGCGCCACCAGAACTAAGTTTCTAGAAAATCTATACTCGAACTCTCGGTACCTTGCGCGTGTTTACCTGAACATTCCGGATATTTTGCTAATTTAAATAAATAGGTGGCGCAAGATGCGATCGAGGCAGAGTTGAACTCGGCGACGCAAGCGAAGCTTCGGAGCGGAATTAAGTGAATTAGTGTGTTTAATTATTAGTGTTTTTAACTTTAATTTGTGTAAAGTAAATTAAAGTGTTAATTTAGGTAATTCTATCGGCAATTTTTATTGTCACGAACCTCAAGCTCGTAACAATTGGTGTCAGAAGTGGGATAAAATAATGCCGATTTTACCTAAGGAGGAAACGGAGGGTGTCCGTACCCGAAGTCAACGCCAGTAGGAGACGGACCAACGAAGATTTGGTGGTGCAACGCCGCAGACGTCGGAGGGCCAGCCACCGGCTGCAGGCCCGTCGGTAGCTCCTACATCTGCAGCACCTGACTTAGGTGCTCTGATGGTGATGCTGCAGGAGCAGGCTCGCCAGCAGGCGGAACAGGCACGCCGATTGGAAGAGCAGCTGCGGGGCGGACAGGAGGAACAGGCCCGCCGACAGGAAGACCAGGCCCGTCGGTTGGAAGAGCAGATGCTCCTCATGAAGGACCTTCACGCTACCTTCGGGAAGGAGATAAAGGAGGTGAAGGATAGGGTTGCTCTGCGTGACAACCGCTTGTCGGAAGCTGAAACCCAAATCGCGAAAGCTGAAAACCGAATCGAGAAAGCTGAAACCCGAATCGACCAAGTAAACAATCGGGTTGACAACGTAATGGCTGACATGAAGAAATCACTGGACGAACTCAAACTTGGAGATGGAGCTACAGCTCCCGTAGTAGCTACAACACCTTCGCTACGCGGGTTCAAGGTGCCACCGTTCGACGGTACCTCTTCCTGGTCAGCCTACAAAATCCAGTTCGAGGCTGTTATGAAGGCGAACGGCTGGAACAAAAGTCAGGGCATGACTGCTCTCACACTAGGCATGCGCGACCAGGCCTCAACAGTTCTGGAAGCTCTCGGTGAGGAAGTGACTTATGAGCAACTCCTTGAGGCATTGGAGGCGAGATATGGCGACGCTCACCTGGAACACGTCTTTCGTGCGCAGCTTAAAGATCGTGTGCAGCGCATCAACGAAAACCTGCAGCAGTGGGCTCTAGAAGTGGAGAAGCTGGTGCGAAAAGCATACCGGTCTGTACCTGCGCTCATTGAAGGGAACCTGGTGCAGACATTCATCGACGGCATCCGTGACCTAGAAGTCAGAGCTGCTGTGACGCTCGGGCACCACGAGACGCTTAAGGACGCCTTGGCCCATGCACTGGAAGTGGAAGCCGTGCGGCAGGATCATCGTTCCCATCGCGTCAGGGAGGTTGCAGCAGCTACAGTTCGCGACCGCAACAAAGGATACAGCCCAAGGTGCTATGGCTGTGGGGAAAAGGGCCATCTTCGATCCAGCTGCCCTAAGCGAACCCTAGAAAGGAAAATTGAACGATCTCAGGAGGGTAGTGCCGCCAACAGCACCGCCCAGCAGCAGCAGGGAAACGAGTAAAAGCCAGAACTGCGGGGCGGGTGCTGGCTGATGTTAAAAGAGCCCCAAGGATCTCGATCTCACAAACCCATGATGGGAACAGCCTAATCATAAAGGGCGAGATCAACGGAATGCCGTGTAAACTGACCATAGACACTGGAGCCTCTCGTACGGTTGTTAGTTCCCAACTTATAAGTCAGTTCCTTGGGGACTGCATACAACCGAGAACGCATTAATTTGGTAACAGCCACCGGTCAGCGTATACCGGTCCAAGGAGAGAAGGAGATGGAGTTGAAGCTAGGCAACGTGATCTACCTGCATAATGTCATCGTGGCTGATATAATGGACGACTGCATCCTAGGCTTAGACTTTATGAGGAATAATTGTTGCGAGATCGACGTTAAGCAAGGTGTTTTGAAATGTGGACAGGAGGAACTTTTTATGGAAGGTGCGTTACCAGGGAACGTGTACAGCATTAAGAAGATTGTTCTTCCGCCGAGATCGGAAACGATTGTTCCGGTTAGTCTTCCTCGAAACGCTGGGCAAGCTCACCGTTGTGTACTTGTGGAAAGGGTAAACAATGACCTTCCATGGAAAGTAGCTCGAACCTTGGTCAGGACCACTGACATCTCAGGAGTACGTGTGCTGAACCTTTGCGACCGGGAACAGATAGAAAAAGGCACACTGGTTGGCACTTGTGAGGAAGTGGATTGGTTACGTTTGTGCAAATATATATCGAGTGGGACCCCCAGCAAGGATTCAGAAACGAGAGTGACCACACTTTTGGAAGACTGTCGCAGTGTTCTCTCCCCGAACGAATTGGTCAAGGCGAAGAAGTTGTTACTCAAGTACGCCGATGTATTCTCGTCAAACGATGCTGACATAGGAAAGACTGGCTTAGTTCAACACAAAATAAACACAGGAGAGGAATTGCCTATCCGTCAGCGGCCAAGAAGATTGCCGGTAGCACGTGAAAAGGAAGTGGAAACCATGATTGAGGGAATGGTGAAGGATGGTGTTATTGAACCTTCATCTAGTCCATGGTGTTCACCCGTGGTGCTGGTAAAGAAGAAGGATGGCAGCATGCGGTTCTGTGTTGATTACCGCCGTCTGAACGACGTTACAAAGAAGGACAGCTATCCCTTGCCAAGAATTGATGACACGCTGGACATGCTTACAGGAGTAAAATGGTTTAGCACGCTGGATTTAAAAAGTGGCTACTGGCAAGTTGAAATTGACTCTAAGGACAAGGAGAAAACTGCCTTCTCGACGGGAAAGGGTCTGTGGCAATTCAAAGTAATGCCGTTTGGGTTGTGCAATGCTCCAGCAACGTTTGAAAGGCTGATGGAACTTGTACTGGCCGGGCTAATTGTTGATGCCTGTCTGGTCTACTTGGATGACAACATCATCGTAGGCCGTACATTTGAGGAACACCTTCAAAACCTTGAACGCGTGCTCATGAAGATTCAGAGTGCCAACCTCAAGTTGAGCCCGAAGAAATGTTCACTATTCCAACGGCAAGTTAACTTTTTGGGGTTTGTAGTATCGGAAGAAGGTATCCGCTCAGATCCAGAGAAAATCGCCGCTGTCAAGGATTGGCCGGTTCCAAAAGACAAGACGCAGGTTAGAGCATTTTTGGGTTTGTGCTCCTATTACCGGCGATTTGTGAAGAACTTTGCAGATATAGCCAAACCTCTGCACAAGCTAACCCAGGAGAAGCGACATTTCTGCTGGGATGAAAGTTGCAATATCGCATTCCAGGAGCTCAAGGACCGTCTGTGCAAAACACCTATTTTGGGATACCCTGATGCAAGCAAAGAATTTATAGTTGACACAGACGCAAGTGAAATAGGGCTTGACGGTGTGTTGTCTCAACGGAATGGTGACCAAGAGGTCGTGATAGCGTACTTCAGCCAGTCGTTGTCAAAACCGGAAAGGAACTATTGTGTCACAAGACGCGAATTGCTCCCTGTGGTAAAGTCGTTGCAGCATTTTAGCAAATATCTTCTGGGACGAAAGTTTCACTTACGAACTGACCATGCTGCACTAAAATGGCTATTGCAGTTTAAAAACCCAGAAGGACAAGTTGCGAGGTGGATCGAACTACTGCAGGAATACGACTTTGAGATCGAACATCGCAGCGGGAAATCTCATGGCAACGCAGATGCATTGTCAAGAAGACCTTGTCCTGAGGATTGCAAACATTGTACTAGGCAAGAGAGTAAGGAAGTGGTATCCGTGAGGATGCTCAGGGCAGATCACCTCAGCAACGAGTGGAAGGACAGCTTACTACATGCACAGCAGGAAGATCCGGACATCAAGCCGATTCTGGAATGGATAAAGGACAGTGCTCCCAAGCCCAAGTGGAGTGACGTCTCAGCGATGAGTTCGACCACTAAAAGCTATTGGGCTAAGTGGGACAGCTTGCTGCTTCAGGATGGAGTTCTGTGTCGTAAATGGGAAAACGTTCGGGGAGACAGCTGTCATTTGCAAATGGTTGTCCCTAAAGCTAAAGTACCGGATGTTCTACAGCTGTACCATAATGATTGTTCAGGAGGCCATCTGGGAGTTAAACGAACTCTACTGAAGATCCGAGAACGGTTTTACTGGGTCCACTGTCGAAACGATGTCGAGGACTGGTGTCGCAAATGTACAAGTTGTGCGGCTGTAAAAGGGACCTCAGACTCGTAGTAGAGGTGCATTGAAGTTGTACAATGTGGGTGCACCATGGGAGAGAATAGCCATTGACGTGGCGGGGCCGTTTCCGGAGAGTGAAAGCGGTAACAAGTATTTCATGGTTGTGATGGATTACTTCACTAAGTGGCCAGAAGTCTTCGCCATTCCAAATCAAGAAGCTTCAACAGTTGCAGACAAACTAGTTCATGAAGTCTTCTGTCGTTTTGGAGTACCTTTAGAGATTCACAGCGATCAAGGAAGGAATTTTGAGTCTCAAATATTCCAGGAAACTTGCCGAGTTATGGGTACTCATAGAACAAGAATGACTTCTTATCACCCGCAATCTGATGGAATGGTGGAACGATTTAATCAGACATTGGAGAGGTACCTAGCAAAAGTTGTAGACAATCGGCAACGAGATTGGGACAAGCACATACAACCGTTTTTGTTGTCATATCGGAGTTCTGTTCACGAAAGTACAGCAGTGACACCAGCTTTCGCAAACTTTGGAAGAGAATTACGGCTGCCTGCGGACCTGATCACCGGGATACCACCTGATGCCCCACGCAGTATAACCGATTATGCAAATGACTTGCGGAACAAAATGAATGACATTTATGAGCACGTCAGACAATCGGGCCAGCAAATGTCTGAGAAAATGAAAACCCGGTACGACCGCAAAATGAACAATAAAGGGTTCAACGAAGGTTCATTAGTGTGGTTGCACAATCCAGCCCGCAGCAAAGGGAAATCTCCTAAGCTTCAAGCTAAATGGGACGGCCCGTACCGGATTGTAACCAGGATCAACGATGTGACCTACCGGATACAGAAAGGCGCAAGAGGGACTCCTAAGATCGTCCATGTGGATCGCTTGGCGCGTTATGATGGGACCGATAATGCTCGGGACGAGCATGTCTTAGGAGGGGGCAGTGTTGTGTGAATAAGTCAACTAGCGCCATCTAGTGTCAGGAACGAAGAGCGAGGGGAGCTTTGCAGAGAATGACAAAACAAATCTTTCGACCGACAGCGCCACCAGAACTAAGTTTCTAGAAAATCTATACTCGAACTCTCGGTACCTTGCGCGTGTTTACCTGAACATTCCGGATATTTTGCTAATTTAAATAAATAAGTGGCGCAAGATGCGATCAAGTCAGAGTTGAACTCGGCGACGCAAGCGAAGCTTCGGAGCGGAATTAAGTGAATTAGTGTGTTTAATTATTAGTGTTTTTAACTTTAATTTGTGTAAAGTAAATTATTTAGGTAATTCTATCGGCAATTTTTATTGTCACGAACCTCAAGCTCGTAACAATATCTATTTGTGTAACACTTCGTCTAACCGTACCGATGTTATCGCTTTAGTGTTGTTACATTAGATACAAGTAGAACAAGTGAGTGCTACATGTTAACGGTCAAAGTCGAGGCCACGTGTTTTCCCCAACAATTGGCCACTAAGTGGCAATTGGACGTTAAATACTTGCAAAATAATTTTGTTCTCATGAATATAATTAATAAATGCAAAAGTATAGGAATTATCATCATATAAAATATATTAATTCATTCACAAGGATTAATACCGAAATAAAATAAAAAAATATAAAGAAAATCAATTTAAAAAAACATTCGTTTGAAAACCTCTTAGTTACATATTTTATTCGCAAGTATTCACATTCATTCCCTACAGCTTATCAGAAGCCCAGTGATGAACATAGGCCCCCCTGATATGGGGAATATTTACCATACTTAGCACTTTTGCCAGACTGGTTTTTAGTTGTTTACGGGAAGACACCATTGCCTGTCTGATTTTTTCCTCTGTCGCCTCTTACAACACTCACGGTACGATATGGGGTAGTGGATGTTCCTAAACCGCCATACATGTTTTTTTGCGCCTGAAGCAAATATGGGAAACCCTCCGGAAAGCGGGGAGGGAGGTGGGGAATGCTCATAGCATACCACGCAGCCGGCTGCGTGGTTATGTGGAGACTTTTACCCTTTTTTTTTTTGCGCCCGAAGCAATTAAAGGGCTACCCAGTACGTAGGGAGGCGGAAAATGCATTACGCATACCACGATAGCAGGTCTATCGTGGTTATGAGGGACTCACTGTCCTACCGGGGACCCTAAGTGATACCCTCTAAAATCCGCCTTTGGGGACAATCAACTGGCTGATTAAGCTGTATTGTGCCTTATCATGAGCGACCTTCTTTTGGGAAAAGAGGGCGCAGGCGGCTAAGAGCCGCTGAGGGAGTGCCTACGAAGGCAAAATAGTATTAGTTAATATAATAATAATTAATTCAATTAGAATTGGCCTGAGCCGCCAGGAGGCAGTTCAGGTCGTTTGTCAGTTTATTAGGCGGGTCCGAGAGAGAGTTTCTCGGCCTGCGGACTCGATAGCGAGAGGGGGGTGGGGCTGCATAAGTAGCTGCCTCACGAATTAAGTGGTTTGGATGCGACTCTGAGGCTTTGAAGAAGTTCTCAGAGAGATTTTTGAGGAATTGTTGAATTGTTGGGAGCTCTAGGTCCCGATGAAGGTCGGCATTACGGACGTACCAAGGTGCGTTCGCAGCTCGACGACAGAAAAGGTTTTGAACTATTTGGAGTTCGTTAATAATTTTGGGGTTTGCGTGGGCAAAGACGGGGCCCGCGTAGGACATGACTGGTCGTATACAGACCTTATAAAGGGTTCGCTTGTTTCGAAGGGACATTTTACTGTGTCTGCCCAACATACTGTTGAGCCTACTCAGGTAAAACCGTGCGTGACGGGTGACTCGTTTGACGTGGGGCCTAAAAGTGAGCCCTGTGTCTAGAGTGACACCTAAATATTTGGCGGACGTATGCCAGGGGACAGGTGTCCCTAGCATACGTATTGGTGGAGTGTTTTTGAGACGGCCTCGTTTATAATCGAAGTGAACGGCGGAGCTCTTCTCCGGGTTCACATCGATGCGCCATTTTTTGAACCAAGCTCCTAGGTCATCAACTGACTTTTGGATCTTGTTCCGTATGAAGGGTAGTGAGACACCTTTGCAGTAGATGGCAGTGTCGTCTGCGAAGAGGGAGAGTTGAACACCTTTCGACGGGATGGGAATGTCGTTGGTGAACAGGATGTACAGCAGAGGAGCAAGTACTGAGCCCTGAGGGACACCAGCCTTGATAGTTCGCTGTGAAGATAGCGTGCCTTCGTGTCTAAAACGAAAGGTACGATGTTTCAAATAGGAGGCCACGAGACGAACTAGACGATCGGGGAGACCTATTTTGTAGAGCTTGTAGATGAGGCCTGTGTGCCAGACTCTATCGAAAACTTTGGCTATATCGAAGAAGACCGCGATGGTCTTATGACGTCGAGGATAGAAACCGCTGAGGATATATTCCACAATGCGGTGAACTTGTTGGGTACATGAGTGTTTGGCTCGGAAACCGAATTGGTGGGGAATGATGAGAGGGTCACCGTCTGTGGAAAACAGATAGCGCCTCATCCGTGTTTGGATGACTCTCTCGAAGAGCTTGCCCATTGCCTTGAGGAGGCTAATGGAGCGATGGCTGGAGGGGAGGTTGAGAGGCTTGCCTGGCTTGGGAATTCCAATCACAGTTGCCTCTTTCCACGTAGTGGGAAAGTAACTAAGGTTGAAGCAGGCGTTGAAGATAATAGATAAAAAGGTTAACACCTGCTCAGGAAAGTGTTTCAGGGCTTGGTTGGAGATGCCATCCGCGCCCGGAGCCTTTTTAGGCTTAAGTCCTTTGATGAGGGATGAAATCTCATCATTGGACACAGAGATAGGTTCGGAGGTCGTGGGGGGTGAGTTCCGGCGGCGGACCTCATCCTCCACTGCCTGGACGTGTGAGGGGTCGACGGGTTGAGAGCTAGGCGAGCATTGAGCAGCAATGCTATCTGCAAAGCACTCAGCCTTTTCCTCGTCCTCGAAGGCAACCGTGCCGTCGGGACGGGAGAGAGGGGGAGTGTGGGTGATAGCGTCTATGCGGAGGGCTCTGGCCATCTGTACGATGTATGAGATGGAGAGATATTCTCCATGAGTTCACTCTTTTCGAGGTCTCGAAATTCAGAGAGGCGGAAGCGGAGTTCTCGTTGAAGACGACTCCGGAAAGCAGCTTTTTTGGCTTTTAATAGGTTGCTAATATGTAGGGGAAGCCCACTATTGTTAGCAACCGGGACGACCTTTTCGTTCTCCTTAAGGGAGGATTTAATAAGGGTGGAGAGTGAATCGACCGCGGTGTCGATTTTTTCGGGACTGTCTAAGTCCGACGGTAGGGAGATGGTAGAGTCCTGTGAGTCCAGAGCTTTAGCTAGGGACTCCTTGAATCCCTTCCAGTTGGTGAAGGTTTTCGTATGTGTTCGGGGAGGTGGCTGATGGCCAAGAATGAGGGAGACCGGTCGGTGATCGGATCCCAGATCGTCTAGAGTCTCGATTGCTTTGAGGTTGAGAGAAACTCCTTGGAGTAACGCAAAATCTAGTACATCGGGGGCGTGATCGGTGTTATCGGGAAAGTGAGTAACACCGAGGGGACTATGGACGGTAATATCAAGAGACTGCGTGATATCGAGCAGTAACTTGCCGCTATGGGATGTAGTACGGCATGTCCATTCAGTATGCTTAGAGTTAAAATCTCCAAACATAATGACTGAATTGCCTTAAGATAAATTAGCCTGAAAATCTTTTTTGAGGGGCTGGGTTCCTGAAGGGATGTAACAGGAGGCTATGAGGATGGACTGATGTCCTGTCATAGCTATCCTGCATACCGTGGCTTCCATGTTGGTAAGCTGCGGAGTAGAAATGGGCGAGCAATGAAGTGTCTTCTTGTAATAGATGGCCGTTCCGCCGCCTCGACGGTCGGGTCTGTCGTTACGAAGAAGAGAGAAGTTTTTAATAGAAAGGCTTTTAGCGTCCTTGTTTTTGAGATTAGTTTCCTGTAGGAGGAGGAAATCGACTTCACGATTCCGAAGAAAGAGCTTAAGCTTTGGTAGGTTATTTCGCAAGCCGCGAATATTATATGATACAAGCGATAAACCCCTAGGTTTGATACTACCGTGAGATCTTGGTAAGGTAATTTGCTCAGTCATTTAAGTTAAGTTAATTAAGTTAACTTAACTTACAACGCTAGCAGAAGATCGTTGTGTTCAGCAAGAGCGAGGAGACGCTCTTGATGGGACTTCGCCGCGCGCAGTTTGCGTGCTATAACGGTGATCTCCCTAACATCAATATTCCTAATAGCGGAATATAGAGTGTTGTAGTCGTCGGGTGTGGGCTCTGCCTCGTGTGCGTACGAGGTTGTCCGCGGTGGGTCTGCCTTTTTGGGCCCCCAGGGAAAGACTGGGGGCTGTATTGGCTTGGAGAAGCCCGGAGGGGGCCGAATTATGCCCTGAGGGGGCCTAGGGGGACCCTGAGGGGGCCTAGGGGGACCCTGAGAGGGTCGAGTGAAGCCCTGGATAGGCTGAGAAGGGCCCTGACGGGGCCGTTGTTGGAGGGCCGGGAATGAGCGGTCATTCACCGGCGGTGGAGCTTGCCTACTGGGGCGAGGTTGAGGTGCGCGTGGGCACCCCTTGTAGTTGGCCGGGTGTCCTGTCTGGTTGCACAGGACACAGGCGGGCGGGGATTCGGCGTCTTTGGGCCGGGGACACTCTTTCGTGTTATGTGGTTCCAGGCACTTCACGCACCTGGGTGGGGCGGAGCAGTTGGCCGCCGCGTGACCATAAAGTTGGCAGCGGTGGCACTGCGCCGGGAAACGGGGCCTATGTGGGGGCTCTACCTTCACCCTTGACAGGCCGCACACTGTGCGCACCTGCCGGAAGATGGCTTTAGCCTCCGGCACGTTTGACAGGATTACTAGGGCAAGGTTGTATCTCTTGCCCGTTCTGTTGTGCATTTTGTGCACTGCTTCTACGGGGAAACCTTGGGACTTAAGGTCCTTAAGGATTTCCTCGTTGGAGAACTCAAAGGGGACGCCTCGAATGACGGCCCTGACTTTACGCTCTTCAGGGAGAGCGTACGTGTGGTAAGAGACCCTTTCGGCTGTGAATAGCCGGGTGATTGCGCGGAAGTCCTCGATCGAGCTTGGGATAATTTTGATCGCCTCCCCGAGGTTGACGGCATGATCGTATTTAATACCTGCGTCGTAGCAGGTCTTAGACAGGTGGGTGAACTTAGCCTTGTCTCTTAGGAAGACAGGGGGCGGGACTTGCTTCTTCGCTAGTACTGGAGCACAACGCGAGAGCCTGGTTTGGATGGTGTGGGGATGTCTAGTGACATCAGTGGGACGGGGGCAGCGTCGAGGGCTGCGGAGGTTGTAGGAGCGGCAGGGGCCGCTGAAGTAGGGGGGGTGCGTTTTATCGCGGCGCGCTTTCCGATGCGCTTGGAGGTGACGGTGGTGAAGTTGGACTCCCTGGTTCCGTCGGAGTCAGAGGACTCCGATGAACCGGAGCCTGAGGTAGTGGCGGGCCTCTTCCGGGAGGTCGGCGCCGAGGATTCGGAGCATGCGTACTCCATTTCTAAGGGCGGCAGATTCGAGTGGGGCAAATGAGTTCCTTGTTTCGAGGTATGACAGTACTACTAAACAGAGGCCTATTTTGAGGCTAAACACAAATCGTACTACAAAAATGGTATTGAAAAGTTGGAAGATCGCTATAATCGGTGTATCGCCCTCGATGGCAACTATGTTGAATAATAAAATCGAATTTTGCCAAAAAAATGTGTTTTTCTATAAAACGATACGAACTTTTCAGCCCAACCGTATCCTCTACCATGGATTGTTCCAACACACTGTCGTGAGCCACCATTTTTTGGAATATGAGAAAAACGTGCATAAACCTCGTGGTCAGTGAATGTTGTAGCTCATAGACACCTACATATATATCCTTGATTAAGAATCAAAATGTATGTCTAAGATAGAATGCATTTATACCAATAGATAAGGTTTCCAGGTCATAACACTCACCATACAAAACACAGCATCCTTAAGCCGCTATTTTGCGTGCTTGTGGCTCTTGCCCGATCGAGCTGACCAATTCGTATCGCCAAGCTATAATATAGCTGCACCGTGGCTCTAATACGTTTAAAAACCTGCATTACTAACTTCCTTGGTGCTTTATTTGGCTCACTCCATTGTGTTAGGGTTCGTTGTTTCCAGTACGAGGCTGCCACACGAGAATCTTTCTATTTTTGCTATCAGTTCAAACTATTAGTTTATTTCTCTATATTACATACCTTCACGCAAAGAAACTGATTGTCCTATTCGTAGCATACTGAGGAATTTTAAGTTTCGTCACTGGACCAGTTATGAAGGACGACGCAGTTTCATTAATCACTAGATCAGGCAATATGCAATTTTTGTACAATTATTTAGATTAAGATTCTAAGGTATATGAATAAGATGAGATGTGTCGCATGTTATCCCTACTATCAACAATTATAATATAATATGGTTTAATTACTTCTAAAGAAACCTTTTACTATCACATTTATATATTTTACAAATTAACAGCCAACATCCCTTACACCTGAAACACTAAAGTATACGGAACCGCGTCCCGCAATAAACTGTACCCCACGCCAACATCTTGACCCGACGATCATATGACCCTGCCGTCCAAGTGCTCCCAATTCCCGACGTCTACACATTGCTCCTCTCCTCGCCATTGGCCGAGGAATTAATGACAATACTGCGTACTTATTCATTTGACCGTCTTCATACCATCAATTTAGCAATAGAAGTCCGCGCTCGTACAACTCACAACCGAGATATCATTGCCCAGTTTTCAAAAATACGCCATTATCGGAAGTTCATGATCAGAGTAACAGATCGTAAATTGGCATAACATTTATTAACACATTCTGCATAATTTCAAAATGGTGGATTAACGCGATGTTCCTTAAAGAAGGTGACGGACGAATCATGCCTGTGCTCAAGTGGAAATTCGCCAATATGGCTTGAATGTATCTATACGCGATCATATTGGACATTTTTAAAGTAATATAGTGTATTATTACAAGGGACTCGCGTTTAAGGTGAGGGAATATTTGTGTCTTTGGTTTTATACGGGCTTGCAAATTTGATTTTTATTTGTGTATGAATCACTTATGGAGTTGCCATAAATTCGCCGTAAGAATTTTTTTATGTATAAATATTTAAGTTTTATGTAGAAGTCTTAAGATGAAGATTTTATTGAAAATGCAACCATCGCATGATAGAAGACGTGCTCTTTTTAACTGCACTTGCAAAAATAGATTTTATATAGTATTCGGGTAACAAACGAGCGCGCAGTGCAACTGATGGTAAGTTTACATTTATTCTCGATTAAGAATCAAAATGCACATGCGTTATCACCGCTAAGGTCTACGATGGAATGCATTTTTTTCAGCAAAAAGGGTCTCCAGTTCTCTACACTCACCACACGAAATACAGCAGTATTGAGCTGCGATATTAATTTGCCTATTCTAAGAGAACGAGGTCCTACTCCGGTTGAGTCAATCTATTCCTGCCATAACCATAATATAGCTGCAGCATGTCTCTACAACTTAAGGCAATTTTATTCATAGGGGTTCCCAAACGGCCAGTATGCTTGAAGTGAGCACGTAAATTTTTGCTCGAGCAGCATGAACATTTACAATATTTTCTTGATGCTTGAAGCATCGACGGGCTTGTCACGTGCTAGATGTGACTTTAAACTTATTTTGTTTGACGCGGCTTGCACTTGTTCGTGACCGTCTTGATCAAGCATTTTCTAGTCTTGCACATCCGAAAAAATTACTAGCTTGCTAAAGCGACTGGACATGTGCATCAAGCGGCTTCAGTCTTCAAAACGATAATAAGTACGTGATTTATGACAGGCTGCTTTATCTTGTCGGAACTGTTTTAGTCATATAGATTTCCTCACGATGTTAACATTCCACGACGAGTCCAGTGTTAATTTGAAACAAACAGAAACTTTTTTATTAAATATAGATTATAAACAACACTTATTGAGTCACTTTTTTTTAATTTACCACTCCTGGTTCGGAAAAAATACTTCTGTCCTGGGAATAGCAAAAAACCCAGTGAAACTATTTTTAATAACAGCTCACAACCAAGTATGGTTGCAATTAACAACACAAAACAAATTAGAAATAACTTGGTAGCAATCATCTTTCCCAGTGGTTATTATCATCTATAAATTCCTTAATATTATAAAAACTTAGTTTAATAACGTTTTTGAACTTTGTGCAGGTCAAATTGTGTATTATTTTCGTATTTCGTTAACTTGTCTTGGTATTATAAACACACTTTGAAGATTATAAAATTCTAATACGGGAATAGACTTATTATACTACTGTGTATGGACCGGGACTCATAGGTGCTATCTAAAATGTTTATGGAGCACATACGCAAGCTCTCATATGCGTGCCATGCGTCCGTGCAATGTTCCCACTTTTAGATAATTTGCACTATTTTATGGTAAATCCACTAATATATGTAGGGTTTTAGGCGTCTCTTCAAGTTGACAGGGTTTTGGTTAATTTGTGGTGAAATCGAACTTTGAGTAACCCTGTTTTCTATACCCACCCAGTGTATTTTTTTTAAAGATTTATGGATGGGTATAGGGTCAAAAGAGCCAGAAAAGTGTGGAATAATTTATGAGACTAAGTGTTATTATAATTTAAAAATGAGAAAAACTTCTTCATTACAAAACTCAAGAGTTTTAATTTTTTTTATTTAAAGTTTCCGTAAAAAAATATCGTGAAATGATATTAAAACTTGCAATGACGTTATTTTTTTAAAATATTTAAAATTAGATGTAAATAATGATATTTGTTAATTTAATAAGTTAATGTGTTTGTAAGTTGGGTAAAACCAAAATCATAAGTGCCACGGAACATTAGTTCCGTGGTAGTTCATGAGTAAGTGATGGCGCTAATTTATTCTATGCTTAAACCGTGAAAAATTTTTGTTCGCACGACCATATCTTGTCATTTACACTGCCGGCCAAAAGTTTAAGACCACACTTAAACAACATAATTATCTATAAATTGTAACGGAATCCCATAATGAATATGATGTAATGAAATGTACACCTGCATAGAATAGAATAGAATAATTTTTTATTCGACATAGATTACAAGTAATTCTTAATGAAAGTCAAATTTTTACTTTACCGCTGGTTCGAAAAAGACCTCTGGCCTGGAAAGAACCAGCCAGAAACACAGCGGGACTTTTTAAATAAATATTTTACAATGTCAGTGGTCACAAAATATTTACAAAATTTATTTTATAAACAGCATGGAAGCGACCACCGCATTCCTGGGGGTTATTATCAACCATGTATTCATTTATATCATACTAACCCTTTTTATACAGTTTTTGTTTAATTAAATATTTAAACTTGGTAATAGAGAGACCTTGTATATTTTTAGGGACTTTGTTGTAATAGCGTATAAATTGCCCCAAAACTGAATTACTGACTGTGGAGTCGAGAAACTGGTATCACTAGCTTGTGTTTGTTTCTAGAGTTTACAGAGTGTATGTCACTTTTTTTACTAAAACTAACTTTATTTTTGTGAACATACATCAAATTTTCATAGATATACTGAGAGGCCAAAGTTAATATATTTATTTCTTTAATTTTTTCTCGAAGAGACTCTCTCTGTTTAAGGTTGTAAATAGCTCTTATAGGTTATAGGCCTCTTCTGCAAAACAAAAATAGTTTCTAAATCTTTTTTTTAAATAAATTAATTTACTCTCCCATAGCAAAATCCCATATGGCATTATGCCGTGAAAATAACTGAAATAAACTAATTAGCTGTCTCGACCCTAGTGAGATCTCTAATCTTTTTTACAGCATACACTGCAGAGCTTAGTCTGCTTCCTAGTTTAGATATATGGGAGTCCCACTGAAGCTAAGCGTCAAGAGTGATGCCAAGAAAAACGGAGGATTCAACAGGACTCAGTTCTTCCCCATTTAATAACACATTGGTACTCGGATGATTAACATTTGTTATTGCAAATTTAATACATTTAGTTTTATTGCCGTTTAAATGTAGATTATTAACTTTAAACGAATGCAATAATTTCGATATAGCATTATTCACTTTTTCGTATTTAAATGATTGACGTTTAGGTTTAAAAATCAAGAAAGTATCATCAGCAAATAATACTATATCATGATTATCCCCTACAAGGGAAGGTAAGTCATTAATATACACTAAAACTAGGAAATGAGCCCTGAGGGACACCCATCTGTACGGGCCGCCCGGAAGAACTTTTAACATTGATAATAACTTTCTGCACTCTATTACTTAAATATGAAATAACTAGTTTAAGCTCTAAGTTCTTGACACTTGACACCATAGTACTGTAGCTTCCTGTTTAATGTTTCATGGTGAACACCGTCGAAGGCCTTGGAAAGGTTACAAAATATACCCAAAGCATCCTCTGAATTCCCCCATGCACAAAAAATATGTTTTATAAGCTTAACTCCGGCATCGGTTGTCGAGCGACCCCTTGTAAAACCAAATTGACTAGTACGCAGCAATTTATTTTTATTAAAAAAAACTTATCATCTGATGTAAAATAATTTTTCAAAAATTTTACTTAAAGTTGGTAGTACAGAAATTGGTCTAAAATCAGCGGGGTCTGATGATGACCAGATTTTAATAAAATTATTACTTTATTGTGTTTCAATAAATCAGGAAACACACCAGATTCGACGCTTGTATTAAAAATAGTGACTAGATAAGGTGTTATTGTATCTAGTACCTGGTTGACCGAGCTTTGCTCGGTATTTTTCTCTCGATTTTTTTAATTCGTGTGTTTTGGAAATTATATTTAGATACAAATTACATACTGATGAAATATAAATAATATTTTTTGATCTTAGCGACATAACGGAAAAAACGGAACTGGTTATTTGAATAAAAAATCATGAGTGCAATTATTTTAATTTAAATTTTCGTGATTTTAAAAAATACTAAAAAAAAGGGCTCGAAAAAAATAGATTTTCTCAAAAAAGAAAGGAACTTGAAAAAAAAATTAAAAAAAGTTGGTCGGTCGGTCTGGGCTCGAACCGGGGTTTTAAGATTTTGTGACCGACAAAATTTACCTTCTTAATCTAACGATATTGTAGCAGTTTTTCATTGCCTAAAAACACGGACAAAAAGACATTTTCTAAAAATAAATCCTAGCTAGATCGATTTATTATCCCCGAAACTCCCTGGACACCAAATTTTATGAAAATCGTTGGAGCCGTTTCCGAGATCCCGATTATATATATATTTATATACAAGAATTGCTCGTTTAATAGTATAGGATTACGGATGCAATAACTTTAATGAAAATCTCCCATAAGTCTGCCGTTATCTTAACATCAATTGTTTTAAACTATTTAATGATATCTTTGGCAATACTCTATGGAATTTAAAAATATTTGAACACGCCTTTATATTTTGTTTAAGCAATGATTCGGCGATAGTAGGAGAAGAATTTAATGAATTTGTTGTCTAAAAAGGGTTACTATTATATTTTCTATTACATTGTCATATTCTATTGTTAATATCGAATATCTAAAGAAGTCATTCTTTTATTCACTTTCAAGTTATTGGACAATAAACATGTATTGTTTTAAACACCGACAAACGCTGCGTTAGAGCCGGGTGATAGAGTCTTAATAATATTTTTATGATGGACTAATAACTAATTGCTTTGCTTTTTTCCCCGTTGGTCAATAATTAGGATTATTTAGCTTCTAAAAACACGTGTTTCCGACTTATTATTACCTTTTGTTCACAAACAATCTCAATTAGTCTACATTTGTGGTTTCTACAGTAAAGACGTCTTAAAATGGGAAAAGCACGTGAAATTAGCAGTGAAGTGCTTTCTGCCACCGTTGTTTTACATAATGAGGGCCAATCCGAACGTGAGATTGCTTTACGATTAAAGTTATCGAAGACTTGTGTTCATGGCACAATAACTCGATACAGGAAGACAGGCACTTTTCAAGATTGTCCACGCTCGGGCAGGCCGAGAGCTACCCCGTCAAGTGAAGATCATTTCATTGTTGTTACCAGTAAGAAAAAGGTGACTGAGAGATGTGAATTTGTATGGTCGTGTCGCCGTTCGAAAATCTCTGCTAAGGCCACAAAACAAGAAAAAACGGATGCAGTAGGCCCTTGCCCATAGAGATTGAACCAAAGAAAATTTTAAAAAAGTTCTTTAGACCGAAGAATCCAAGTTTGAGCTATTCGGTTCAAAACGAAGAATTTACGTTCGACTTAGTGACCAAGAAAAGATGATGCCAGACTATGTAGTCCCAACAATCAAGCATGGTGGTGGTTCAATTATGGTCTGAGGTTGCTTTTTTAACCAAGGAACTGGCGATTTGATCAAAATTGACGGAATTATTAAAAAAGAAGAGTACAAAAAAGTTTTAGAACAAAATGCCATTCCTTCGGGTTTGCGATTAATTGGAGATGGATTCATTTTCCAACAGGACAATGATCCTAAGCGTAGCTCAAAATTCTGCAGAGGATATTTGGAGGAGAAAGAGCCACAAGGGGAGTTAAAAATCATGGTTTGGCCTCCTCAGAGCCCGGATCTCAGTCCCATTAAACTTTTGTGGGAATAGCTTGATAGGAACGTCCGTAATTGTGGTGAGAAGAAATGTGGAATGCTTTGTGCGAAATTTGGAGCAATATGACAATATCAACAAATTGATTGCCCGTATGCCGAGACTTGTAAAAAAAGTCATAGAATGCAAAGGATATTTTTTTGATGAAAAATCACTTTAACTAACTATATATAGCCTTTTTTAGCATGGACTGCTAATATTTCTTTACGTTTTTCAAGTACATTGATTGTCAAAAAGTGTTTTATTAGATGATTTAACAGTTTAATTAAACATTTAATATTTTATTGGAGTTTTATTTAATTTTCCTACTTTAATTAGGGTGGTGTTTAACTTTTGGTCGGCAGTGTATATCGATGAATACGGGTTAAATAGTTGGATTATGCTTACTATGCTTAGTAATAGTTTAGAAGAACAAACAAATTTTATTTAATTTTCCTACTTTAATTAAGGTGGTCTTAAACTTTTGGCCGGCAGTGTATATCGATGAATACGGGTTAAATAATTGGATTATGCTTACTATGCTTAGTAATAGTTTAGAAGAACAAACAAATTGCAAGTTGGCAATACACCTAGACCTAGCTACACAGTGAAGTTACTCAGCCGAATCTGACATATTTCTTTATATATAGTTATTATCGGATTTATGTTATAGTAGTAACATGTGGACTTTGAACGGATGTTAAGTGATAAATTAAAAATGTATGTTTACGATTGTTGACATGACACAAGAAACCGTGTAGTAGCGGTGTAAGAATTATATCCACTACCCCGTAATACGTGGTAGAGCCACGCTGCAGATATGGTACAGTTGTAGCACAAATGGGTCAGCTCTATCGGGAGAGGACCACACTCTAACAGAATACCAGCGTAAAATAGCAGCCGGAGACCCTTTTTTACTGGAAACGCGGCATTGCATCTTATTCTAGTGACAACGCATCTGAGCTTTAATTCTTAATCGAGGATCAATTTAGATGCCTATGGGCCGCAGCATTCACTTACCATCAGGTGGAATGTGTGCTCGTTTGTCACCCTTATCCTATAGAAATACCATTTCGTAGGTGTCGTAATAGGCCAAAATGGGGAATTGAAACAGGAAATGTGGAACAGCATCTGTCTGATAAAGTACTCAAAATAATAAAAGTTTAACTTGTTTACTCGCCTGAAAGGTACATTTATACTGCACCGAGCAATTTGTTCGATATCTCGGTCCGAGTAATACTCGGTACTTGGTTATTCGGTAAAACTTATATTAGGTCCATCTCTAGTTTCTACCCGCAGGTTCTAGGTTAAAAAGAAGTCCTATCACCTAGCAAGTTTCAGAAAAATGTGTTGTTTTTGTTTTTCACCTGCCTTTTATTTGTTTGCAGGAGCCGTAACACCGCTAAGCTAATCGCGCCAACGAGGCATAAGTATATCGAGTAAAGGATACCAACTCGACTGCAATTCTCTTCAAGTGTAACCCATGGAGACCATTCCCAACTGTCAGCGAACGTATTTGATCGGCAATCGCTTCACGAAGAAATTGTTCCCGGGCCTTGTCCCGCACATACAATACCACCTCTGTCGCTCTAACACAAACATGCTCTTGAAAATCGAGAACGAACTGCTGCAAAGTCACCGTCAAAGAGAGACGACAGGCATCAAAAAGCTGTACAACTCGTTCTTCGTACTCTTTTAACCTAATCACCGCATTCCGAAAAAATATCATTCATTCATCATTCATCATTCATTCAGTGACTTTTAGTGTAGTGCGGGCGATATGGCCCGGGTGTAATGGAATTGTATGAACAAGACAGAGACTATACGGAGCTTATTATGCATGACGGTCGCAAGGAAGACCCTTTCACGTGGGAGTCGTCAGTGAGGCTCACTCTTGTGGGGAAAGAGGAAGAACTAGGGATGTATTTGGAAGAGAGGGAGGGTCGGAAGAGGAAGTGGCACCAGGGCGAAGCCGACGGGAAGACCATGCGGCGGGAGGAGAGCGACGAAAAGGAGCCGAGGAAAATGCCACCAAAGAAAGTTATGGGTACGTTACTTATCCTATACTATTAAACGAGCAATTCTTGTATATATATATATATATATATATATATATATATATATATATATATATATATATATATAATCGGGATCTCGGAAACGGCTCCAACGATTTTCATAAAATTTAGTGTCCAGGGAGTTTCGGGGATAAAAAATCGATCTAGCTAGGTTTTATTTTTAGAAAATGTCTTTTTGTCCGTGTTTTTAGGCAATGAAAAACTGCTACAATATTGTTAGAATAAGAAGGTAAATTTTGACAGATTGTTAATGATTATATATAGCTTAATTGGTATAATGAGCGGTCACAGAATCGTAAACCCCGGTTCGAGCCCAGACCGACCGACCAACTTTTTTTAATTTTTTTTTTCAAGTTCCTTTCTTTTTTGAGAAAATCTATTTTTTTCGAGCCCTTTTTTTTAGTATTTTTTAAAATCACGAAAATTTAAATTAAAATAATTGCACTCATGATTTTTTATTCAAATAACCAGTTCCGTTTTTTCCGTTATGTCGCTAAGATCAAAAAATATTATTTATATTTCATCAGTATGTAATTTGTATCTAAATATAATTTCCAAAACACACGAATTAAAAAAATCGAGCGAAAAAAACCGAGCAAAGCTCGGTCAACCAGGTACTCTTTACTTATATGCAACATAGCTCTTTGTTAAATGCTTAGATGATAAAACAAAGTGACTTCTAACATGACGCAGTGACTCAAATGAATCTTGGTCACCGTCAAAAATGCCGTCACAGTTCAGTCCTTACCTACTTCATCTTTCCAGCGGTACGGTACCTAGGACGGCCGACTTGCCGTTGACCTTACGCCACTCTCAAATAAGCTCGTTCTACTTTCCGATCCTCTACCATTCACCCGATATGGCCTAGCTTACGAAGTCTGTAGGTCTTTCTCTCGCCGATCATTGTTCTTCCTTTTGAACTGCAGTTATTGACCGGTTGCTCATAGGATTTTTTTTATGGAATAGTCGGCAAACGAGCATGCGGCTCACCTGATAAGTGAAGTGAGCTCATAATGAATCGCTTCTATCTTAAAATGAACAATCTCTTGCATATTAATATACTGTTATGAGTTATTGAGAGCCGTGGTAGCTCAGTGGTTAACGCTCGCTGTAAATATAACAGAACGCGAGTAACCCGGGTTTGATCCCCGCCGGCACCAATGAAATTGTTAATTGCAATTTTAAGTGCTGATTTACCACGTGCTCGGTGGTGAAGGAAAACATCGTGAGGAAACCTGCATGTCTGAGGAATAAGCAAAAAAATAGTTCGAAGACATGTGAAGTTCGTCAACACGCATTTGGGCAGCGCAGCGGACACTTCCTTGCCCTAAACCCTCTCAGAAATGAGGGGAGGCCTGAGCCCAGCAGTGGGACGTATATAGGCTGTAACTTTACTTTTTACTTTTTTATGAGTTATTGGCGAACAGATATGCAGTTTTGAATTTTTCATGTACAAAAACGTATTTAAAACAAATATTGATATAAAAACTATATAAAAACTCGTCACACTTTTTTTTTACTTTTATTCTGATATTGCATATAAAAAATGTTTGATTATTTTGTTTTCTACTAGCGTTTATCCACAAATTCGACCGTGTACAAAACCTACTACAAAAGTGTGAAAACTTTTAAAATGTTTAGAAAGAAGGTCTATTTAAATTCACGTAAATGGCATCTACTACGGGGAGTGCTCTGAGGAATTATTCGGATTAATTCCAGCCTCCCAATTTCACTAACGCACATCGTGACAAAACTCACGATACCATACACACCATCTGGATTCTTGGCGGTCCACCACCGTACGGTTTACTAGGAGTTTTCTTCCTCGTACAACTTCTCTGTAGAATTGTTTACCACCGGCGATTTTCCGGACCGATACGACTTAGGGACCTTCAAGAAAAGAGCTTACTCCTTTCTAAAAGGCCGGCAACGCACCTGCAATTCCTCTTTTCTTGCAGTTGTTCATGGGCGACGGTGTTCACTTACCATCAAGTAAGCCGCATGCTCGTTTGCCCCCTCTTCTTTATAAAAAAAAAGCTTTTGAATCAAAACGTTAAGAGATTGAAGATATGGCGCTTTCTTCGTAGTTTTTTAATATCTTTTATAGTTTATGAGATAAACATAAAAAACCATTTATTTTTACAGTTCGTTAATATCACGACCTGTCTTCATTTCATAATTAATTATTTAAGAGTGAATATTTAAGTAACAATTTCATAAGATATAAAGATCTTCAAGAAAGTGTGTTCATAGGGGAAGCTTCACTTAATTTAAGGTTATTAAAATAATCTCTCCTAGACATAATAACCTATTTTCAATATACTCTACTGAGTCGCCATCTTTCTGATAGTTCACGCTGAATGTTCGTTGCTATCAATCGACCAATAACGTAAAGACGTGAGCGTTACATATATCACATAGATCATACACTGAAGTAATGTTACGCTCAAGGAGATGCTTAATATAATATGTAATAATTTAACTCATAGTCATAGTCGCTTATTTCAAATAGAATATACATTTTGTGTGGAAAAACTTAAATAAAACATAAGATACCTATAAAATAAAATGAAATTAACATTATTAGACTTTTTTCATTATTCTAAATTAATTAAAAATTAAATTATGCACGTAATAATGCTCTACCTAATTAAATTATATAATGTATAGAAACTTTTTTTTTAAATAAATATGATTTCAATCTTATATTTTTGCTAAATTATTTATGGTATTTAGGGCATTAAATAGTAGGTAGTCTATCAAATAGTTTTTTTTAACTTGATTTCTAACGCTATGCTCTACAACCTGTAATTTTGACAAGATCAGTGTGTAAAGTTAGAATATACAAACAAGGCACAGTGAGGATTTTCAAATTCATAAAATTTGTTTACTTATTCTTATTGCTCGTTTTTGTATATTAACTAACGCAATAAAAAATGAAGGACGACTAACGAGCTAAAAAACAATAATTTCCTCATAATAACTTGTGAAGTCGTGGTAAAACATAGTCGTACTGACATTTAAAAAATAATAATTGACCAAAAATCAAATTAAATAACTAATGAATATAAATATAAAGTACATTGTTCAGGTATGTAGTAATAAAATATTATTTTGTCTGTATTTCTCAATTCACCCTGGACTTTTTGGAGTTATTATCATCATCATTACAGACCTTCACAAGTCTACTGCTGAACATAAGCTTCGCCTAAATAGTACCACAAATATCCTGAGCCACCTGCATCCATCGACTTCCACATGTCTTACCAGATCGTCACTCTATCTAGTGAAAGGCCATCTTACACTTTGCCTACCGGTATGAAGTTGCTACTCGAGAATCTTGCTTCCCCATCGGTTGTTGGTTCTTCGATCTCGAGTTGACCCATTGCCACTTCAGCTTACTAACCGTTGGGATATGTCGGTTACTCTGATTCTACTGCAGTTATCATCATTTCTTAATTTTATTTGTGCTCACAAAATAAATAATTTATTAATAATTAGATGTGACAGTCATATGAAAACTGCACATTATTTTATTATAAGTCGTAATTGTAAATAAAATTGTAACTTGGCATAACAAACAAGAATCACTCCAGATTCCTTCTTTAAGGTCTTGATTTTGCGAACCGGTGTTAATATTGACGTTCATATGAGCTTTGAGTTAATACTAAATTGAATAAACCGTTTCGGTAACTATTATTTGGAAACTATTTATTATAAGTTTTTTTTTAATTAAGTTCCTTTTGCTCTTTTGAGTGGTCTAAGAAAAACCTAAGTACAATGTAGCAACAAGTAAAAGACGTTTAAATAGGCACGGTAAAGATTGATCACCCTATATTTCCACACAGCGGGATGGATTTTTTCTTTGAATTTATATGTCGTTTAAATCGACTGAGCCGTTTGCGTAAAATCGGTGAACATATTTTAAGAAAACAATTCATGTCGAATATAAAAATTTCTAGTGTTTTGATCTCGGTTAAAAATTATATAGTCTTCTATCATCCACCTTTTTATTATCTAGTCTAGTCTATACGTATTGCATACATAATTCCTCTATAGTTGATCATTCAAACACGAATTAAAAGATTGATTGTGGAATACACGCAGATTTAATGAATTGTGTTGAATTTAAGTTTGAAGAGTGTAGGGAGCCCGTAAATGTACAGGTTGTGAGGCATTCCACCTTAGTCCATACAGACAAGGCATCTGTACATATTTTATTTGAAGTTAGTTACAGGTGTCCGTGGGCTACAGTATCCTATTACCATCAGATGGACTCTATGCTCTTGTATCACTTAACCTCTAGACAACCCCGGATCTACGTTTTTTTCGACCCGGGGCAAAAACTTCATAGTGGCGCCTCCTCTCTTCAGTATTTGAGATTTGTTAAAAAAAGCTCATTAATACATAATGTGTGGTATTTTGTGACCGGGACAGTAAGAACCCTTTGATAAATTTTCTACCAGATACCTGATATTGTTATTAAGGAGTGTGAAACGATGAACTGTTGTGTTGCCGACGAACTGGCTTACAGTGTGGCAAAATTTAAAATATAAATAATGTACATTTTTTATAAGAATAAATTAAAAAAAAATACAGCTAATACTATGACTACTTACTTTTAAGTTTGTTTTTGTACACTTTTGCATTATTTTCCACCGTGATGGATCCAACAAAGAAATAAAATAGTAATAAAATATATAAATAATATATAAATATATATAAAATAGAAATAAAATAGTTTTTGTACAAGCTCAAATAGGCTAACTGATTCTGGAAATAATGACGCTGATTGCACGCCTACAAGATTTTAAGTGTGCTAGACATGGTACGAACTCTGCCATCTCGTTAATCTGCATAACTGGATTGAACTCATGTATATCTCCCAGCCATATTAGATTCGTTGTCGCATCCGTGCACATCTCAACTATCAGACTCTAATTTTTCTAGATTACGCTTTGTAATATATAGTCTCCAGTCTTCCACCAACTTCAATAAAATCAATAAAGCTTTCCTTTATTTCACATCCAGATTCCGTAACTTTTATAAATCGAATCACCTGGCTCATTTGTTCCATGTGAGTGCAGTCAAACATGATGGTGAAGTAGTTGGCCTCCTTGATGTCATTAATAATGGTATTTTGAACTTTGTTTGCCATTATATCTATAATGTCATTTTGTATCGTTTTTAGCAAATGGGATACCCGTCCTTTTTACGTGATCTAAATGGTATTTGAAAGGAGCATCGTATTTAGTGGGCAGACTTATCAAATTAAGGAAGTTTCCTTGACTAGGTTGAGGGAAACTTTCGGTGAAATCTGTCAGTGTTTCTTTAGAACCTCTAAAAAGAAGACAATTTGTGGCGATGAATATGAATATATACAATATGTCTCTACTTTTCTTTCTCAGAGTGAAAATTAATCGCTCTATCTTGCAATCGATGCCCTGACACAATTTCATTTGCTCTTGACGAGTTTTCCATTTGATAAAATATTTTTTTGCGTTTGTGATACTTCATGCTCAGCTAATCTTTCCGAAGTCTTTTACCAAATAATAAGACTCTCATTACAAAAAGCTGATGTAAAAGTGCTGGCGAATAACTTGCAGGCAGTGCAGTAAAGTGCATTTTTGTTTTCGAATAAACAAGCCAGGACCTTTTAATATTTTTCTTATGATACCATTGTTCCGAACCTTGGTCAAATGGCCGACCGTTACGTTCAATTGACATAAACTCTATGTTATTTGGATGTTCATCATTTAATAATATAGCTTGTTTGCTGAAGAATGATCTTTGTTGATCTGTAATTTTTTGTGGTCCGGGCATGTACCTGGATCAATTACATCGATAATTTTGTCTTTGCTATTTGACTGTAATAATTCACTAGATGCTAGCTGAACGTCACCGTCCGGCTGAGATAATACCGACGACGAAGAGTGTTTACCATCATCTGAACCTTGAAATTTCTACCGTTCAGTCTAATTAACTCCAATGTCCAAGATACAAGAGTTATTCAGAATACCCGGAATCGTATCAAAAGTATGAATGGAGCTTAAGGAGGAGCCTCCATCGTGAAGCCACTTCATTTGAATTTAAATAATTTATTAATTTTGTGATAATTGATAGAATCAGGCGTTACTTTGCGGAAATCCATTACAACAATTACTAATTGTTATAATTTTATGATAATTCTAATAAATAAGAAAATAAAGATAAAATTAATTTTTAAATAATTGTTAACGGTAATTCTTTATAGAATTAATAAATTACTTAAATCCAAATTCACGCCATTAGATGTTGCGAGCAATCAACTGTACTACAGCTGCTGGCAACGCATGTCGGAATAAACCCTTAGGATGTGTTCAAAAACCAACTGGGTGTTTTATAATCAAGTGAATAATTGGCAGAACAACGTGCGCTGGATACTAGGCGCTTTATGAAGCAAATAAAACTATTTTTTCCAATCATATTATAATTATAGCGCCCCCTGAAACTGTCGCCCCGGCGGGTGCCCCGGTTTGCCCCCCCCCCCCCTAGATCCGGGGCTGCCTCTAGAAATATAAAAACCCTTAAGAATAGAATTTTAACCAATCGAATTAACTTCCTTAAGATAAAATAGACTATTCTAAAATTCAGAAGTTTATCTCTCAGAGACATGGATGTTTAGGTATAATTTTCTATATTATGTATACATATTCTTTGAGACAGAACTGATAATTAAAAGACAAATTATAAACTTTCGTGCAAAAGCAGTGACAAACATCGCGTAGCTGCAGATTGCCGCGCGCTCATTTTAAATACATTATCGGCTTTGTGCTCGTGACCTTTATGTGCATTGATACTGAAATCTGCTTGTGATGTGAAATGTCATAGACGTGACGTGTTGAATTTTGGTGTTAGTGGTTACGATATAAAACTATGTTAACATTTGCAGTCTGCCAGAATACTGTTCATATTTTATACACACATTGCCATTTTTTATGTATATGACCAAAACTATGCTTTATTTTAAAAGTTCAAACGAGACAATTTTTTTGTATGAAGAATGGGCCCACCACAAATTGAGGCGTAACTTAATGAAATACATGTCGATTTGTTCTCTATAATCTATAGGTTACTAAAGTATTATAAGTTTTACCGTACCTAATGGAATACTAAGAAATTTACAATTTTAATATGAATATCATAGTAATCTAAAAACAAACTAAAAGCGATTGTCTAGCAGTTACCACCGGTATTATAAGTTAAAATAGTGCACTGGTCAAGAAATAATAGTATAAAACAAAGTTGTAGATACATTCAATATTAAGAGGTACTTTAAAAGTGATGGAAAATCCTTTTAGTAGTTCGTTCTTCGTTACGCGCATTTTTTTTTCATATTACACTAGCCAGAACACGAATATCAAAACAACTTTTTTTTTTTCAGAATTAACGATTCGGTTAGATTTTCATAAAATATTCAGGCTGTTTACCATAATAAATTGGTATCTTTTTTATGTGTAATAAAATTAAGTTACGTTGAAATTTCTAGTGGACCCAAAAACGATTGTCTCCTTTATGTAATGTTCGACATAATTTTTTTTAGGGGTAAGTACCCTAAAAAAAATTATGTCCAACATTTTCCGTGAAGTGGACATAACTCGCCTTGTGATAAAATTAAAAATCGCCTCACAGGAAACCCTGAAAATATTTTATGGCCACAAACTTAAATTGAAAAGTCATTCCTACTCCTGTAGTTTTTTTTAAATATAGAATAAGGGTGACAAACAGCCACACTGTCTACCTGAGAGTAAATAGATGCTTTGGCCCGTAGACATCTACATCTATCGTCGACTAAGAATCAAAATACAGTTGCTTCGTCACCCCTAAGACTAAGATGGAATGCCTCGTTTCTAATAAAAGGATTAAAGATGAGAGCGTGATCCTTTTTCCGGTCGAGCCAACACATTCATGTAACAGCTATAAGATATAGCTGCAGCGTGACTCTACCACGTAAAACATGTTTATTTTTTGTGCCAATGCTTACGCTAGTTGCAGTGATGTCATTTATTTTATATGGACTTACTGCGTTCGGAATCCTGAATCAGAATTCCGAAACGAAACAAACGGGTCGGCTACACATACACATACGCAATCCCGTTTTATCCACAAAATTTCGAACGGAAAACCACTGTAGGTGTGTAACGGGGCCTTGAATTTACATGGACTTGCTGCGTCCGATTCGGGATTCCGTATCTATGTGGCGGGCCTAATACTGTAGGGGATTTCCCGCACAAACAATTTAGGTCGGCCATATACTTAGGTCATAGTTCTGTCAAAAACTTTTTATAAAATTAATGATACACTTTTTGATAATTTTGGATAAATTATATGTGAAATGAAGGGTGATTTAGAATAGAATACAATTTTATTTACATTATTCAAAATGCCCTCCCCTATTTTGTATACATACCCTTAATAGACGCGGCGAATCATCAATCGCAGCACGCACCACACTCATATCTATTTCTGCCGCTGCATTAGCCTAAGATGATCGGAGAGATTCTCTCCGATCATCTTGCGTCTTGTCGTTTGGTCTGCGCTAAAGCGCAGACTTTCTCCTCCAAATGTTGCCATATCTTATAATCCAGTGGGCTTAAATCTGGGCTATTGTTCATAAAAGATAGCTTGATCTCTGCGACAGCTGTCAGTAAAAATCACGCCTATGAAGTCCTGAATTTCTTAGTAGTACAGACAGTACCTGTCAATATCATACTTTATGGGCATGCACTAATTAGGTCGGCATGCCCATAAAGGACATTGACAGGTACTGTCTGTACTACTAAGAAATTCAGGACTTCATAGGCGTGATTTTTACTGACAGCTGCCGCAGAGATCAAGCTATCTTTTATGAACTATAGAAGAGGGCTAGTCTTCATGTCCGATAAAGTCAACTCCATGGGCGAGCAACCAGTTTTGCGTGCTTCGTGCCCTTTGAGCTGGTGCAGAGTCCTGTTGCAATATCCAATGTCTGTTTTTGAACAATGTTTGAGAAAGAGGTTCCACTATGTTTGTTAGAATGGTATTTTGGTACACCGCGGTACTGGTTTTTACACCTTTTTCACAGAAAAACACCTCAGTTAAGCCTGAATACTAAGCCAAACAATGAGTGACGAAGAATAATGTGCTGACTTCTTCACTGCTGTGGCCATACCTTATCATTTTGTTTATGAAAACTTTCTTCGATGTTAAAATGTTTTTCATTCGAAAACAAAATTTCGCGGTATTTTTTCCTGCGTACAACCGTATCAAAGCGCGGGATCTATCCAGCCATATTTCTTTCAAACACTCGTTCAAAAAATGTCCGGTCTTACGATAAGCTCGTAGTCCTAGGTCTTCATTGATCACTCTGTTGACCGTCGTTCGGCTTAGGCCCATCTGAAGAGCTAAGATTTGCCTGCTAATTGACTGCTTTGACGATCGCGGGTGTCCTAACTGTACGAGGTCACCCGTCCTCTTACGATCTTCGAATCTTCAGTGAATCGTTCGACCAGACTAAGTACATACATACGGAATTCCGTTTCGGGGCTGCGATAACGCTTCTGTTTAAGTTGGACGGCACACATTTGTGATGATCTTGTTGACGTCACGTCGTCGGTCGACGTTTTAATTTTCGTATCGAAAATGAGTGCTTAAGTTAAGATATACTTGATTGAACATTTCATTTGTATTAAATACAGAAATAGTTATAGTGTAACTTGATAAGAAAAACAATCGTACCAAATCCAGACGTCGAAAAGAACGTCTAAAAAAGTATGACTTGTGAGATATGATTTTAAACAATTTAAGGAGAGATAACAATTTGTCAAATTGTTAACCGCGATAAAAGCCTGTCTATTTTCATCTGATAATTGCAGACAAGTGAATAAAAGTTATCAAAAACATAAACACGTGTGTTTGTTAAACTTTTATCACTTATACTTCAGTTATCTGGTATAATCCGGCTAGGCACGGCGGATTTCATCTATATATTATATTGATTGTTATGATTTTTAAATGGCATTGTTTATTTATAAAACATGTCTTTGAATTACTTAGAAAAGTTAAAAAGATGAATTATATAAAAAAAAATATTTTAAATTTTGGAAAATAATGTAACTGTCACATATTAATGTTATTATGAATGGTAATACAGATATATAATATGTAGTATAAATATGTAACATAAAGATCATAATTATTTATAAGTACATACGTGCAATTAGTAGGTAGACTCACAGATAAAACGGAACTGTCTCTTTGGCAAATATCTCTCCTATGGTGGGAGGTGAACATAGGTTCAACAGTGGAGTTTTGATATGCTGTGAGTAATGATGATGATTATGACTCTTGACACAAAAAAAAATTATTACCTACTTCTAAATCAGTGATTCCCAACCAGTGGTCCAAGAGCTTAAATATGGTCCGCGAAAGATTTAAATCTTTTGCCTACCTAATCGTTTCAAATAACACATTTGTTATTTTAAAGTACCTAGTAGCTTTCGCAATAAATACACATTTAATACTGTTAGCGAATGCTTCTTCATTATTCGGTTTATTACATAATAATGTTAAAAGTTGTGATTATAATTTATTGTTAGGTTAACGTAGCTTTTTCTTTCAGCTTGTGGTCCCTGCTAATAACAAAAAAAAAAATCAAGTGGTCCCAGGTCAAAAAAAGGTTGGGAAACCCTGCTCTAGATAAACACTTCAGTCGCATTTTGAAAATATCTTGTAGTGAAAATCTTACGTTTTTCGCTGGCCTCAAGGCAAATTATACCCAAATAAAATTAAAAGTAAACATTTTTTAATATTCATAGCAAACAATCATAAAATGCCTACGCCTAGTTATTTTACAATACCTTACATACGGGTAGGCGTTGTTAAAATACCCACCCGCATACTTACGCAGAAAGCAAACGAATTTACGTTTGTTTATTTTTGTAGATTATTTTAGTAAGATAAGAACGGATATTTTATATCCTACAAATTACTGGAGAGGCTTTCTTTCCACTCTATGTATTTACAACATAAAATGGATTCAAGAAAAGTTAGTATGTTCTGATGTTAAATTTTACGTAAGGCGTTGTCGGTACACAAGAATTAATATTTTCTATGGCATACCAAATAATACAGTAATTGGAGCCTCCTAGTAAATATAAAAGAATACCAGTGTCAGGAGGCACTGCCCTTCCTAAGAATATAAAATTTATTTATTTGATATTCTTTATTGCACACCATACAAAAATTACAGATTATATTAACAGAAGAAGTATGCAATAAGCGGTCTTATTGCTGATAGTAATTTCTTCCAGACAACCGATGAATGGTCAGGATTAAACGAAGATAACAGGGCTAGGGCAAATTGGTGTTTTAAAAAAGAATATATATATTACAAAAAAATAATATCCTACATGCAACCACAAACATATATACATACAAAGAATAAAATAAATATATATTTATTCATTTTATTATTGTTAAAATATTGAGATAATTCCATTTCAAATAAACTTATAAGTAAGTTGGAAGTGTATTTAGTCTTTATTACAGTAGAACCATGTGTTTATATGCTCTTTCATTGGTTAGACACACCTCCATTCCATCCTAATTAAGACGGTACACACTACAGTGGAAATATCAAGTAACGCATTTTTGTCAAAGATTAGTTACCTAAAGATTTGTAGACCTGTCATACTCTTAATTAATTTAATTGAGAAAATTGGCTAACTTAAGGATTTTTAAAAATTGACATTTTAATGACAGGATCTTTTTTAATTTTGTACCACAGAATAAATAATAGTACTAACACAGAATAAATAATAGTACTACGTACAGAAGTTGCACTCCTTTGATGTCGACTGCTTACCGACGTTTAATAGCCTACATAATTATTATTAATCAGATAAATCGCACACGCAAGCTAAATAAAACTTTATTGCTGCGCGTTAGTGTCCAAATTACTTTGCATCTTTTCCGCTTCCTAAGTCACGGCGGACTTTCCGTGGTTATTAAGGGATGTCAATAGAAAGTAAAAAAAATACATTTCGAAATGTTAATTATGTTACTTAGGTGAAGTACCTATTCTGCCTATGATCGACTGACCATAATTTCGCCCCCATGTGAGTTCTGCGATGCCTAACAAATGCAAATTGCAAGGTCATTTTTCGGGAATCGCAACGCTTGATTCGGAAAAAATAGGTGGATATTGTAAACAACAAATAAACCTGAAATACCTTACAGAAATGTGATCTATTCTACTTACTTAAAAATCTTCTTAGTACACAAAGTTTTAATTTCCGTATTTTGTTTTATTATAACTTAAAATATTTAATTACAAAATACAAATATAGGTATATATGTAAGTAAATACTTCGATAATGAAGTAAATTTGAACTAATTTTTGTAATAAAGTACTTAGGTATTTCTTCTGTAGACCAAATTATTACTTAATTCTTTTTTGCTGTAAATACCTATCTGACAAAAAAAATTAATAAATTCACCTTTCATAATTTCCTTCTAAAATTCTTCGGTAACTTAAAGAATGATATGAAACCTTTTGTTGGTCATTTCATTTAGTATCCATCCACGCAACAGTTATAGTAGGAACGACGCGCGACGTTTTGCTATTATAATTTATCAAATAGGTAATATAGGTACATAATACATAATTTTAAATTTTAAAAATACATTAAAACTTTTACAACTATTTTTACTTTAAATTAAATATACTAAACACTAAACAACAATTATTTCAATAAGTATTTACATAAAACTATTTACGTAAACAAGGTTAAATAACCTTAACATTGAATCGTAAAATAAAATTTTTTCGCTGCGCACGAGTGTCCGTATTACTTTGCATCTTTTCCCTTTCCTACGTTACGACGGACTTTTCTTGGTTACTAAGGACTGAGTAAAAAAATACTTTGCGAAATATTGATTAAGTTACTTAGGTGAAGTACCTATTCTGACTATGATCGACTGTACATATTTTCGCACATATTTGAGTGAGTGCCTGTACAATTATATTCATTATAAATATGATATAAATGATTTAGTAACTCGATCAAAATACTATAAATACTATACCTACTGCAAGATACTAGCATATTTTTGTGGAAGTAAATGTAACAAACGTGCTCGCAGTCCCCGTGATGGTAAGTGGATGATGTGGTCCATAGACATGTGTATTAACAAAACGCATATGCGTTGTTACCCTAAGGACTAATAAGTGATGGCTCATTAGCAGTTAAAATAGTTTCCGGAGCTTCCCACTTACTAAAAGGGTTCCGTGAGAGTGTCACACTTCCTCGGTCAAACCGACCTATTCGTGCTGCAATCAATAACATCTGCAGGCTGACTGTACCACGTAAAATGTTCTGATACGTTAAGGCTACAGTCTTTTAAAGTTGACTCACATCGAATCATTAGCGCCACTTTGATTTCTTTTTTTACAGCAAATTATTGTTTCAGAGTAAAATATTTTGATAACACATAAATACCCAGATTATAAGTAATGGCAAAATTTTTTTTTTGGTTCATCTATGTGGTCTATGTTAGATAAATCAAACGGTAAATAGAGCTCTCTCGCACCCAACGCAATTTCGAGCTTTGTTCGTGTACCATTATAAGGCAATCGATAATAAAAAGGCGAAATCTATTCAGCGCGTTAATAGCTAAACATCTTCATCTCCAAAATGCGCTGTTTCTTTTTTTCTAAATATCTTTCATTGTCTTAAATAAGAGGTCTCAATTTCGTTAAATTTCGCTGTTTTCGCCTCATAAAAAACTATTTGTTTCATAGCAATAGCTGAAAATATTTATGCTATAATTATTTTTTTCTCAAGGGCAGGTGTTTAATTAGACAAATATTAAAAAATAATAATTTAAACCACTTTATTTCAAAATTAATAATTATTTCGATCGACCTATAAAATATTGACTTTATAAACAATAATTGCGGGCAATATTCCTTAGTAGCCGCTGAGCGGCTGTAGCGTTCAGACGTCTTGTCTGTGCCAAATTTTTGCACTTCCTCTCGCTCTAACATTCCTCTTTCTCTCTCTTTCCCTAATCTTGGTTGCGCATTGTTACGAATTGAAAGTTTCTCTACTTTATTATTTTTTGCATATAATTCTTTAAGGGTTTATAAATCATTTTGTATTTGTTTTATAACTTTTAATTTCAATATGGACCATAAACGTAAAAAATATGCTTGTACCAGAAAACGAAAATTGAAATCAAACGTTGAAGCAATGAACAGAAATAGAATTCAAAGGTAAGTTTTTTTGTGTTTCATAGTAAAATAGTTAACAACGTGCATATGTGTGAGCACTTGGTTAAATATTAGGTATATAATTAGGTACCTAACCTACATATTATGTAAGTTCTTCAAGGAAATATAGAAGTATTATACATTTTTGGATTGCACATGATGTTTTGTTTACAAGCGACAGTAGCCTAATGGCAGGGAGCGGACCGCGAACTCAAAAAGGTCGTGGGTTCGAATCCACCATTCGACTACTGGCGTGAACCACTCGTAACACAAGCAATTTAAGCTTACCACGAGTGGTTAATGTCCTTTTTTTAAAAAAAAAAGTACATTATGTTTTTATAGAAATACTTTTTTAATTTAATTTTTAAGTGTCATAAGGAAAATTTCGTCTTTTTGATTTTCAACTAGAGATTTCCTTGTTACCGGTAGCTGCTGATGTCGAGTTAATGACATTTTTAGATACGAAAACTATTCAGTAATACACGTAGACTACAAGTAAACTATTAAGTAATATCCTCAGCATCCCGTAATTTATTGTACGCCCACTATGGCCAATTTTGGATATAATGTGGCGTCAAACTGCTTACGACGTCCAATATACGGACGTCAAATAGGAGACTTAGCGCAATGTTCGCAAATTGTCATGCTGATCACAGAAACGTCAAAATCTAAAAAAAATTGGACGTCATTTTTCTTCCTCTTTAGCTTCCTGAGCTAATTGATTCTCGCATGGAACGCTCGATGCCAATCAAAGACCCTCCATACATCATTCAAGCCATTGCGAATAAATTAAAAAAAAGCGCTAAGTCGTCCGTCGATGCTGCTGTACAAGAATAGTAATTCATGCATATAGGTAAATGCTATACAAAGTTACATTATACTTTAATGAAAAACTATAAATATGTGTGATAGTGGACTGTTTGTTGTCTGAAACTCAGAAATTATTTTGAGTTTTTTTTTTAATCTATTTTAGTATTTAGAACTACTTGACGTACTTGACGGATTTTCGATTGTGTCATCGACTTATTACGAAACCCTCAGTGCACGACTCATTCTAGCACTTGCCAGATTCATTTGAATAATCAATAATACGAGTACATGTTATACAGGTTCTAGATGATTATCTTTTAGAAACCTTTTCAACAAAACAACAAAAATTATACAAACTTAAAATATATTTTTTTTGTGTAACGAATTTTGTAATAAAAGCATGGAACAAAAATAGATACGAGGTAGAAAATCTGTATGTGAAAATTTGTTAGCTAATTATCAATAATCCTGTATATTAGATAAATTGATACTGGAAAATCTTAGTAGAGCAACTTTCCACGCTACGGCCAGAAAGATAACTGCGGTGGCGGTACATGAAGTGGCGGGGCAGGGAGGGTGTAGATGTGTCACCAGAACGCAATTTTTCTGTTTTGCTCTGAAAGACTGGGCTCTTAATACGAGCAATATTTTTATGTAACGAAGGACTTGATAATACCGTATTGGGGCGAAAACTTTATCTGTTTATCCAATTAATAAAATTATTTGAATTAATTAATTAATCCTTGACCTAGTCGATTTTATTTTATTAACAAGTAATTCTTTTATTATATGGTATTAATAAAATCTTTAATCTTTGCCTTAGAATCAGAGCAAGCGACAATAGAAAGAAAGAAAGAAATAAACATTTATTGCAACACGCCACAAACTTCATTAAACTTAAATAACAAAAAAATAACTAGAATTATATCAAACTGATTGATTTTTTTTACCATCTGGAAAAAAATAGGGTGTAACATGTGAAAGGAATGGAAGCCTATGGTACTGATATTTTACATTTTATTTTTTTATTTTACATTAACATATTATGAAATTGATTTGAAATAAACTTTCGGTACTAAAAAAGTAACAACAAAATTTTGGAACCAAAAAAACTATCGAAAGTTTATTAGTAGAGATGGGCCGAAGTTTGGGTAAAACTTTTACCGAACCGAATATTCGGCCGAACATTATTCGGCAGGATCACCTTTTTTGCGCCCAGAAGCAAAGTAAAAGGCTGCCGGGAAGCGGGGGAGGTAGGTGGTGAATGTTCTAAGCATACCACGCAGCCGGCTGCGTGGTTATGTGGCACTCACTAATAAACCTAAGTGCATACCCACTAAACACCACCTGGGACTGGTATTGACCTAGGACGGCCTTATTTCCGTATCAGAAGCGACCCCCCTTGGAGAAAGGGGGCGCAGATGGCTGCCTTAGTAGCTCTTCTCAGCGGCTACTAAGGCAACTTACGAATTGGGAGAAGACTCGGCCTGGGCCGCAGTCATCAGATTTAGCATTCGGGTTGTTTACTTTTATGATGCCGGATATCAATTTGCTTGAACATCATCCCATTGTTGCTTAACTTGTATAATCTTAGTTTCTTTTGTTAGGATGGATTTTTAGTGACATAAATGTAAGTTATGAACTGGCTTACATTTTATCTGGTCTCTACTCTCTACACTTCAGGACTGTATCATTTATTTAATCTTTGCTGCCTTCAGTCACGAAAAATTATCACCTTTGACGTAAAACACATTGTTACGCAACATTAGCAACGCTAAATATGACGCGTCGTCATCTTTTAATTATCGGTTTAAACTCTGATCTTATTAAAGGTCTCCATTGAATGTCACAATATTTTGAGAATGTTTTTGTCGCGTTTACTTTAACTTATTTTAAATACTCAGCGTTTGGTGGTCAAGGGGGGAGTATAAAATAAGAAATGATTGTAATGTTTTTATTGTTTTTAAAGGGATGTTTTGTTTTAACTTGGTAATTTTTACGGTGTGTTTTATGTCGTGTAGTGACGATGTAACAATATCTACTATCCCATAATATCATCCTGGGTGTCGTAAGAAGCGACGGTGGGAAATGAAATACAGCTGCCAGCAGCAGGCAGCATGCAGCTACATCTATCTGATAATAAATCAAAATAATAAAACTGCGGTTGCGAACTCGCTTGCCAAGCGTGGCAACTATGGCAAATATTCTCGCCATGAGGCAATATATGGGGAAAGCTTATGAGTAGCAGTGGTCTTTTGATATTCTTTTATGATACCGCCTCGTTGGTCTAGTGGTTGTAGTAGTGCGACTGCTGATCATGAGGTCCTGGGTTTGAATCCCGTGTGCCTGTCACCTGTGCTTGCGCATACACTTGGTCACTATAATCCTGTCCTGCGCCGATGGGTAGCCTCCGTTGACGCAGGCCGCCGTGGCCGAAATTCGGTCTGGAGGACGTTATTATTATTTGGGGTATCTATATAATTTTCTCACCTGGTTGGGTTCTATAAATATTATATATAGAATATTATGAATTAAAATGAAAAGATAAATGTACTTACATAAATATTAATAAAATAAAATAAATACAAAAACTACATAAATAAATAAGATCCAACCAGATGGGAGCCCTCGGCAGGGGAGACCAAACGGTCGTGGGTTAGGGGGAAAGGGAAAGAAACCGGCGGACGATGCTGGCGGTATCGAGGAGCACCACCTTCTGCATTTGAGCCCGGAGCGGTCCGTCACGGAGTCCCCGTCGCCTCAGATGACCCGAGAGGCTGACTGGGATTAGCCCATTCGCAGAGACGACTACAGGAATAATTTCGGTCGGCATACCACCCCACATGTCGGTCACCTCGTGAGCCAGGTCCAGATATTTTGTTCGTTTATCTGTTTCGGCTTTCACGAGGTTCCCGTCATACGGAATGGTAATGTCGATCAAAAATATCCTTGACTGTGCCCGGTCCATCAGCACAATATCAGGCTTATTCGCAAGAATAGTCCTGTCTGTGATGATGGCCCGGTCCCAGTAGAGCCTGGCGCGGTCATTTTCGAGCACGGCTTCCGGCAAGTACTTGTAATACGGTAATTTTCGGTCCACGAGAGCGTATTTCAGAGCGAGCTCCTGGTGTAGAATTCTGGCTACTAGGTTGTGCCTGTGCAAGTACTCAGAGTTAGAAAGCGCCGAACAACCGGAGATGACGTGCCTAAGTGACTCCCCGGGATGGCGACAAGCTCGAAGGACGTCGACAGTGCCATCCTTTAGGATGTATCTCCGATAGTTGTTGGCCTTAATAACCTGATCCTGTATTGCACAGACAAAACCCTCGGTTTCCCCGAAGAGATCACCGAAACGTAGCCAGTTGAGGGAGGCGACTGTATCTACGTGAGGCTCATGTAGAGCCCTGTAGTACCTCCCATGGAGCTCCTTCTCCTTCCATACGGTCTCCCGGTCGGAAATGCTCTGTACTGCCGGGTCTTGCCATTGCTCGTTGGCTAAGGATAGAGGGGTTAGTCCTTTATTACTAGAAATAACGTCATTATAGAATGGATCATCCGATCTCGCCAGGAAGTAATGACGGAGGCTGCACACTTCGCGATTATGCATGGTGAGCGCACTCAGGAAGCCACGCCCACCATGCTTTCGCGGCAAGTACAGCCTCATTACCGACGATCTCGGATGATGCATCCTATGGGATCCTATGAGATATTGGGACGTCATTGTAGTGCGGACTTTTCTATCCAGGGCGTTAAGTTCAGTCTGACTCCACCTGAGTATGCCAAAGGTATACATGAGGACAGGCATGACCCAACCGTTATATGCATGTGTCTTATTCACACCAGACAAAAGGCTGTTTAGCACTTTGGTCAAGCGTGCATAAAACACGTCGCAAACTGACTGTTTCATACCAGCCACATCGATGTTCTGTGACATACCCAGGTATCTGTATGTTTCAGCCTTGGAAAGGGCCCTTAAGTTGACGGGCATAGATAAGTCGATGCCCTCAGAGTTAGTGACCCTTCCCCTTTCAACATGGAGGATCGCACACTTATCCGTCCCCAGCTCCATTCTAATAGAATTGCTAAATTCACAAGTGATGTTTAGCAATTCCATAAGATGGGAACGACTGGAGGCGAATAATTTGAGATCATCCATATAGAAAATGTGGGTCACTTTTGTACCTCCTTTCCGAAGCTGAAATCCCCTCCCGGAGCCCTCCAGTAAAGTACTGAGAGGGATCAAAGAGAGGCAGAACCAGATTGGACTCAGACAGTCGCCCTGGAATAAACCCCTTCTTATGCGGCTTTCCGCAGCCGTCATCCGCTCGCCTAGATGACAGAGGATCGTACTCCACTGCCCCATACACTGCTCGAGGAAGTCTCGAACTGTACAGTCAATCTTGTACAGCTCGAGGACCCTCTTTAGCCATGTATGGGGAACCGAGTCAAATGCCTTTCTGTATTCTATCCAAGCGGCGAAGAAGTTCCGACGGTTGCGTTTCACCACTTTGCCAATGACCGCGTCAATGAGGAGTGGTTCCTTGGTTCCACGACCGCCGCCCCGACATCCATTTTGAGCGCGCGACATCACCTGATTTGAGTCCAGGTGACGAGCGATTCTCGCGCTCAAAATGGATGTTAGTGTCTTGTATATAGTCGGTAGACACGTGATGGGGCGGTATTTGCTCGGGTCTGTGGCACCCTGATCTTTAGGAACCAAATGAGTGATCCCAGTAGTGAGGAGGCTTGGGAGCGACTTCTGGTTGAGAGCCTCTTGAAACTGTCGAGCGAGCACAGCGTGACACACCATGAACCCCTTCAGCCAGTAGTGATGCAGCCCGTCAAGCCCCGGACTTTTCCAGTTCGGGGCCCTACGGACCGCCTCAGCTACGTCATCCGGTGTTATGATGACGGGGTCCATGGGCGTAATACCCGCACACTGACTCGCCACAACTTCCGTCCAAGGGCCCTCGTTGTGATTTACGGGCTCTGACCACAGGCTGCGCCAGAATGCGACCGTGTCGGCCTGATTTGGTTCAGGGCCCGTTCCACTTACTATTGATTTATAGAGCCTCTTCTGATCACTCTGGAAGAGACGATTCTGGTTGAACCGTGTCGACCTCTCGGTATATCGCCGAATCCGCTTTCTCCAAGCAGCTATTCTTTGCTTCAGGTCGTCTATACGCTCCGTCAGTTTTTGCATTATATCCGGCTGGGACAAACTAACATTTGTCCCAGCAAACGCCATCCTGACGGTGCGCACAATCCTTGGCCTGGTATTGCCTGACCTGAAGCATATCAGTCTGCCGATGAGGGCCCTAGCCTTTGCGATACGTTCTTCAATTCTTATTCTCCAGGCTGGGGTAGCACTACTTTGTCCAGTAGCGCGTCCAGCCGTGGAAAGTTTGGCGCCTATAATACGGCAGACTGCCAGTGCGGCGCCAAAAAGAATTGAGTCCGTCTCGCAAAGGTCCCGGCTGGCTTCCAAATAGGTTCAGACCAGCATTGGGTTCAGAGCCCTCACGACAGCCAGATTCCGCTTGCTTAGGGCTAAGCGGGGAAGTCGCGGTCGATTTTCGAGAGGCGTACTGCGCGTTTCCACAATCGCCTCCTCCAATGTACTACTCATTTGCTCTAGTTCCAGTTCCTGGGCGACTGTTCCATCATCGTTTGAATCAACCACAACTGGCGTATTCACGGCGGTATCCACATTTGCCGTTTGCTCAGCAAGTTGTGGCGCCGCATCCTCAGCCGCAGCATTTTCACCCGATGAAGGAACAGCCTCACGTCGTAGCCGTTCGAGTTCGGTGACATCAAACGTATTTGAGCGCAAGATATACCGAACTCGGTCTGCCAGGTTTTGCTCGGTGACGGTTACAGATGGCTCCAGCTCAGCAAAAAGTCGATGCATCCTTGCCCGATACGCAAAACCTCCAGTTTCTCCCCTTTTCGCCCTAAAATACGCCCGCAATGCGTTGCTGTTCATCTGGGTTGTCCAACGCATGCGGCGTACTCCACCAGTGGCGGGTGCCGATTGCTGGGCCCGCGAAGACCCTGCCGACACCGAACCAGCTGGTGGGGATGATAGATGCGAGGGGTTGCTGGGTGGACGTGCAGCACCTCGCACTCGGCTGGCGGTTCGCATGCTGTCGCGTCCAGCGCCAGCTCCAGACGCGCCCTGGCGACCTCCAGGCAGCGGCCCTTTGCGCGTTCTTCCGTATTCCGTCATCCATAGTGGTGGGCGTCATTTAGCGGGAGACGCCCAGACCCGGCGCCGTTTCATGGTGAGGCCATGAGCACAAGCGGGCCGTTGCACCTTCAATTTTTGCCGAGGCACGGCACTAACACCTCTCGGCAAGTTGCTGACTGACTGCGCTGACGTACCGGTTTTGTCACATAACCGTTACGTCAGCGGGCGATGGGGTCGTCACTTCCCTACGCCTTTTTATTATTATTATTATGATGATAATAAATTTAAAGGTGTTTTTGAAATTGTATTATAGTGCAAAATTGTAGCGTTAGCCGATTTTAATGAAACTTTTTATGTGTTTGAGTGAGTCCCTGGATGGTTTAGGTTCCAAAATAGCTCGACCGATTATAATGAAACTTTTTATGTGTTTGAGTGGGTCCCTGGATGGTTTTGGTTCCAAAATAGCTCGACCGATTTTAATGAAACTTTTATGTGTTTGAGTGGGTCCCTGGATGGTTTAGGTTCCAAAATAGCTCGACCGATTTTAATGAAACTTTTTATGTGTTTGAGTGGGTCCCCCTGGATGGTTTAGGTTCCAAAATAGCTCGACCGATTTTAATGAAACTTTTTATGTGTTTGAGTGGGTCCCTGGATGGTTTAGGTTCCAAAATAGCTCGACCGATTTTAATGAAACTTTTTATGTGTTTGAGTGGGTCCCTGGATGGTTTAGGTTCCAAAATAGCTCGACCGATTTTAATGAAACTTTTTATGTGTTTGAGTGGGTCCCTGGATGGATTAGGTTCCAAAATAGCTCGACCGATTTTAATGAAACTTTTTATGTGTTTGAGTGGGTCCCTGGATGATTTAGGTTCCAAAATAGCTCGACTGATTTTAATGAAACTTTTTATGTGTTTGAGTGGGTCCCTGGATGGTTTAGGTTCCAAAATAGCTCGACCGATTTTAATGAAACTTTTTATGTGTTTAAATGGGTCCCTGGATGGTTTAGGTTCCAAAATAGCTCGACCTATTTTAATGAAACTTTTTATGTGTTTGAGTGGGTCCCCCTGGATAGTTAAGGTTCACAATTGCACTCAGTGATAACGCTGTAGGCTGCTGTTGCGATCCAGAAATCAAGGACGGAGCGCAACATTACGCTGAGTTCTTACAAATCTAAAGAGGATTAGGCTCAATTTACACTGCTGCGGAACGGAATGGAAGCGGAATATTGTAGCGAAATTGTACATAGTAAAATGAGTCTTATGTTAATTGTGTAACGCGCCAACTAGATATGATTCAAAAAATAAGACGCGCGTCGAGAATTCTGCTTAAGATAAGGCGATGAATGTATTACGCCATAATCACGTACCTTACATTGTAGATATCATTTCTTTTAAATTGTTTTGTTTTTATTAAATTATACGTGATGAAAATTGACTGTAAATTGTCATCTGTGTACCGTAATCTGTACCGTGTATCCTTACTTGTGTAATTATTTAACTTAATCTTAATATTTCTTATACTTTACTTTCTTTCATGACGATAACGATTTACATCAATACCATTTATACCATGAGCCTTAAATATGAGCCATAAAAAACTATATAAAGCTGGCAACACACCTTGGTTTTCACCTGGGTAGGATCTATTAACGGGTTATTTAGATTTGAAATAATCATCAAGACTATTTATTTTGTCAATTTTAAAAATTTTTTAAGGAAATAAAATCGCTAAAAAAATTTCGGTTAAAATATATCCAGGATCACTTACAATCGGTTTAACCATTCCGAAAATTAGCCCGGATAGAGTCAGATTCAAATTATAAAAAATTTATTCATGTAATAGCAATCAAATAACCCCGTCAGGTTATTTTGTTGCCATTAAAACATAAAATAACAGTTAAAGGCAGTGTTTTCGATATCCTATACCTTTAAATGAGCAATTCTTGTATATATGTATATATATAATCGGAATCTCGGAAACGGCTCCAACGATTTTCATAAAATTTTGTGTGCAGGGAGTTTCGGGGGCAATAAATCGATCTAGCTAGGATTTATTTTTAGAAAATATCTTTTTGTCCGTGTTTTTAGGCAATGAAAAACTGCTACAATATCGTTAGAATAAGAAGGTAAATTTTGACAGTTTGTTAATGATTACAAATAGCTTAATTGGTATATTGGGCGGTAACAAAATCGTAATGCCATGGTTCGAGCCCAGACCGACCGACCGACTTTTTTAATTTTTTTTCAGGTTCCTTTCTTTTTTGAGAAAATCTATTTTTTCGAGCCCTATTTTTAGTATTTTTTAAAAACACGAAAATTTAAATTAAACTAATTGCACTCATGATTTTTTATTCAAATAACCAGTTCAGTTTTTTTCTATTATGTCGCTAAGATCAAAAAATATTATTCGTATTTCATCAGTATGTAATTTGTATCTAAATATAATTTCCAAAACACACGAATTAAAAAAAACCGAGCGAAAAATACCGTGCAAAGCTAAGTCAACCGGGTACTTCAATACAGATTACAGACAGATACGTCAATTTTGTTTATAAGTGTAGTTAAAAAATAATTTTATTCACATACTAAATATAATAATTTTCGGAATTTCTGCAGACTGCAAACATTCTTCTGCCTGAAATTGAACTGTGATCTAAAGTGAATGAAACGCTCATATAAAATGCAAATATTGAAATATCAAAATAATGAAGGAAGGACTTGATAATACCGTATTGGGGCGAAAACTTTATCTGTTTATCCAATTAATAAAATTATTTGAATTAATTAATTAATCCTTGACCTAGTCGATTTTATTTTATTAACAAGTAATTCTTTTATTATATGGTATTAATAAAATCTTTAATCTTTGCCTTAGAATCAGAGCAAGCGACAATAGAAAGAAAGAAAGAAATAAACATTTATTGCAACACGCCACAAACTTCATTAAACTTAAATAACAAAAAAATAACTAGAATTATATCAAACTGATTGATTTTTTTTACCATCTGGAAAAAAATAGGGTGTAACATGTGAAAGGAATGGAAGCCTATGGTACTGATATTTTACATTTTATTTTTTTATTTTACATTAACATATTATGAAATTGATTTGAAATAAACTTTCGGTACTAAAAAAGTAACAACAAAATTTTGGAACCAAAAAAACTATCGAAAGTTTATTAGTAGAGATGGGCCGAAGTTTGGGTAAAACTTTTACCGAACCGAATATTCGGCCGAACATTATTCGGCAGGATCACCTTTTTTGCGCCCAGAAGCAAAGTAAAAGGCTGCCGGGAAGCGGGGGAGGTAGGTGGTGAATGTTCTAAGCATACCACGCAGCCGGCTGCGTGGTTATGTGGCACTCACTAATAAACCTAAGTGCATACCCACTAAACACCACCTGGGACTGGTATTGACCTAGGACGGCCTTATTTCCGTATCAGAAGCGACCCCCCTTGGAGAAAGGGGGTGCAGATGGCTGCCTTAGTAGCTCTTCTCAGCGGCTACTAAGGCAACTTACGAATTGGGAGAAGACTCGGCCTGGGCCGCAGTCATCAGATTTAGCATTCGGGTTGTTTACTTTTATGATGCCGGATATCAATTTGCTTGAACATCATCCCATTGTTGCTTAACTTGTATAATCTTAGTTTCTTTTGTTAGGATGGATTTTTAGTGACATAAATGTAAGTTATGAACTGGCTTACATTTTATCTGGTCTCTACTCTCTACACTTCAGGACTGTATCATTTATTTAATCTTTGCTGCCTTCAGTCACGAAAAATTATCACCTTTGACGTAAAACACATTGTTACGCAACATTAGCAACGCTAAATATGACGCGTCGTCATCTTTTAATTATCGGTTTAAACTCTGATCTTATTAAAGGTCTCCATTGAATGTCACAATATTTTGAGAATGTTTTTGTCGCGTTTACTTTAACTTATTTTAAATACTCAGCGTTTGGTGGTCAAGGGGGGAGTATAAAATAAGAAATGATTGTAATGTTTTTATTGTTTTTAAAGGGATGTTTTGTTTTAACTTGGTAATTTTTACGGTGTGTTTTATGTCGTGTAGTGACGATGTAACAATATCTACTATCCCATAATATCATCCTGGGTGTCGTAAGAAGCGACGGTGGGAAATGAAATACAGCTGCCAGCAGCAGGCAGCATGCAGCTACATCTATCTGATAATAAATCAAAATAATAAAACTGCGGTTGCGAACTCGCTTGCCAAGCGTGGCAACTATGGCAAATATTCTCGCCATGAGGCAATATATGGGGAAAGCTTATGAGTAGCAGTGGTCTTTTGATATTCTTTTATGATACCGCCTCGTTGGTCTAGTGGTTGTAGTAGTGCGACTGCTGATCATGAGGTCCTGGGTTTGAATCCCGTGTGCCTGTCACCTGTGCTTGCGCATACACTTGGTCACTATAATCCTGTCCTGCGCCGATGGGTAGCCTCCGTTGACGCAGGCCGCCGTGGCCGAAATTCGGTCTGGAGGACGTTATTATTATTTGGGGTATCTATATAATTTTCTCACCTGGTTGGGTTCTATAAATATTATATATAGAATATTATGAATTAAAATGAAAAGATAAATGTACTTACATAAATATTAATAAAATAAAATAAATACAAAAACTACATAAATAAATAAGATCCAACCAGATGGGAGCCCTCGGCAGGGGAGACCAAACGGTCGTGGGTTAGGGGGAAAGGGAAAGAAACCGGCGGACGATGCTGGCGGTATCGAGGAGCACCACCTTCTGCATTTGAGCCCGGAGCGGTCCGTCACGGAGTCCCCGTCGCCTCAGATGACCCGAGAGGCTGACTGGGATTAGCCCATTCGCAGAGACGACTACAGGAATAATTTCGGTCGGCATACCACCCCACATGTCGGTCACCTCGTGAGCCAGGTCCAGATATTTTGTTCGTTTATCTGTTTCGGCTTTCACGAGGTTCCCGTCATACGGAATGGTAATGTCGATCAAAAATATCCTTGACTGTGCCCGGTCCATCAGCACAATATCAGGCTTATTCGCAAGAATAGTCCTGTCTGTGATGATGGCCCGGTCCCAGTAGAGCCTGGCGCGGTCATTTTCGAGCACGGCTTCCGGCAAGTACTTGTAATACGGTAATTTTCGGTCCACGAGAGCGTATTTCAGAGCGAGCTCCTGGTGTAGAATTCTGGCTACTAGGTTGTGCCTGTGCAAGTACTCAGAGTTAGAAAGCGCCGAACAACCGGAGATGACGTGCCTAAGTGACTCCCCGGGATGGCGACAAGCTCGAAGGACGTCGACAGTGCCATCCTTTAGGATGTATCTCCGATAGTTGTTGGCCTTAATAACCTGATCCTGTATTGCACAGACAAAACCCTCGGTTTCCCCGAAGAGATCACCGAAACGTAGCCAGTTGAGGGAGGCGACTGTATCTACGTGAGGCTCATGTAGAGCCCTGTAGTACCTCCCATGGAGCTCCTTCTCCTTCCATACGGTCTCCCGGTCGGAAATGCTCTGTACTGCCGGGTCTTGCCATTGCTCGTTGGCTAAGGATAGAGGGGTTAGTCCTTTATCACTAGAAATAACGTCATTATAGAATGGATCATCCGATCTCGCCAGGAAGTAATGACGGAGGCTGCACACTTCGCGATTATGCATGGTGAGCGCACTCAGGAAGCCACGCCCACCATGCTTTCGCGGCAAGTACAGCCTCATTACCGACGATCTCGGATGATGCATCCTATGGGATCCTATGGGATATTGGGACGTCATTGTAGTGCGGACTTTTCTATCCAGGGCGTTAAGTTCAGTCTGACTCCACCTGAGTATGCCAAAGGTATACATGAGGACAGGCATGACCCAACCGTTATATGCATGTGTCTTATTCACACCAGACAAAAGGCTGTTTAGCACTTTGGTCAAGCGTGCATAAAACACGTCGCAAACTGACTGTTTCATACCAGCCACATCGATGTTCTGTGACATACCCAGGTATCTGTATGTTTCAGCCTTGGAAAGGGCCCTTAAGTTGACGGGCATAGATAAGTCGATGCCCTCAGAGTTAGTGACCCTTCCCCTTTCAACATGGAGGATCGCACACTTATCCGTCCCCAGCTCCATTCTAATAGAATTGCTAAATTCACAAGTGATGTTTAGCAATTCCATAAGATGGGAACGACTGGAGGCGAATAATTTGAGATCATCCATATAGAAAATGTGGGTCACTTTTGTACCTCCTTTCCGAAGCTGAAATCCCCTCCCGGAGCCCTCCAGTAAAGTACTGAGAGGGATCAAAGAGAGGCAGAACCAGATTGGACTCAGACAGTCGCCCTGGAATAAACCCCTTCTTATGCGGCTTTCCGCAGCCGTCATCCGCTCGCCTAGATGACAGAGGATCGTACTCCACTGCCCCATACACTGCTCGAGGAAGTCTCGAACTGTACAGTCAATCTTGTACAGCTCGAGGACCCTCTTTAGCCATGTATGGGGAACCGAGTCAAATGCCTTTCTGTATTCTATCCAAGCGGCGAAGAAGTTCCGACGGTTGCGTTTCACCACTTTGCCAATGACCGCGTCAATGAGGAGTGGTTCCTTGGTTCCACGACCGCCGCCCCGACATCCATTTTGAGCGCGCGACATCACCTGATTTGAGTCCAGGTGACGAGCGATTCTCGCGCTCAAAATGGATGTTAGTGTCTTGTATATAGTCGGTAGACACGTGATGGGGCGGTATTTGCTCGGGTCTGTGGCACCCTGATCTTTAGGAACCAAATGAGTGATCCCAGTAGTGAGGAGGCTTGGGAGCGACTTCTGGTTGAGAGCCTCTTGAAACTGTCGAGCGAGCACAGCGTGACACACCATGAACCCCTTCAGCCAGTAGTGATGCAGCCCGTCAAGCCCCGGACTTTTCCAGTTCGGGGCCCTACGGACCGCCTCAGCTACGTCATCCGGTGTTATGATGACGGGGTCCATGGGCGTAATACCCGCACACTGACTCGCCACAACTTCCGTCCAAGGGCCCTCGTTGTGATTTACGGGCTCTGACCACAGGCTGCGCCAGAATGCGACCGTGTCGGCCTGATTTGGTTCAGGGCCCGTTCCACTTACTATTGATTTATAGAGCCTCTTCTGATCACTCTGGAAGAGACGATTCTGGTTGAACCGTGTCGACCTCTCGGTATATCGCCGAATCCGCTTTCCCCAAGCAGCTATTCTTTGCTTCAGGTCGTCTATACGCTCCGTCAGTTTTTGCATTATATCCGGCTGGGACAAACTAACATTTGTCCCGGCAAACGCCATCCTGACGGTGCGCACAATCCTTGGCCTGGTATTGCCTGACCTGAAGCATATCAGTCTGCCGATGAGGGCCCTAGCCTTTGCGATACGTTCTTCAATTCTTATTCTGCAGGCTGGGGTAGCACTACTTTGTCCAGTAGCGCGTCCAGCCGTGGAAAGTTTGGCGCCTATAATACGGCAGACTGCCAGTGCGGCGCCAAAAAGAATTGAGTCCGTCTCGCAAAGGTCCCGGCTGGCTTCCAAATAGGTTCAGACCAGCATTGGGTTCAGAGCCCTCACGACAGCCAGATTCCGCTTGCTTAGGGCTAAGCGGGGAAGTCGCGGTCGATTTTCGAGAGGCGTACTGCGCGTTTCCACAATCGCCTCCTCCAATGTACTACTCATTTGCTCTAGTTCCAGTTCCTGGGCGACTGTTCCATCATCGTTTGAATCAACCACAACTGGCGTATTCACGGCGGTATCCACATTTGCCGTTTGCTCAGCAAGTTGTGGCGCCGCATCCTCAGCCGCAGCATTTTCACCCGATGAAGGAACAGCCTCACGTCGTAGCCGTTCGAGTTCGGTGACATCAAACGTATTTGAGCGCAAGATATACCGAACTCGGTCTGCCAGGTTTTGCTCGGTGACGGTTACAGATGGCTCCAGCTCAGCAAAAAGTCGATGCATCCTTGCCCGATACGCAAAACCTCCAGTTTCTCCCCTTTTCGCCCTAAAATACGCCCGCAATGCGTTGCTGTTCATCTGGGTTGTCCAACGCATGCGGCGTACTCCACCAGTGGCGGGTGCCGATTGCTGGGCCCGCGAAGACCCTGCCGACACCGAACCAGCTGGTGGGGATGATAGATGCGAGGGGTTGCTGGGTGGACGTGCAGCACCTCGCACTCGGCTGGCGATTCGCATGCTGTCGCGTCCAGCGCCAGCTCCAGACGCGCCCTGGCGACCTCCAGGCAGCGGCCCTTTGCGCGTTCTTCCGTATTCCGTCATCCATAGTGGTGGGCGTCATTTAGCGGGAGACGCCCAGACCCGGCGCCGTTTCATGGTGAGGCCATGAGCACAAGCGGGCCGTTGCACCTTCAATTTTTGCCGAGGCACGGCACTAACACCTCTCGGCAAATTGCTGACTGACTGCGCTGACGTACCGGTTTTGTCACATAACCGTTACGTCAGCGGGCGATGGGGTCGTCACTTCCCTACGCCTTTTTATTATTATTATTATGATGATAATAAATTTAAAGGTGTTTTTGAAATTGTATTATAGTGCAAAATTGTAGCGTTAGCCGATTTTAATGAAACTTTTTATGTGTTTGAGTGAGTCCCTGGATGGTTTAGGTTCCAAAATAGCTCGACCGATTATAATGAAACTTTTTATGTGTTTGAGTGGGTCCCTGGATGGTTTTGGTTCCAAAATAGCTCGACCGATTTTAATGAAACTTTTATGTGTTTGAGTGGGTCCCTGGATGGTTTAGGTTCCAAAATAGCTCGACCGATTTTAATGAAACTTTTTATGTGTTTGAGTGGGTCCCCCTGGATGGTTTAGGTTCCAAAATAGCTCGACCGATTTTAATGAAACTTTTTATGTGTTTGAGTGGGTCCCTGGATGGTTTAGGTTCCAAAATAGCTCGACCGATTTTAATGAAACTTTTTATGTGTTTGAGTGGGTCCCTGGATGGTTTAGGTTCCAAAATAGCTCGACCGATTTTAATGAAACTTTTTATGTGTTTGAGTGGGGTCCCTGGATGGATTAGGTTCCAAAATAGCTCGACCGATTTTAATGAAACTTTTTATGTGTTTGAGTGGGTCCCTGGATGATTTAGGTTCCAAAATAGCTCGACTGATTTTAATGAAACTTTTTATGTGTTTGAGTGGGTCCCTGGATGGTTTAGGTTCCAAAATAGCTCGACCGATTTTAATGAAACTTTTTATGTGTTTAAATGGGTCCCTGGATGGTTTAGGTTCCAAAATAGCTCGACCTATTTTAATGAAACTTTTTATGTGTTTGAGTGGGTCCCCCTGGATAGTTAAGGTTCACAATTGCACTCAGTGATAACGCTGTAGGCTGCTGTTGCGATCCAGAAATCAAGGACGGAGCGCAACATTACGCTGAGTTCTTACAAATCTAAAGAGGATTAGGCTCAATTTACACTGCTGCGGAACGGAATGGAAGCGGAATATTGTAGCGAAATTGTACATAGTAAAATGAGTCTTATGTTAATTGTGTAACGCGCCAACTAGATATGATTCAAAAAATAAGACGCGCGTCGAGAATTCTGCTTAAGATAAGGCGATGAATGTATTACGCCATAATCACGTACCTTACATTGTAGATATCATTTCTTTTAAATTGTTTTGTTTTTATTAAATTATACGTGATGAAAATTGACTGTAAATTGTCATCTGTGTACCGTAATCTGTACCGTGTATCCTTACTTGTGTAATTATTTAACTTAATCTTAATATTTCTTATACTTTACTTTCTTTCATGACGATAACGATTTACATCAATACCATTTATACCATGAGCCTTAAATATGAGCCATAAAAAACTATATAAAGCTGGCAACACACCTTGGTTTTCACCTGGGTAGGATCTATTAACGGGTTATTTAGATTTGAAATAATCATCAAGACTATTTATTTTGTCAATTTTAAAAATTTTTTAAGGAAATAAAATCGCTAAAAAAATTTCGGTTAAAATATATCCAGGATCACTTACAATCGGTTTAACCATTCCGAAAATTAGCCCGGATAGAGTCAGATTCAAATTATAAAAAATTTATTCATGTAATAGCAATCAAATAACCCCGTCAGGTTATTTTGTTGCCATTAAAACATAAAATAACAGTTAAAGGCAGTGTTTTCGATATCCTATACCTTTAAATGAGCAATTCTTGTATATATGTATATATATAATCGGAATCTCGGAAACGGCTCCAACGATTTTCATAAAATTTTGTGTGCAGGGAGTTTCGGGGGCAATAAATCGATCTAGCTAGGATTTATTTTTAGAAAATATCTTTTTGTCCGTGTTTTTAGGCAATGAAAAACTGCTACAATATCGTTAGAATAAGAAGGTAAATTTTGACAGTTTGTTAATGATTACAAATAGCTTAATTGGTATATTGGGCGGTAACAAAATCGTAATGCCATGGTTCGAGCCCAGACCGACCGACCGACTTTTTTAATTTTTTTTCAGGTTCCTTTCTTTTTTGAGAAAATCTATTTTTTCGAGCCCTATTTTTAGTATTTTTTAAAAACACGAAAATTTAAATTAAACTAATTGCACTCATGATTTTTTATTCAAATAACCAGTTCAGTTTTTTTCTATTATGTCGCTAAGATCAAAAAATATTATTCGTATTTCATCAGTATGTAATTTGTATCTAAATATAATTTCCAAAACACACGAATTAAAAAAAACCGAGCGAAAAATACCGTGCAAAGCTAAGTCAACCGGGTACTTCAATACAGATTACAGACAGATACGTCAATTTTGTTTATAAGTGTAGTTAAAAAATAATTTTATTCACATACTAAATATAATAATTTTCGGAATTTCTGCAGACTGCAAACATTCTTCTGCCTGAAATTGAACTGTGATCTAAAGTGAATGAAACGCTCATATAAAATGCAAATATTGAAATATCAAAATAAAATTCGTGATACGTATTGGATCCTCTTAAAAGAAATCGTCATATGGACGTTAAAAAGAAGCGGTATTTTATGACATCGTCTCTATGATATTCTTCCAAAACCATACCTTACTATTCAAGATAAAATCAAAATACTGTCCTCTGTACAGGGCTAAAGTTGGCAGAACGCGCTCGTTCTGCATAGAATGATAATTAAAATACTGGAGCAAACTTTGCAACTGTCGTATAAAGATACACAATATCTGACTGTGTGTAAAGAAGTACTCTTGTGAACTTTTTAAATAACTTTACTCACATAGCTGACACAACGATTAAAAAAAGTCTAAAAAGACGCCGAATGTCCTAGACCTACCGTAGATAGACTGAGCAAAAGCAGATGAGATAGTAGACAAGTGAAGTGACGACGATCCATAAGCAAGGCGCGATCTGGTCAGCATGGTGGAGGACTCTCCAACGTCGCAGTCAGACAGGGTGTCCGCAGCAGCAGTGCTGCAGTTTGCTGCCCGAGAAGCGCGGGAAGGTCGGCGCTTCGCCGAGTTTGGAGCGCACGCGTTTGCAAGCATCACTTACAATGCTTACGGTAGTTTTATATTTTTTTTTATTATTATTGCATCAAAGGGGTTATCATTTGTCAAAAAATCATTAGATCAAATCATTGTACCACTTTTATTTTCGTTGTCACCACGTATAAGCCTCCCTCAGGTCTGTTATATTCCTTGCATTGCTTCCTTCATAGAATAACGAAGCTCTAACAGAATACCGACGTAAAATAGCAGCTCCATGTTTCTGTGTTTTGCATGTTGAGTGTAGAGAACCAGAGACCCTTTTTACTGGAAGCAAGGTATTTCATCTTAGTCTTCAGGGGTGATAAGTGACAACGCATCAACGAGGGCGGCACTGAAAATTTCGGGAATCAAGGAAGTGACACAACATTACTATTTAAAAATGTATTTATTGCTTTTGAAAGTATTCTCCGCGAAATTTGACACATTTTTCCATAGGATGGAACCAATCATTTAAGCAACTATTCCATTCGGAAGTTGGGGTCTCCAAAATGGCCGTTTCGTAGGCGTCAACAGCTTCTTCAGGTGATGAAAATCTCTGTCCACGCAATTTATTCTTTATTTTGGGGAAAGTATAGAAATCATTAGGGCTTAGGTCGGAGCTGTACGGCGGATGGTCTAATAATTCTATGTTTTCTTGCTCTAAAACCTCTTTTGTTCTGTATGCGGTGTGAGAACTCGCATTGTCGTGATGGAGGATGATGCGGCGGTTGCAGTTCTCTTTACGGAGTTCAAAAACGACCGGTGGCAAACAAATGCTAGCATACCATTCTGCATTAACCGTTCTTTATCCCTCAACAGGAATAGTCGTAACATGGCCGGTTTTGGAGACAAACGTGGCCACGTGGTGGTAGAGCTTGACACGTCTACGTTGAAATTCAGCAAACCAGCGATAAATTGTGGTTTTGGATGGGGATTCATCACCAAATGCAGAAATCATCCGATCAACACACTGTTTTTGTGTTAAACCACTTCGAAAGTCATAATAAATCATCGCTCTTGAATGTTCTCGAGTCAATTCCATTTTCTCAACCACTAAACAAGTTTGACAGAACCTTGTGACAAGACCGAGAATCTTGTTTTAAATAAATAAAAGGTATTCGATTTTTAAAACCAAGGAGTTTTCAATTAAAAAGATTTTAATAAGACGGGAACAGTGGAAATATTCCATTCCCGATACTTTTAGTGCAGCCTAGTACAATATGATTCTTAATCGAGAATAGACCTAGATGTTTATTGGCCACAGCATCCACTTATCATCAGGTGGAGTGTGTGCTCATTTATCACCCAGTCTAGTGGCTGGGTTAAGACTTATGAATGCCTAGGTTTATCGCGTGGGTACACCTATAATACTGACAAACGGAATGGCCTGAATTTAGTATGCGCGTGCGTCGCAGCGTCGAACGCGGTCACGTGTGACTACAACTGAAGGCACTATGTTATAATACAATTGCAAACCTGCACGCTTTATAATAGTATACATGTATGGCTACCATTAGGAGCATTAAGCGTTCACGGAAATCTTAAGATGTCTGTGGTATCGTGTTTGACGTTTGTCATTTACTTCCGTTTGATGTGTTTACCGTTAGATTACTTGAAAAAACTGTATGTTAGATTCAAAATTTACCACACCATTAAAAGAAACAATAAATTCTTAAAAAACAAAAACTATAAAAAGAAAATTATTAGAGTAAGTAATTTGTAAAGTATTCTATCGCACTGAATAATAAAACTGTTCAATAAATGTTTTAGTTAATTTCTCATCTATTGTTACAACCCTAATAAAATAGGTAACAATTTTACACGTTCATAAGAAGCTTTGTCTCTGTTCTGTTTGCCTACTCGTGTCGTAGCATGGAGAGTTGAATCCATGAGGCTTTAAGTGGAGTGTTCTAGTAGTTCAAAATAGTACAAAATAATTTTTGCAAAAATCATGTAGTCTGATATAAGAACTAGATACTGACGTACACAACACTGACCTTACAGTTTTACACTACTACCACTATGGAAATAAAGTTTAACTTTCGGAGATTTAAGAATTTAAACAACCGAGCATTTACATTTAAATTATATAGATACTTTAGTTTACAAACATAAAGCAGTTTCGAAATGATTACGACCGGCATGCGGTTCCCACCAAATTTACACAAACGCACTGCAGCTTCTTCGTGGGGAACGTAATCTTCACCAATTCCTATGTGAATAACAGCTTTCAGTTGTAAATCGAAAGATGTTAAACAGTCTGCCGATGTGAAGTGGATATTGTTGCCCGAAGACACCTAGTCTATCCTCGATTTAGAATCAAATCGAAATGCGTTGTCACCCTCGAGAATGATTTTGATTAGATTTTAGAGTCACTAGAAAAATAGGAATAGAGTGAATGGGGCACTACACTCTATTATGAAGAATCAGAATGTGTCAAAAAAGGCACGTATGGTATTTCATAATGCTGTGTTAGTCCCTACTTTAATGTGTGGTAGTGAAAGTTGGGTGTGGCAGAAGAAGCACGAAATTAAAATAAATGCTGTAGAAATGCGGTCTTTAAGGAGTATGCTAGGGTTGAATCTGAATGACAGGGTGAGAAATTGCGTGATAAGAAATAAATGTGGTATGCAAGATGATTTTGTGACCAAGATTTAGAAAGGAATGCTTCGGTGGTTTGTTCATGTAGAAAGAATGAATGAGGAAAGAGTGACAAAGCAAATTTATATGGCAGATGTGAACGGCAGAGTCGGGAAGGGACGTCCTAGAAGAAAGTTTATCGAACAAAGTGGCGATATTTTGAAAATGGCCACATTAGAAGTACCCTTAACCGACGAGCATGTATGCGTAGATATATGGATGTAAAGGAGGCGAGAGGTATGTCAGGATCGTGCCAAATGGAAGTCCGTAGTCTCTGCCTATCCCTCTGGGTGACAGGCATGAGTGTTTTTTTATATATAGAAAAAATAGTATTTTCTAGGCATCACCGTTCATCATTCTAGTTGATCACCATGCGATATACGATATCAGTGTGGATGTTTACACTGATATTGCTTGAGAATGTGGATCATCCTCTACGAGCCAATCCATTTTTGCTGTAGCCCACTTATACAATACACACAAGTGCAATGGAGTTCTATCAAGAAAAAATATGTGCGCAGTTCACACGCGGTAAAACCTTGAGAAAACTAAACATCGAGAGAATGATACGAATGTTGAGTATCAGGAGGGTTTATTTATTATAATATTGTGACCAAGTTTAAAAATTAAAGAGGGTTTGTCGCAGCCAACTATTCAGTTTCAGCCGATGCGTCTGATAAAATATTTCATGCCTAATTATACACTACGCGCTATATTATATAAATACACGCGGCTTTGGGGTGGCCCAAGAGCCACCCTAGCTGCACCCTGTACTGTCGCCGATATTAGATGATAGTTGCTATGTTGTATCAGACCTAGCGGCTAAATATCATTCAGACCCCTAGTTAAACATAAGGCTAAGCTGTTAATTGAACGGCTAATTAAGCTAATTGGCAGCGACAGATTGTACCAATTTTCAATAAACTTTTGAAAACACCATCAAATGTGTTGTTTGCCGACGCCATATTGACAGTTTGGAGACTTTCAGCGGTAGGTGGCAGAAAGTGGAACTAAATTGAAATGAACGGGCTAAACAAGTAGTGAAACCTCACAGATCCAAGTCATTTGCCTAGCTGTTTGACCAAATTGCTGAATATCATTCAGGCCGCAAGGCGGGAACCCGTTCTGTGAGATATTTTAATGCCTGTATCAACCCAGCGCTCAGCGTTTTAAGCATTTTCTAAGTCCATGAATACACAAAATACTTTCTAGTTTTGGCAAAAAACTTCTTCGCGATCATGCCCATGAAAAAGACCTGATCAATTGATACCCTTTCTAAATTCAGCCTGCGCATCCCAAGTTTTTCCGTCAGTTTCTTTTACAAGTCTCAATCAACACCTTAACATACAATTTTCTTACAATGCTAACCAGGCTGATGCGACGGTAGTTTTAATTTTTGCTGTGACCCGTTTCTTTTATATATTGGGACTTTTACGGCTTTGCACCAGCTTTCGCTATTCGCTTTGGTTCCCGACAAAAATGAAATAAAGTATACAGAGGGCTTGCTACGAGGCGTACCACACCCCTTCAGTCCTTAGCATTTCGTGTGATACTCTATCTTACCCGGCTGCCTCATAATAATGGAAAGTATAAAAGCAGGTACTTTTATGCTTTCCATTATTTTCATAATTACATCTATACTTATCTCGCTACCTCTCTTCTTACGTAATTTTGTAGTACACTTATTTCAAACGTCTCGTCACTAAAAAAGAAGGTTTCAAAGTATTCCTTCCATTTTTCTCGTATAGTATTCATTCTAGGCTGTTTTGAATTTCCCTTTTCGGTTCTTAAGAGTTTGCAGAACATTTTAAACATGCGCCTAGAAGTGATCAAATATTCTTCCGTCATTCTTATCTGTTCTTTCTTGCTTTCTCCTTTCAACTACTTCTTTTACTCTCTTATTTAGACGACTAAAGACTGCTTTTTTTCTCGTCGTGTCCTTTTCTTTGTTTCAATTACGTACCGTGTTTTATTTAACATACAAACAATTTCCAATAAATGTTTATTTTTTATTGATTTATAATGTCTGACTTGACATCCTGATTTATCAAGTAAAAGAGAAGTCATTTAGTGAAACAAGTCATAAGGACTGCTTCTAACAACTGTTCAGTTGTAACTAGTTTAATTCAGCCACCATTGCGCGCGGGGTCAAAGTATGTTGATAACAAAGACATGAGCTATTACGGTTCGCATTTCAACGCCGTTAGTTGAAGTCTACATAATGCATCTATAAAATTTATATAAAATAGATAGGTTTGATCTGTAATTTCAATATTTTAAAAAATGTATTAGTGAATCACTCATAAAGAAAGTATATTAACAGTCAACGCCTCTTAAATATTAGGACGCTTGGTTTTAATGTCTTACAGTTTAACACAAACTTATTCATAATATTATATTGAATATATAATCCATTAGTACTGGTCAGTATAAAATCCATCAGTACGTGCCAGTAATGTCATATGGATCTGAGACGTAATCCTCACTGCTAGCCGTTTAAGGAAGCTCAACTTCGCTATGAAAAGGGCTATGCTCGAGGTTTCTCTGCGTAGTAGACTTAGAAATGGGGATATCCACAGTAGAACAAGAGTAGCAAACGGATCAGTAAGCTGAATTTATTGCAAATTACACTATTGCCTCACTGCACTTACGATTACTTGGTTTTTATGCATTATAATTCTATCATTTTGGTAAAATTGAATGCTTAGACTTTAATAATATATCAATAATAATAAATAAATTTTACAGTAAACGTTTCCAACAGCGCGATAAGTACAAGAAATATTATCTCTCATTAGCAACACCGATTATTAACAAACTAAGCAGTAATAATCTAGGCCATTTCATAACAAACATTACCTACAGTCTTCACATTTCACCAGAGAACTGGACAATGGTGATAAGGGTAACCAGTTAATTGATCGACAGAGCAATCGTTCTTATAATTGCCAGCGACCCCGACTGATAAAACTGTCTCGTGTTGTAGCCATGTGAAGCTACATGTTTGATTAGGAATTTATTTACCTAATATATATTTTAGGTTTAGGCAATCTTAAACAACAAAGTTTATCAGAGTCGCATTCTTAATAAACAAATATGAAATGAAATCATCCTTCATTTCGAATATTTATTATATGAAACATTTACTGTGTTTCGACAACAACTTTACTTAATGTAATAATTTCATTAATGATTTCTGAAATTTACGCAAACACTACACATTGAATAAAATCACTTATACGGATTTTATCGCGTTTAATTACCTTTTTTTAGTTCCGGGTGCTTTACAGCACCCATGGTCACGGGGGGATTGAGATATTTGACGTCCCAATCTCGTAGTTAGCCCGGCTACCTTCAGGTTTCGAATATTTATTTTATATTTTATGTATTCATCATATTTTATTGTATTATATCAGTAATCGCCAAGTGGTGAGTTCTTTCAAAAGAGAAACGGTTTTAAGAGGTGGCTCCTTAATTTTAGGTAGTAAATTATTATCATGTAAAGAACCTAAATATATTGTGAGCCTCTCTGTTGAGCTAACTGTAAAAATGGCATGTGTTGAGTTTGAGCACCTCATTGTTGTGAGCGTTTACAGACCCCCATGTTCTATATACGATACTTTTGAAATAATTATGGAGGAGTTTTCGCTAAGCTTAATAAACAGAATAAATCTGTTGTAATATGTGGAGACTTTAATATCAATCTCCTAGAAGCTTCCTCCACCAATATTAAATTTAGATAATTGTTTAAACCTCATGATCTTTTTAATTTAGTTTTGGAGCCAACGCGTATTGATAAATCTAGTGCAACATGTATAGATAACATTTTTACAAATGTTAAGCCGTTCAATAAGTGTGTAATTCAAAAATTGAGCTCTGATCACTGTGGACAATTAGTTTCGTTACCTTATGTTCACCAAAAGCAAGTAGATAAAGAAGTTGTATTTATTCCAGTAAATGTTTGTCGCCTGGAGAAGTTTAGAAGTAACAAAAACTTCAATCACTTTCAAAACATTATTATATCGAACATTATTTAAGATTACTTGTTACATTCTCCTTGAACAAGCGCAAGGCATTTAATGAATGGGTGACAGTGGGAGTCCATAAGAGTAGACAAAGGTTATATGAACTATACAATGAAAGGTCATATAATCCTAGCATCGCATTTAGGGAATATGTAAAAAATTATTCCAAAATATTTAAAAGAGTGTGCTCCATAGCCAAGTCTTTGTATTTGAGCAACAAAATAAAGACAGCTTCTAATAAAATTAAACTGACATGGAGTATAATTAATAGTGAAACTGGTAATGTCAACTCTCGCAATTCAAACTACAAGTTAAGTTTCAACAATAAATTAACTGAATCCGATCAGGAAGTTGCAATGGTTTTTGAAAAATATTTTACTGATATTCAGATCTTAACCAACTGTCTGTCACTGCCACTGAATTCTTCTCCTGCCGTCGCCGAATCATTACTTAAACAAAATGTAAATGCGTGTACTAGGCTGCACTAAAAGTATCGGGAATGGAATATTTCCACTGTTCCTGTCATATTAAAATCTTTTTAATTGAAAACTCCTTGGTTTTAAAAATCGAATACCATTTATTTATTTAAAAAAAGATTCTCGGTCTTGTCACAAGGTTTTGTCCAACTTGTTTAGTCGTTGAGAAAATGGAATTGACTCGAGAAAATTCAAGAGCGATGATTTATTATGGACTTTCGAATTGGTTTAACACAAAAACAGTGTGTTGACCGGATGATTTCTGCATTTGGTGATGAAGCCCCATCCAAAACCACAATTTATCGCTGGTTTTTTGGAATTTAAACGTGGACGTGTCAAGTTCAGTGATGATCCCCGTCAAGGTCGTCCAAAAACTGCAGTCACCCAAGAAAACGTTGATGCTGTGCGTAAGCTGATTGAGGAAGATCGACATGTGATATACCGCGAAATTCAAGCAACGTTAGACATTGGCATGAGTCAAATACAAATAATCTTGCATGAACAATTAGGTGTAAAAAAGTTGTTTTCCCGATGGATACCGCATTCGCTCTGTGAAGAGCAAAAAGCAGCTCGCGTTACTTGGTGCGTCAGAACTCTCGAAAGATTCCACGCAGGATCCTCAAATGCTGTATATAACATCGTATCAGGTGACGAATCCTGGATATAAGCGTACGAACCCGAAACAAAAAACCAGTCACGAGTTTAGGTGTTCGAAAATGAGTTAAAGCCAACAAAAATTGTTCGTTCACGGAGTGTTGCAAAAAAAAATGGTGGCCACGTTTGTCTCCAAAACCGGCCATGTTACGACTATTCCTCTTGAGGGACAAAGAACGGTTAATGCAGAATGGTATGCTAGCATTTGTTTGCCACAGATCCTTTCTGAACTCCGTAAAGAGAACTGCAACCGCCACATCATCCTCCATCACGACAATGGGAGTTCTCACACCGCACACCGAACAAAAGAGTTTTTAGAGCAAGAAAACATAGATTTATTAGACCATCCGCCGTACAGCCCCGACCTAAGCCTAATGATTTCTATACTTTCCCTAAAATAAAGAATAAATTGCGTGGATAAAGATTTTTATCACCTGAAGAAGCTGTGGACGCCTACAAAACGGCCATTTTGGAGACACCAACTTCCGAATGGAATGGTTGCTTCAATGATTGGTTCCATCGTATGGAAAAATGTGTCAAATTTCGCGGAGAATACTTCGAGAAGCAATGAATACATTTTTAAATAGTAATGTTGTGTCACTTCCTTAATTCCCGAAATTTTCAGTTGCCCTCGTACAATGAATTTTACATTTCATAAAGTATCATCAAAATATATTTTAAGACTATTTTATTTATTTATTTATTTTATTCTTTATTGCATCCTTAACAAAAGAATACAAAGGGCGGACTTAATGCCTTGAGGCATTCTCTACCAGTCAACCCATGGAGTGGTGAGAGTTTGACGTAGGTGTGGCGATATAGAATAAGATAAAACAATACAAATGATAATTAACTACATAATAAATACAAACTACTAATAAATAAACTATACATATATGATCTATCCTTACAAATATACAAATATATAAATAAATGGATATACATACAAGTAAACATATTTAAATACATATATAATTAGTATATACAAATGACTATGAATATATACGTCTGTTCGGCAATACATATTAAATAAATGAGTCATGTAGAATGTGTTGTCTTTAATAAATGATCACGGACCAACTTTTTAAAAGCGTACTTATTGGGAGCTTTTCTGATGTCATCGGGCAAGGAGTTCCAAAGGCGTGTTGCCTGAACTGTGAAGGAGTTACCATAGAACTCGGTGAAGTGAACTCGAGTACAGATTTTGTTGTTAGAAGAAGAGCGTAGGACCCTATCATGAGATGAGGAAAGATAATGAAATTTACTCTTAAGATAAGAAGGCGAAGATGGATCATTTAATATGGAAAAAAGTACAAGTAATATTCTGGAGTTGCGCCTCTGCCGGATTGTAAGCCAATTTAGCTTAGATCTGTATTGCGAAATATGATCATACTTACGGAGCCCAAAGATAAATCTTATACAGTTATTGAAGAGGCGTTCCAGCTTGTTCAGAAGATCTTGGGACAGGTCTGGGTAACACACATCTGCATAATCAATTATGGGTAATATAAGTGAATGGACAAGCATGATCTTAGATTTTGTGGGGAGAAAATGCTTTAAACGATACAGAGAGCATAACGTGGCAGTGACTTTACGACTCACATCTGAAACCTGAGTTCTCCAATTCAGCGTGCTGTCGATGTGAAGGCCAAGATTTCTAACAGAATTACAGAATGGAATTGTAGTATTATCATAGTAAATAGGAGGTAAGTCTGTCAGATTAATCTTAGCCAGCATCCTTGAGCTACCCACCAGTATAGCTTGGCATTTCAAAGGATTGACCAAAACCCCATAACGAGTTGACCAATGCCTGATAGCTGCTAAGTTGCCGTTAAGGTTTTTGATCCCATTATGGATATCCCCAATCTCAGTTTGCACATAAAGCTGAAGGTCATCGGCATACAAATGGTACGAGCAGTCGATGATGGAGGTAATAAAGTTTATAAAAATTCGAAACATTATAGGAGAAAGAATACCGCCTTGCGGCACACCAGCATCCACATCAGCCCACGCTGAGGACAGTTGCGCAACACTGACTGACTGCTGTCGACCGCGAAGATAAGATGTAAACCAATCCAATTCAGTAGGGCCAAAATTCAGGTGAGACAGTATGGAAAGAAGGATTTCGTGATCAACTGTGTTGAAAGCATTTGAGAAATCAACTAGTACCAGTACTGTTATTTTTTTTTCTTCCATGCCTTGTTTGATATTATCAATAACATTAATTAATGCAGTAGTGGTACTATGACCAGGACGAAACCCAGACTGATATATACTCAGTAGGTTATGTTTCGAAACAAAAGTAGAAATTTGCTTGTAAACACAGGATTCTAAAATTTTGGAAAGAAAGGGTAGAATGGATATTGGACGAAAATGATTGGGAAGAATGGGAGTAGGAACTTTTGGGAGAGGCTTTACAAAAGCCCTCTTCCAAAGATTAGGATACTGACCTGAATCAAGGGAAAAATTGATTATATGGGAAATTGCCGGGAGAAGGTGCTCTAGTATAAATACTACCATATGTCTACTAATCTCGTCGTAACCCACGGCCTTGGACTGGATTGCTAAAATTGACTTTTTGACATCATCCTGAGAACAAGGGGGTATCCTGAGATAAAGGGGTCGCTCGACAACTGATGCTAGTGTTGAGCTAATTAAATATATCTTCAATGCCTGGGACAATTCACAGGATGCTTTGGGTATATTCTGTGACCTATCCAAAGCCTTCGATTGTGTTCGCCATGAAACATTAATCAGGAAACTTCAACACTAAGGTGTAAGAAGTTATGCTCTTAAATTATTTCATATTTAAGTAACAGAACGCAAAAAATGTCATTAATAGTATAAGTTCTTCCGAGTGATTGAACATATGGGCGTGCCTCAGGGCTCAATTCTCGGCCTCTTTCATTTTCTTGTATATATTAATAACTTACCATAGTGGGGGATAATCATGATATAGTATTGTTTGCTGATGATACTTCATTAATTCTTAAATTAAAACGACAGTTATTAAATGACTACGAAATAACTAATGCTATAGCTAAGTTAGTCAATTGGTTTAATGTTAATTATTTGCATTTAAATAGAACTAAAACTAAATACATTAAATTCGTAACTCTGAATGTTAAACATCTTAATACTAATGTAATTTTAAATGGGGTCTTGTTGATACCACCATTTTCCTTGGAATCACTCTAGACGCAAAGCGTCAATGGCTCCCCCATATATCAAAACTTGCTAGCAGACTTAGTTCTGCAGTATATGCTGTAAAAAATATTAGAACTCTTATCAGTGTTGAAACATAGCATTATGTTGTATGATGGGGACACGCGACTAACACTGAAACTATATTTGTTTTAAAGAAGAGGCCCATTAGAGCAATATGTGATTTAAAACCAAAAGACCAAAAACCAAGACCGCTCAGATAAACATTTAAGGAAATTAATAAATTAACTCTGAACTCTCAATATATTTATGAAAATGTAATGTAGGTACGTACACAAAAATAAAAGTAGTTTCGCAAAAATAAACAAGCTAGTACCAGTTACTCGAGTTCACCGAGTCAGTAATTCATTCTTGGGGCGATGTATACGCTTTTACAATAAAATCTCAGAAAATATACAAAATTTGATATGCACAAAGTTCAAAAACTTTATTAAACTAAGTTTGTATAAAAAGGGTTATTATAGTATTAAGGAATTTATGGATAATAATAACCCCTGGGAAGGGTGATCGCTACCAAGCTATTTCTAATTTGATTTGTGTTGATAATTGTAACGTTTATGATTGTAAGGTATTATTTGAAAAAAAAAATAGTCCCGCTTGGTTTCTTGCTGGTTCTACCCAGAACAGAGGTTTTTTTTGCGAACCAGTGGTAAATGAATAAAGCGACTTTTTTAATAAGCATTGTCTATAATTTATATTGAATAAAAAAGTTTGGTCTCCGATCTACGCAGAACCATCTTATAGTAAACGTCGGGAATTTAAAAATAAATTAAAAATAAGTTAATTAAACTTGATAAAATACTTATAAGTAAGTGGTTTTATTCAATAATTTCATTAATACTATTTTTTATGTTTTCGCTATTTATTTTATTCTTGCGGAAAATACTACATTTAGTATAAAAATTTGGCCTATGCCTAGTCCTACCTTATAATGTAGCAATAAATTCTTCAGTTTCTTCAACTTAAGTCAGGTGTTGTCATTATTCATTACTATTCCTTCAGTGCTAGTCATTAGTCATTAGACTTACCTCAAAACAAACCTATTCACTCTTGCCTTGAAGACTGACAAATTTTTCACTTCCCATACGCATTACGATTACGAACGACTAAGGAAACCGTTCTTATTCGTGGTATGTCGACAACAAAGTGGGTGGAGACCAGCGGAGCGTCAGATAGTCCGATGAAGGAACGGAGGGGGAGAAATTAAGTCATTTAGTTTATGCGCACACTCTCCGAAATGTAAAACACCGAAAGGTTGAATGGACGCTTATTTTGAGCAGAGGAGTATCTGTTCAAAATAGACGTCCCCTGTAGATTCCTTAGTCGTTAACAATCTAAATTATAATTTTGGTTACTAATGATACCACCCTGAAAAGGTAAAGATTTTTTTTTATATATATATAATATTCCACAACCATCACACAACGCCATCTAGTCCCAAGCTAAGCAGAGCTTGTGTTATGGGTACTAGACAACTGATAAACATACTTATATATTTCTTAATACATAAATATTATAGATAAATTAAACCCAGACACAGAACAAATGATCGTGCTCATCACACAAACATTTGTCCTGGGTGGGAATCGAACCCACGACCTCCGGCATAGCAGTCAGGGTCACTAACCACTAGACCAACAGGCCTGTCATCATGTGGCCTGAAAGATGACCTTTCATACAAAGGAAGTTAAGGTAATTTTATTCTTTATCCTTGACACCAGAATCTTTCAAAAACTGCGTAAAACATCTTCACATTACTATTATTTAGCTTAGTGCTGCTATGGTGAGTGTAGAGATCCGGAGACCCTTTTTTACTGGAAACGAGGCATTCCATCCTAGTCCTCAGGTGTGACAACGCATCTGCGTTTTGATTCTTAGTCGAGGATAGATGTCTATCGGCCACAGCATCCACTTACCATCAGGTGGACTGTGTGCTCGTTGGTCACCCTTATTCTATAAAAAAAAGATAAATAACCATATATTGTTTATAGATATTTGCTGCTACTTCAGGTGCGACGTAGATTTTGAAGTTAAGTAAAAAGCCTTTATTCGTTCCACTGCTAGGCTCAGGCCTCCTCTCATTTAGGATTTTGAAAACTGAGATGTATTTTTTTATAGAAGTAAGTGTGATAAAAAAAAACCCACTGACCACCTGATGGCTACCATCTAGTCCTTGAACGTCTGCAGCCAATTTCAAACATAGATGGCTACCGATGCATTATTAACTCTGAGGACTACGATGCAATAACTCACAGCCTGTAAATTATACTGACCTCACTCTCACTCTCTATACCTTTCAAACTGGAACACAGTACTAGTGCAGGAACTGCTATTTGGTACCTACCCAGGCGAGCTTCTAAGCATATGAAGAGTCTTACCATCTAGTATAAACAACTTTTATAGTATTTAAGTATTGAATATAAGATTTCATTTTAAAAATCTTACTTCTCCTTGTAGCATCACTGGGCGAGATGGGTGGCAGCGGTACCAGCTCGTCCTCATCGCATATGTCGCCGGGATGGCAGGTCAACGACCTAGACCTCGATCTGCCCGGTGAACTGTCCATGAAGTAAGTTGCTTTTTTTCAAATTATGTTACTTTTGCTTTTTAAAAGGCAGAAGTAGAGAAAAGTAATTTGGAAGTTGTATCTTGAACTATGATAAAGAAGAAACAGACCCACATCCGACCGTTTTGGATGGTAAAATCAATAGATGAATTTTAATCAATTTTGGGATCGTAAACACCTCGCTCGAAGGACTATGATAAGATTATAGCCTAGATATAGATATTAGATATAAATTTCAATATACAAAAGTTAACAGAACGGTGGCATTTAAGTTCCATTAAACTTTAACAAAGAAATTTTTTTCACTTTATAATGACAGACCTCTTTGTTTACTTCGAAAGAAAGCAGCTGCTGTTTTAGTATGCAAAATTGTAAATGTACGGGTTGTACATCAAAAGCATAAATAAGTTTAAACCTTTATACTTCCTACTCCTTAGAACAGGTCATTTGGATCAGGAGAGAGTTTTCGGGCATGGCAGTGTCCACTGACCGATTCACATATCTTCGAAATATTTTTTTCTCAGTGTTCCTAACGATTTTTTCCTTTACAGCCGTAAACTTAAATCATCACTTTAAATTGCAATGAACGATTAGCCGGCGAAGATCAGAAACGGGTTGCTAGCGTACCGTTAGTCCCAGAGGTACCACGGCTCACATCAACACCTACTTTTAATTATTATTCAAATCATACCTACACTACCCTACTGGCTTTTTATTTTCGCACAGTAGAGCAATTTCTTCTTTATTTTGGTTGATGAAACACTTAAACAAACACAGCAGTATAAGACCTATCACTTCTTAAAACTGCAGGTTCTTTAGAGCATTTTTCTAGTCATACTACCTAATCGTAATCTTATACATAACTACATACTAAAAATATATCAAAATTGCAGATCATGATAGTTTCAGGAGTATTGGTGTTACAAGACAATAAATAAGCTTTGAAACATTTTTTAAACATCGAAAGTAATATTAAGAAGTAAACAGAATTCACATATTAAACTGGTATCGCTGTATTATGATCCAAATACCTATTAATTGGTAAAAGCATTTTGGTTTGAAAAATCATGTGTAATTTTTTTTATTATACTCGATTTGTGAAACTCGCTGCGAGTACAGTCAGGTTGACAATAATTTATGGTCTGACACAATGAAAATAGTTTCATTGGTAGATTGTTTAAATAAAATAATAATAAATTAGTACTTATGGTCTATTAAATTTATGAATTATAATATGAAAAAATAAAAAATAGCAAATCAAAGGTTACTTGAATTATATACAAACCGGTTCCTATTTTTAATTACTGTTGCCGTGTAGTGGCGGTTGAGAATATCCACTACCCCTTCCCGTGGGTGTCGTAAGAGGCGTCAGAGGGAGACAGGCAGGAGATGGGCAGTAGCATCTTCCTGATAACAACGATAATATAATAAATACTGCGGTTGCCAACCCGCTCCCAACAACAAACATCCTGCAACACCCACAATCACAGCAAACATCCCCCTGAGCCATCCCCCCTTGAGCAACGACACAAACAAATGGCCCCCAGTACCCGGCGGCCCCGCTATTCCTGGCTAAGGTGGCGACCATGGTAACGGCGGGGCAGAGGGCGCTAAGAATCTCCGGTGGTTTTTCGGTTTCCACCTACGACGACTCGACCTGGCAACATATAACGCACGCACCCTGAGGACTGACGATAAGATACTGGAGCTGGAAGAAGAGGTAGATAAGTTGCGCTGACATATTATAGGATTATCAGAGGTCCGAAGAGAGGGGAGGACACGATAATCCTCGAGTCTGGCAACTTGTTCTATCACCGGGAGGGCGACCATCTGTCTCAAGGAGGTGTCGGATTTATCGTCCACAAGTCTCTCGTCAACAACGTTGCAAAGATTGAGAGTGTGTCGACGGGGGTCGCGTACCTGATACTCAGAATCACTAAACGGTATTCACTTGGTCGGTCATACAGGCTTACGCACCAACCTCGGCACATCCCGATGAGGAGGTGGAGGAAATGTATGAGGATATCTCTAGAGCCATGCATTCCTCCAAACCCACTATACGGTGTTGATGGGAGACTTAAACGCAAAACTAGGCACAAGAGAAAGCAGTGAGCTGAAGTTAGGGAAATTTGGAATAGGGTAACGGAACCCTAGAGGCCAGCAGCTGGCCGACTTTATGGAGAAAGAGGGACTCTTTATGATTAACTCTTTCTTCCAGAAGCGGCCCCACAGGAAGTGGACCTGGTCGAGCACCGACGGTTCGACACAAAATGAGATTGACTTCATTATGACGACCAGACGCCAACTGTTCAGTGATGTCTCAGTGATCGCAAGGGTGAAAACTGGCAGCGATCACCGAATGGTTAGAGGCACACTGAACCTAAACGTTAAGTTGGAGAGGTCTCGTCTAATGAAGTCAACGCTCCCCCTCGTGCGCTAATCCAGGATCCAGTCAGCTCGAATTAAAAAACCGTTTTTAGTGCCTAGAAGACTGCAGTACAATGGACGATATGAATGACAAGCTCGTAGAAACTATCCCGGTCGGTATATGCGGTCGGAGCTAAGTTCTGCAGAACCCACCGCAAAAGAACACAAAAACTCTCCGATTACACTCTTTAATCTCATGGATGTTAGACCGGAGATGAAGCTGCAGTCGTCAGCAGATTTGACAGCATACAGGCAACTGAACAGACAGGTCTCCAAATGAATGCGGCAGGACTTACGTAACTACAATACAGCTCGTATCGACGAAGCGATTGAGCGGAACCTGGGCTCCAAAGTCTTTGCCAGAGATCTGTCTGCCAGAAAGAGCCAACTGTCAAAGCTGAAGACTGAGTGCGGCAGCATCGTTTCCGCGACACCTGAGATTTTGGATGAGATTGAGAGGTTCTATGGGCAGCTGTACACATGGATCCACACGCAAGTGTGAGTAACGATCCAAGAGCAAGTCATGTCCGACACTATTCCGATGATATCCCGGACGTCAGTCTAAGCGAGATTAAAATTACTCTTCAGCACCTTAAAAACGGCAAGTCCCTGGGCGAGGATGGAATTACAGGGGAGCTTCTGAAAGCAGGTGGAAAACCGGTACTTGAAGTCCCTCTTTAATTCCGTCCTATATGGTGGTCTTGTTCTTCAAGAAAGGCGACAATGCTCTCTTGAAGAACTACAGACCGATTTCCCTTCTGAGCCGCGTCTACGTGCTGTTTTCGAGAGTCATTACGAATCATCACTCACGTTGACTCGACGACTTCCAGTCTCCCGAACAAGCCGGTTTTCAAAAAGGCTTTAGCACAATAGACCACTGTTACGGCCCTGAGTTACCCAGACAAAAGTCGACCGGACTAGGACCCACAGTAGTCCAACTCGACGAGTAACTAGAGGGTCACAGTCAACTTGGCACCGCTGAAGAGACTGTCCGAATGACCGCCCAAATTTCGGCGGAATCAAAAACTTTCTCATAGTCCACATACGCTAGGCAAAGTTGCAGATTGTACTCTTCGGACTTCTGTACAATTTGCCGAAAGGTATGTATGTGGTTGTTCACGCACGATTATCTATCATCTCGATAATATGACAATAATCTCGAGCGGGGTGAGAAAACGGTTGGCGTTGTGCGGGAGGCGGGGGCTTGCTGGGCCGCACTCGCACATCAAGCGCCCCAGTCGGCAGTGCAGTGACGTGTTCGTCCGCGATTCGCCTTACGTTGGCGTACCTTCCGGCGAGGAGGTCCCGAGCGGTCTGGTAGGCGTCGTCTGACAATTTCAGATATCCGACGATGCCCAGGGCCTCCCTATCCAGTGAGGCCAGGAGGTAAGCCGACTTCTGGCTTGATGTCAAGTCCCTCCGGGCGTCCACTAGGCTATCAAACAGTCCCACAAAGGTCAGCAATTCGGAGAGGACCCCGGAGAGCCTTGGCAGGTCCAGAGTTGGGAGTCGTCCCAACAGCTCCGGCTGAGTAGACTGCTTCCGAGGGGACTCGAGTAGGCCACTCAGCCGAGCTTCACGCGCGTCACTAGCATACTTGGCCTTCGCCTCGATCAAGTCGTCCGTGAGCGAAAAAAATTGCTCGTATTCCGCAAGGCAGGAGTCTAGGACTCCCTGTTCCGCTTAAAAAATTATTATTATATTACGGCCGGGCGTGTTTGCAAAAATAATCAACCACGCTCTGCTACCAGCATGTGCGTGGTTCTATACACCGATCTGCTAGCAAACAAAAAAAAATTAAATTACGGCCGGGCATGATTGCAGAAACAATCAACCACGCTCTGTTACCAGAATGTTACGGCCCTAAGTTACCCCGACAAAAGTCGACCGGACTAGGGCCCACAGTAGTCGAACTCAATGAGTAACTAGAGTGTCGGGCCCAAAATGGCCTATGGATAACGATTCCAAAAACAGCTGACAAAGAAGCAAGCACCACTTACCGATTGGCGGAGGTAGGGTTGACCACGGGCACCTGTCAGGTGATAAGTGATGTACATGTAAGTAGTGTGTAGTAATGTGTACAATGTGTAACCTGACATCCCCGCTGATCCTGGACTGCAGATCCCAAGGCGCTGCCTCTCTCCAAATGTGGGATTCATCCAGGGGGGCGATCACCAATTGAAAACTTCTACTTCAATTTTCACTATATTAATTTATCAACTTTATTGTACATTTAATTAACTTCAAATTCAACCAAATTACGTTAATCGACATTAAAACAAGTGACACGCTGCACAACTTAAGGACGGATGGTCAAAGTTCAAGGTCCCCTTAGCACAAACTATAACCACGAGAACGAACGCGGTCTCTTCTAGAAACACAAAATTCAGCGTTCTCTCGACAAAGTAAAAGTCTTATCATGCTATCAAACGACGCACTAATAACTCGTCGATGGAATTAACAGCATAAAGGTTCCTTTAATCACTCCAAACTCCAAGTCGGCCTTTTGTCACGTAACACGTCAAAACAGACAACTAAATTCGAGGCGGTCTAAAGACCCAAATTTTCAATAGTAATTCAAAATGGCGGGCACAATTAATACAGATTTTAGGCCTCAAAATCCAAACACCGGCCGCCCGCAACCGTATACCAGTCACAAACAATACTTAAAACGGTTACAACAATAATTATATAATTCCGGCCTCGTTATCACGAAAACCAATTATTAAGGGAATATTAGTAATGTTTATAGCATTGTTAATATTTTTTTAAAAAATAAAGATAACACTGTAAGAGGCTCGCGACGTATAATCGACCCGGGCGTCGCGCAAATCGAATGTTCTAGGCTAATCTCGCGACACCAACCGGCGCGGCTTCAGCGCCCCAAAGATTCCTGCCGACTGGGGCGCTTAATGTGCGCGTGCGGCCCAGCAAGCCCCCACGTCCCGCGCAACGCTAACCGGTTCCTCACCCTGCTCAAGATCATCGTGATATTATCGAGATGATAGATAATCGTGCGTGAACAACCACATACATACCTTTCGGCAAAATGTACAGAAGTCCGAAGAGTACGAGTACAATCTGCCACTTTGCCTAGCGTATGTGGACTATGAGAAAGTTTTCAATTCCGTCGAAATTTGGGCGGTCATTCGGATAGTCTCTTCAGCGGTGCCAAGTTGACTGTCGGTATATCGAAGTGCTGAAGTGCTTGTACAGTGGGGCTACGATCGCTATCCGAGTATAGAACCATAGTACGAAACCTATTCAACTGCAGAGAGATGCAATAAAGGGTAACGTTATATCCCCGAAACTCCGCTGCATTGGAAGACTTTTTCAAGCTAATGGACTGGAAAGGATACGGTATTAATATCAATGGCGACGATATAGTCGTTATGGCAGAATCGCTGGAGGACCTAAGCGCTATGCTCAACGACCTCAATAGTGCCTCCTAACGGATAGGTCTTAAGATGAACATGGACAAAACAAAGATCATGTTTAATGTCCATGTCACACCTATGCCCGTAGTTGTTGAGAGCACTAAGCTCGAAGTCGTTGACGAGTACATTTACCTGGGAAAAATAGTTCGACTAGGTAAGTCCAACTTCGACCGACAGGTCAATCGACGGATTCAACTCAGCTGGGCAGCGTTCAGGAAATTACACATATTCTCGTCGGGTATACCTCAAAACCTGAAAACTAGATTGTAAAACCAGTGCGTGTTGTCAGTGATGACCTATGGAACTAAGACGTGTTCCTTCACTGCTGGCCGTATGAGAACGCTCAGCGAGCTATGGGGAGGATTACGCTCAGGGTTTCTCTGCGTGATAAACTTAGAAATGAGGATATCCGCAGTAGAACCAAAGTGACCGACATAGCCCAACGGATTAGAAAGCTGAAGTGGCAATGGGCCGGCCATATAGAATTCTCGAAGAAGATTCTCGAAGAACGGATAACCGCTGGGGAAAAAGGTTCTCGAGTGTAGGGCGACCCCCCACTAGATGGAGTGACGACCTGGTAAGACATGCAGGAAATCGATGGATGCAGGTGGCTCAGGACCGTGCTTTGTGGCATACCTTGGCGGAGGCCTATGTTCAGCAGTGGACTTACGAAGGGTTGTAATGATGATAATATTGATTTTTAATACACCGATTGACCCGTTGGTCTAGTGGTTGTAGGCGCGACTACAGATCATAAGGTCCCCCGGGTTCGTATTCCGGCTTCGACTAAAATTTATCATTTGGTTTTTCTGTCAAACAAATCTCAGTCAAAGCTCAGAGTAAGTATTCGTAAGTTGGCGGTATTTTACCCTCGTGTCTCGGAAAGCCCATAAAGCCGTTGATCCTGCGCCTGATCTCTCTCAGTCGTGTCAAATTACTGTCCCATCGGACTTCAAGGACTCACGCACTATCCTAATTTGCGCAGATGGCTAATCTTTGTTGAGGCTGATATTGACGCTAATAATATGGAATACGTCCAAAGATAATATCATACAGACAGTTCAAGAATATATTTTGTTTAACCAGCGAGGCGCTGCTATCGCTGCCCTCGCTGTCGGTGTTCAAGCAAGAGGCGCCATCACCGACGGGGGCCGTGCTGTCTCCGCCGCGCCGCGCTTGGCCCTGTACGCGACGCCTTGATGAACGACAGGTGAGAGACCACAAACACTTCTGTGTATACTTCTAAACTTGCACACAAAAACTGTGGCATTGCTGTGAATCGCCGGCCGCGGGCATATACGAAATAAAATTACACACTGTTACTTATACTTCAACTCACATTAACAAAGTGTGCACATAAACAAAGACAACGTTTTCTTAGTCAAAAAAATCTGTGTTAGGTTGACGTAAACAACGCGGTTTACAAAACAAAGAACTAGTCTTCTCGCTCGCTCCCAGTCGACTAAAGTAGTAATGGATAATTTACCGTAACTTAAGCCTAGTTCGGACTAGCCTAGTAATTTAGTGGAGTAGCCAGTAATTTAGTGGCTAAATGTGTGCGAAACACAGTCGAGTTGATCCATTTTACTCTATTTTTATCGGGCGAGTAGCACCTCCCACCACGCGTCTGTGCTCACTGGTTCACTGGCTAAACAAGTCCGTATCTGTTGATTAGTCGAATAAATTAGTCGTTTCGCTGAAGCGGAGAAACAACTTTAAAATTTGTTTCCAAATATGTAGAACATGAATGCTTGGTGGACTATTAAGTATCCGCATTATAACAAATGAAACAATCCACATACTTGGATTTAGAAAATACGATGAATATACCTGGATTTGTTGAAAGGGAAATTAAATTGAAATTCATCTGGTTAGTGCATAATATTATTTATTAGTGTGTGAAGTATTTCAAAAGTATATTTATTAGTGTGATACAATAAGCTCTTAATTATTGTCACTACCTATTGTTTTTAGAAGTAGTTTTACCTGAGGAGGTCCCTCCCTTTTTAGATCGACTTACTCGCATGAGTTAAAGAAAATAAAGGACCTCAAAATTTCAGGCGCTGGGACTGACACGATTTATATTCCTTCAGTAAAATGGTAGAGCTTATTGGATGCATCCACACAACTTTCGGACATTCTCAAACTATCGAAGCATTCTTTGGGATCTTCCAATGCTAATTCCTTCAGAAGACAGTTAGTAGCACATTGTTTATCTCTTCATCGATCCGTTTTCGTACCCATAACTTCTTTTTCTTAATCAAACAAAATTTCTCATCCACCTCTTCTAAAATAGCCATTACGATTAGCTTAATCGGTTTATTCACTATATTGCGTTGCAGCCTGTTTCATCTTGCATAACACCACTTACTTGTGTACTGGGACCGTAATGCGAACGATTTCTGTGCAGTAGCGAGTAGTTTAGCCACTAAATTACACGCTATTCTACTAAATTACTACAGTAGTCCTAACTAGGCTTTAGTACGCAATATAATTAGGCCGCAGAGCTCGTCTAGTAGAATAAGGCCCGCCACAAACACAGGGAATTCCGATTCGGGATTCCGAACGCAGCAAGTCTATATAAAATCGAGGTCCCGTCACACACCTGTGGTGGTTTTCCGTTCCCGTATGTGAATGGCCGACCCGTTCGTTCCGTTTCAGAATTCCGAAACGAAATTCCGTATGTAATGTACGATGGGCCTTAATAGAATTTTTAGTTCTATTGGCTGCTTTCGTCAAGGTGACTCATTCTAAGACCGGAATTATGAACTCGAACCAAACGGTCTGATTCGTGGTTCGTGATGCGTGCAACAACGGAGTGGAATAATTTGCCAACATCTGTCTTTTCATCTGATTAGAATGTGGGTGTCTTGAAGGCAAGAGTGAAATAGGCTTTTGTCAAATCGGTGCGCTTTGCCATTTCAGCTACTTCACCACTTAACATCAGTTGTGATAAAGTAGTGAAACAGTTAAATTAATTATGGAATTAGTTAATTATAATAATTAAGGAAATAAAGAGAATAACAGTCGAGATCAAATTTTATTTTAAAGCTAAATTTTTTAAATAGTTTTTGTAGATTTAAATAAGTTATAATTGGAATGGAAAGTAGAGGATGAATTTTAAATTTAGACGATGTTCTTCTTGAGCTTGTGAAATTCCTAAGTCCGCTGAAAATGGTCAGGTATTAAACTTTTTAATGAAAAGTAAAAGCTTCAGAAGTAGGTTCTAAGACGTAATCTATAAAAGAATGAAAGCCCGAACTTCAAAAGTGCTTATGTCATTGACACAATTATTTTATTCTTTTTAGTTCTTTGGCTTTTACATTTAGTTTTCAAACAACTTCAAAAAAAAAGAGGAGGTTCTCAATTCGACTGTATTTTATTATGTGTGTTCCTTTTATACGTGGTTGAGCCATGCTGCAGCTATATTAGTAATATAGATGTAGCATGAGTGAGTCGGCTCGACAGGGAAAGGACCATGCTCTCACAGAATACCAGCGTAAAATAGCAGCTTAACGCTACAGTGTTTCGTATGGTGAGTGTAGAGAACTAGAGACCCATTTTGCTGAAATCGATAGTCCGTAAGGACAGATAACGCATCTGCATTTTGATTCCTATTTGAAAACAGATGTAGATGTTTATTGGCCACAGCAACCACGTACTATCAGGTGGACTGTGTGCTCGTTTATGACTGTATCATACAAAAACAAGAACTTTTATTTCTAGATAAACAGATTTTGATAAGTCTTTTTTATCTGTAAGCTGGTGCTTCTCATATAGTCCCATATAAATTTGATCGAGATCTGACCAGTAGTTTTTGATTTATCCATAATAATGCGTATTTAAGTTTGACTACATTGATAATGTTTTCATTTTATTTATATTGAAGTCGTTTGTAATTTCTTGTTACGAGTACCATTGTTTACACGGGGTTTTAAGCTTAATTGGAAAATTTAATTCTTATTAAATTTCTTGTTTATCAGATAACCAGCATGGTGGTGGACAGTGTGAATCGCGATGGTGTGGAAGATGGCTCGTGCCAACAATCGCCCCCACACAACGCCACAATGATGACACAGCATTGTAAGTATAGCATGAGAATAAAATTACGGGACCATAAAAACATTAAGGATGGGCCGAATATTCGTTTCATATTCGGTATTCGGCATATTCTGTAGCTTTACCGAATATTCGTATTCGGCCGAATATTCGGTACGGTAAAAGCTTTACCGAACCTTCGGCCGAATAATCGTATACGGTGAAATCGATATTTGGCCCTCTCTAAAAAACACGATAAAAATTTAAAGAGAGGGTCTTTGTTTAGTAATGGACTTGTAAAGGACAGTAATGATGAATTATGATAAAATCGATTATTGACTTTTTTAATAGGACCCCAGGACACAATCTTCTTCAACATCATCGTCCCGTGTAAGTTTACTGCTGGAGTCAGGCCTCTCCCATCGTAGAAAGTTTGTCTGCAGCGTCTCGCTTAGCAGGCAGATTAACGACCACAGCACCTTGCTCCTGTATCTTACATTTTGACTCTGGTGTCAGTCGTCGGCCTGAGTGTTTTACGTCTAGCATATACCACCGTCTGATGGAAGCCATAAAATCTCACTAGCATTTCGCATAAATGCCTCTTAGGTAAAGATTGTCGAATTTAAAATTGCACGCGTATCCCTTGTATTTTTGGTACATTTTATCAGTTTTATCATGTCTATTTTAGTAAAAATGCTAAAAACCTACGGGTGCGTTCGAGTATTACCATAAAAAACACTATGATTTTAAACGGCGCGAAAAGTAAGAAAATTGCGAACTCTCTCCCCGAAATGATAAGACATAAGAATTTTTTCCTTTACTCTGGTGGTAGCGTAGAGTGAAATCAATTCTCGGAAAACACTTTTATATATTTTTAGTAAGAAATATGAAAAGCAATTCGGTATAGCATTATAAAATAGTATATATTATTAATTATATTGAACCAACCCTGAACCTGCTTACATAATACTTGAATGGGGTGCCAGAGAAACGGCATGCATATTTAGATTTTATTATATATACGGTAACAGCACAGTCTGACTACTACGAGCTAAGCATTCAGAGACGGGAGTCCGCACTCCCCCCTCGGACTGCGGTTAGATAGCTCAAAGCAAAACGCCTAAAAAGGCGACATGACGATTGGTAACAATATCAAATCACAAACCATTTCATCATCATGCGCACCTCATTGCCTCTCCCTTTCAGGCCGCGAGCCCTGAGACAAGATGAAGCTGTAAGAGTCGCATAGACTAACAGCACAAACATCTACATACTAGACTCTGACTACTACTAACAGTCGGTCATCAAAGGCGTCTAGACGGGCAATCATGCGAGGCGAGACGCGGGCGGAGCTCTTGGTGTGACTTAGCAAATACACACACTACGGTGAAAAACTATGGGTCGTTTTCATTTAATGATAAGTAATTAAAGTTTCGTCGGTTTCCACATACAAAGAAATTTGTTCAAAGGTGAAATAAAATAAAATCTGTTTTTTTATTTATTTTTTTCCACTTCCCGTTCTCTCAAAACTAGCAATTTATTGTTTATGTCGGCTTTTCCGACAACATCAAACGCGATGACTTACGGTATGTTTTTCTTTTTTTTATTTATTATTATAAAGGACTTTGTCGCAGAGCGACCACATCTTTCTGTTCGGACTACCATTACTTCTTAAATACTTACATAAACACTTACCATAAACACTAGAATCGAATAACAAAATTTAAAATTAAATGTTTTATAGTAATAATAACTATGTCCAAGGAACACGCGCAACTACAAACAATCACACCTACTCCTTATACAGAATCAAGTCTGCCAGCTTGACCAGCATTTTAGCCTCCTCTGACATTGAATACGCCAAAATACTGTTCAAATGTGCATCTTAGGCTGTGGTAATAGTAACTAAATTCCTTTCGGTAGACACATGTCACATGTTTGGCAACTGCTCGTGAATTCTTGAAAAGAGCAACGGCAGAATATCAACGCTGTGGTTATTACTGTTAAGGTGACCCTAGTCGATGGCACGAACTAAGTGGTGGACGGGGTAAAAATGCATGCTATCTCAGCCGACAACACGTGCGAAAGGGATAGACGCTGTGATGAGCACTCGTACGCACACATACGCACTCGAGTGACGCAATGCGCGACGGCATCATCGCGTACCTACCTATGCGATTCATTTTAGAATAATAACATAAACTCAAACGGCAATTGTGAGCTCCGTGCCGCAATGGCTTAGCAATGAGGCTGCGCTGGGGGCCGTGGATTCGAATCTCGCACAGAACAAATATTTTGTATGGACTACAAATAGTTGTTCCGGGTCTGGATGTTTGTCCTTGTGCAATTTATGTTTGTAAACAGCCTCCACGATACTGGAAAAAATCCTACTGTGGGGGTAACGTATTTTAAAAAGAGAAAGGAGAGAGAAAGCAAATTGGTGTTATTGTAACTTAGGATCTGCTGTGTGAAACGCAATTATTATGAACCCCATTTATGTAGTTGTTATTATGAAAGTTCTTATGTGAACTTAAGTAGATGTTGTTATTATATAATAATTTCATTGATTTGTTTTACCTACTTTTTAACCGACTTCGAAAAAAGGAGGTGGTTCTCAATTCGTTGGTTTTTGTTTATGTATGTTCTGTCCCCCGATTTCTCGAAGATGCCTGAACCTATTTGGAAAATTATTTTTTTGTTTGAAAGGATATATTTTTTGTAGTAGAAAATCCTTTAATTTAAATTTATTTTTACTATTTGCTGTTATATCGGCAACAGAAATACACGTTCTGTGAAAATTACAATGAGATGCAGCCCGCTGACAGACAGACACACGGACAGCGGAGGCTCCGTAATAGGGCCATGCTGGTTACCCTTCGGGTACGGAATTCTAAAATGTACTTAGTTGTCCACTCACATCTGTATGATTCTTTCTTCAAAGGACCGTTTTAGCCTGGTTCTCGTATAACATGACCTGGACTGACCTCTCTCTCTGTGTTTGTTTCGGCAGATCGGGTGCTTCTTCTCAGTTTCATGTTTTTGTTGTGTTAAAGTGTTTTAAAAAAAAAACAACTTACAAAACAAATTTTATTTATCATTGACTGCCCTTCTTAGATTCTTATGTAATTACATAAATTACATTAGGTATATTAGGATATGAGATTTGCCTATTCTAATTGAATTAATAGACAATTTTAAGATTTTCGATAATCGTGCTTATCTATGAGATGTTTTCGTTAGTTAGCAAATTAAAGTAGTTAGGTACCTAACTACCTGTATCGAAAGTTCATTATTATGTATCTACCTGATTTCAATTTTAACTAAATGTGCTACAACAAACTGATGGGCACATTTTAGCAGCTATGTTCATCCCGGCTTCAGCAATGGACACGAACAAAATGAAGCAATTTTTTTAAATAAAGATGTAGATATGTAGGTATTACGACCATAAATAGATATAATATAATATAATATATTCCACAACTATCATACAACGCCATCTAGGCCCAAGCTAAGCAGAGCTTGTGTTATGGGTACTAGACAACTGATAAACATACTTATTACTTATATATTTCTAAATACATAAATATTATAGATAAATTACACCCAGACAGAGAACAAATGATCGTGCTCATCACACAAACATTTGTCCTGGGTGGGAATCGAACCCACGACCTCCGGCATAGTAGTCAGGGTCACTAACCACTAGACCAACAGGCCTGTCAATATAGCAGCGGCCTTTGAGTATTCTTAGTTTAATACTCATTACTCAAAGGCAGCGACTAACCTAGTGAGCATGTGTGAGTGCGCGCTGCGCCCCCCCCCCCCCCCCTCCGTCCGTTCCACTGATTGGGGAAACAATTTGTAGCGAAAGGCAAGATGATTTACAACAAAACGGAGCGCGCGAAATTTTATAAACAGACCTTTGGTAGTCTGGATATCATGAAAAATCTTTTGAATGTATCTGTTTAAAATAAAATTATTTGCATTTTTGAACAACTAATCTATCCCTGTATGGTAACTGTTTTGCAATTTTCGTTCTTCTTATGGTATTACGATATTATAATAAAATACGGAATCGCTGCAATACATTGTGTAGGGATGCACAAAGACGCCATATTCATAAATCCGTCGATAAACGGCGACGCAGCCAAAGTTTGGAAGTTTCTTCAGTCTCTTGGAGTTGGTAAAACATCCAATAATTCTCCTCATCGGAATGTTGATGTTGAATTCCTTAACAAATATTTCACCTGTTCTAGCACATTAGACAGCTCAGATAAAGACCGGACTCTGAGTATTCTTTCTTCAATACCAACTCCTGATTTTCCACCGTTTAATTTCTCTCCTTTCACTGATAGTGATGTTAAAAAGAACATTTTGTCCATCTCGTCCAATGTCGTGGGTGATGACAATGTTAGTCGTAACATGATCTTACCTATCCTAGAATTTGTTACTCCTATCCTCACCCATATCTTGAATAAATCCATCTCCTCTTCAAAATTTCCTGATGTTTGGAAAAGTGCACTTGTAACGCCTCTCCCAAAAAAGCCCATGCTTTGCATTTGTCCGACTTTCGTCCTATCTCAATTCTCCCGTTTTTATCCAAACTCCTGGAGAAATTAGTTTTCTTTCAGTTAAATCTCTACCTAAATAGAAATTGTATCCTGGATCCTCCCCAATCTGGTTTCCGATCAGGTCATAGTACGACAACAGCGTTGGTTAAAGTTACCGATGACATTCGACGAGGTATGGATAACAAACAACTCACTGTGTACATGTATGGTATTGCTTGATTTTAGCAATGCGTTTAACACTGTTGATTTTGACATCTTATTGAGTGTGTTACGTTCTATTAACATATCTCCTCCGGTAATTGGCTGGTTTCATAGTTATCTTTACGGCTGACGGCAGCGTATTCGCATCGAGGATGAGTTCTCATCTTGCTGCGAGTTATGGGCTGGCGTGCCTCAAGGTGGTGTGCTGTCTCCTTTACTTTTTGCTATATTCATTAATTCTATCTCTCAAAATATTACTTCTCTCTATCACATGTATGCAGACGATCTCCAAATCTACACTCAGTCAACTCTGTTAAATCTGCCTTCTGCTGTTGCCACTATCAACAATGACTTAGCGGCGATAAACCAGTGGAGTCAGCGTTATGGTCTAAAAATTAATCCGTTCAAATCCCAGGCTATAGTTATTGGTGGTGGAGGGATGGTCTCCGGAATTGACTGGAACAACCTACCCTCGGTGACATTAAATGATGTTGTCATACCCTACAGTAAATCTGTAAAAAATCTGGGGATATATCTAGATTCTACTTTGTCGTGGTCGCAGCAGTTAAAACAAGTGAGTAAAAAGGTGTTTGCTACTATGGGTTTACTTCGTCGTTTACGTTCTTTTCTCCCCATTCCCACTAAGATTATGTTAGCACAATCCTTACTTCTCTCTATTCTCGATTATGCGGACGCAAGTTATCTCGATTTAACTGAAGACCAACTGAACAAACTTGAGCGAATTCAAAATATTGCAATTAGGTTCATATTTGGTTTGCGCAAATATGATCATGTATCCGAATATCGTTTACAGCTCAAGTGGTTACCCATTCGCTTTCGCCGGAATCTGCAAACTGTATCTCTTTTGTACTGTGTGTTGTTCAATCCTTTGACTCCAAGCTATTTGAAGGAAAACTTTAAGTTTCTTGGTCATGATCGATCTGATAGAGTTCTTCGGTCAGCCGGCGAACTAATTCTAGAACCATGTTCATTTCGAACAAAATTTATGAAATATTCTTTTACGAGCCAAGCCATAAGGTTGTGGGATGAACTCCCACTCCAAATTCGACGTGCGCAAACTTTGGAAAGTTTCAAAACGTGACGTCAAGAACCATTACCTAACACTTTGTGGTTATTTATAACCAATTCTAGCAACAGATAGTTATTCTGTGTTTTTCTTTTCCTCTTTGTTTTGTATTTATTTATTTATTATCTATGTATATATATGTATGTGTATATATTTGTATATATATACCTATTTATTAATATTATGTATGTTTATTTTATTATTATTTTTTATGTATTGTTGTGATATTTTAACAAAATATAGTTTAGTTTATTTAGATATTAGAATGTAAGTGTAACATAAAACGCACCACCTCCTACTGTTCTTAATTCCAGTTTCTCCTTAGCCCAAAGGTTGTGTGGAAGAGATCGCTCTTTAGCGATAAGACCGCCTTATTGTACATACGTATATATTAAGTTTTCTCTGTAATGTATTTATTCGTTGTATATGTGTGGTGTACAATAAAGTATATACTACTACTACTATACTATTTATTTCCGCCCAAAGATGTGTTAAAACTAGTGTTGAAATTTGGAATTTTCGACGCTTATAACTTTTAAACATACTATTTTTTTACTTTTTGTTTCCATACAGGGCTAGATAATGATGAGACAAATTGAAATCATTTTTTATTTTGAACGTACACCATCAAACAGTGGACTAATCGCCAGACTACGTTTGTATGGAAGAATAAACGACTAAGTGTACCCTAAATGTTAATTTAATAGGGTATACATTCATGTGGTGCAAATAAGTATTATATATGTAAGTTCGCTCAGTATCTTTTTTTTATAGGATAGGGTGACAAACCAGTCCACCTGATGGTAAGCGGTTGCTGTGGCCCATAGACATCTACATCTACCCTCGATTACGAATCAAAATGCAGATGCGTTGTCATCCTAAGATGGAATGCCTCGTTTCCAGTAAAAAGGGTCTCCGGTTCTCTACACTCACCATACGAAACACAGCAGCATTAAGCTACTGTTTCACGCTGGTATTCTGTGAGAGCGTGGTCCTTCCCCCGACCGAGCCGACCCATTCGTGCTAAAACTATACTTCTAATATAACTGCAGGATGGCTCTACCACGTATAATACAATCTTTAAAATTAACCAAAAAAATACAATCGCCTAATTGTTTTATACTACACGGTTTAATAATTTATATTATTAGTTATTAAACCGTGTTGTGACAGCGAAATAGTCTTGTACCTCTCAATAGACGCCAAATATAAAATATCTAGACAGACTATAGGAAGTAGTTTCAAAGGTGCATCAAGTCTGCTTTGTCAACAATCCGCATGTTAAGCATGAGGGTTAAGGTGACGATGTTAGTATGATAGAAGTCCATATCTGTGTTGACTGTTCACGGTTTTATGTGGGTGGTGATAAAATTCAAACATGTTTACGCTTGTCGCAGCAGGCAGCCCGGAGATCCAGTGCCAAGCGGCCGTGCCACCGGGCGCCTTAATGTCGATGAGCGGCTACCACTCGCCTGGCACTCAGGAGAACAAAAGTACGGGTATATTATCGGCTGTATGTGGGAAAACTTCTGTCCAATTAAATAAGGGTCGAAATGTTTTGATATGATCTTTTTTTATATAAATTTACAGTCTACCTGATGGTAAGACTACTCCAGCACTTTGACACCTGGCACTAAATTCATTCAAAGAAGGCGACAACGCATCTCATTGTCTTCTTTGAGGGCCTAGATAAAATCCTCACAATCTGCAGTTATACTGACTCTCTACCATTCAGATTGAAACATAGGAGCGATTTCTCGGCAGGAAATATACTGAATAAATTAGGTAATAAAAATTATTTAGCTAAGATCGGATCCTCAAATAACTGAGCTTATGCTGCAATATACATTCACGATATCGGATCCTGAACAATAATGTAATTAAAGTAGTATGGCTGCAATTGATACCTCGCAGAATAATAAATGAAGGACCCTATGCGCACGTCAGTATTCAAAAAAGTAACATTTTTTGAAGTGAAAACTTCTTTAGCGACGTTGTACACTTTTTTTGTGACGGGTAAAAAATGTTAAACTCGCGTTAGGACACGTGACCTGATCTAAAATTCGTAAGACGAAAACTTCTTTAGCGGCGTTGTACACTTTTTTGTAATGAGTAAAAAATGTTAAACTTGCGTCAGGACACGTGACCTGATCGAAAATTTGTAAGACGCATGGAGAGTAGACAGCCGGCGTGGCGAAGGAGACGAAGTATCCCCCTCTCTTTCTACGGCGCGGCGAAAATGTATGCCTGCGCCTGCTGTTTTGTTTAGGCGGCGTAGGGCGCTTGCACGAATGTCAATAAATAAATATTATATTCTACCACATAAATGATAGTACTTTTATACTGATAATTAAAGCAATTCGTGCAAAATTATTCCCTAACCATTCCAAAATTTCAAAAATGCACAACATTAATATTCAAGTTTTCACTTCTGCCGGTCCTCCCGGAGTGCAAGCCGTCGTTTTTTTTTTTTAATATGTGTGTAATGCCAGTATTTTATATGCAAAAGGTTTACACAAAACCTTGTACATTCGTGAGTGGTTGGCGTAAGTATTAAAATATATGTATATTGTCAGTTGCAAATATTTTACTTGCATATGTGTGCGTAATGTGTTCTTGAAATATTTTGACCATGGTTTTGACTTAGTTTCGACCTCATTATCAATATACGCAGTACTCTATCTAGTTTTCTTTGGTATGTGACAAAATAGATTTAAAAAACATTTATCGTACAGCTGCAGGACTCTTGATGTGCTCGCCTGTGAACTCGCTGGACGGTTTTCTGCACTCACCTGTACAGCAGCGCTCCGAGCCTAGTTTCAAAGATGACACAAGGTAAGGCAGTAAAATGTATAAATATAATAATATAAATATATAGTTTTTTTCTTTATATAGGAGAGGGGGCAAACGAGTATACGGTTCACCTGATGGTAAGTGATTATCGTCGCCCATGAACAACTGTAACACCAGGGCAATTGCAGGTGCGTTGCCGGCCTTTTAAAAACCGGCTCTTTTCGTGAAGGTCCCTAAGTCGTATCTGTCCGGAAAAATCTCTGGTGGTAGTCGATTTCACAAGGAAGTTGTACGAGGAAGGAAACTTCTTTTATCGCGTGGTAGACCGCCAGTCATCCAGATGGTATGGATGGTATCGCGAGTTTTGTCGCGATGTGTGATGGTGAAATTGTGCGGCTGGAATTTGTCCGAACAATTACTTAGAACACACTCCGTGGTAGATGCGATATAATATGCAAGGAGATGAAACATCTCTTCGCAGTGCCAGTGAGTCAAGCCGATCGGAAAGCGCTCCGTCGCCGACGATTCGAACTGCTCTGCGCTGGATGCGATCAAATGGAAGGAGCTGGTACTAGGGAGGCCCCGCCCAGAGATGGGAGCAGTAGGCCATGTGCGGCCGAACCTGCGCCTTGTAAAGTTGCAAGCGGTGAGCCGGCATGAAATACTGTCCCGCTCTGCTGAGCATCTGGACGTGGTCGATAAGTCTTTCTGTGTCGGCATTACCCCAATCGGACCTATAGAGGCACCCGTAGACGCGGGGATGGTCGTTACTGTCTACGCGCAGCCGTAAGATGGACAGGTCCGTACCTTCAAGGCTACCGAAGCGTCGAAAACAGATGTCCTCTCTGACGTACATGCATACTCCAGCCCGGGGCACAAAGGAGTATTCTAATTACCCCGTACCCCGGGTAGGAGAGATACGAAGTGTCAGCCGGGGAGGACACCTGCGTCTCGGTTAGAAAGAGTAAGGCCGGCTTCGCCGTTTCCAGATAGTAGTTAGTGGACGGCGTTAAGGTTTGAATGAAGTCCCCTGATGTTGCAGAAATTCACGGATAGCGTGGCAGGGGGCGCCTTTGACTTATTGCTCCGTTTGCCCCGAGCAGGTTTAGTCTCGAGCGGAATATTGCCCCTCTCCCCGTAATACGCGGGGCAACCTGAGCACCCACGCTCAGTAGTGGAGTAGCTTGGTCGTGGATGCTCAGCGAGGGATTATCCAGGGATGCTGGTACCCTCCTGGGGTAGTCTTTTTTTTAAATTCCGGTACCATGTTGATGGTGGGGTAGTTGAGCCTCCGGCCACTGGACACCGGATATTGAATAGGAAATATTTTATTCTGAATAAATTAAAACATATTGCATGTTAAAAGACATTTTTATTATCATTCAGATATTCATTAAGGACATCTCCTTTTTTATAACTATTTTTTGGATGTTAATATGCAAATTACAAAATAACCAGCGTCTCGCCAAATTTGGCTACTATACTGACCTTTGAAGTAAGATCTTGCCATTATCATACTGGAGTCTAAGAGTCTAAGCTAAAGAGTAAAAGCTGAATTAAATTTATATTTTTAATCTTAACGGCTTATTTGATCGAGTAACAAATTCGATTAATTCAATACCACTATAATCTCTTTCTAAGCACTACCAATAATGATATGAAAACACTCACTACTGTTATATTAAACAGATACTAACAGATTTATAAGATTACTTGAAATTATGGTTGAAACTGTATAAGTATATATGCACTTTATCGAAAAGAAAACGAGAGGATAAAATCCGTTAAAACGCAGATGAGGCTACAACTTTGTTACGTGTGCCCTTTCTTTGTCAGGTTCCAGTATGTACTGGCTGCAGCAACGTCCATCGCCACGAAACAGAACGAGGAGACGCTAACGTATCTCAATCAAGGCCAACCTTACGAGATCAAACTCAAGAAACTCGGTGATCTCTCGCACTATAAAGGCAAAATATTCAAGGTAATCGATCTCCTTTTAAAATATCAAAATAATAAATGAACAAACGTACAATGGAGCACGCACGCACGCCTCCCTAATATATTTCCTCATAGAGGAGATATTTGCCATAGTTGCCATGCTTGGCAGGCGGATTGCCAATCGCAGATTTTTTTTAAATTATTTTGTGTTATTATGAGGAAGATGCTGCGGTCTCTTTTTTCATTTCCTTTTGTCGCCTCTATAAGACATTGTATTACCCCATAACGGGATGATATGGGGTAATACAATATCTTACACGGCTACTTCACGAAGATAGTATATATTTACGCACTCGCAGTGACAAACGCTATAATTTTTTATGTTTGTAAACACTTTAATATCATTTTACAGCAATTAAGTTTTAAGTGAAACGAGACTACACTTATCTAAATTATTATTATTATTATTCTTACTTATATACAATATTTCGAAACTATTGATATTAAGTAGATCTATGGGGGATTCCCGTTAAGTTATTGCGTTTATAATAGATGAAATCGCATCCCAACTTGCTATTTTCTGGAATACTAGTGTTGAATCGGGTGTGCTCCCTGATTTAATGAAACATGCGTAAAGTTATATCTTTATTTAAATCTGGTAGTACATTTGAATCCACTAAGTTTAGAACTATTTTTGTACTGCCAACACTCAGTAAAATTTTTGAAAAAATAATTCCAGATCCAAAGTTAAGTTTTAATGTAAATAAATTGCTACATAAAAATCAGGCAGACAAGAAGTCGCTCGACAACTGATACCGGTGTTGAGCTAATCAAACATATTTTCTGTGCATGGGAGAATTCAATTGAATTTTTTGAAAGTTCAATGACGGAATCCCCCCAATTGTGCTGAGGACGTGTGCTCCAGAGTTGGCACCGGTTTTAACGCGTCTTTTCCGATACTCCTACTCCCTAGGCGTAGTCCCAAAATCATGGAAGACGGCTTTCGTCCACCCGATCCCTAAAAAAGGTGACCGCTAAGATCCGTCCAACTACCGGCCTATCGCCATCACCTCGTTGTTCTCCAAAACAATGGAGTCCATTGTAAACTGCCAGCTCATGAGGTACCTTGAGGATCACCAGCTGATTAGTGACCGCCAATACGGTTTTCGCCGTGGTAGGTCAGCTGGTGATCTTCTGGTCTACCTAACTCACAGATGGGCGGAGGCAGTAGAGTCCAAGGGGGAGGCATTGGCCGTTAGTTTGGACATTGCGAAGGCCTTCGATCGGGTTTGGCACAAAGCTCTTCTTTCGAAGCTTCCTTCCTATGGGCTTCTCGAGAAATTGTGCGATTGGATCGCCAGCTTTCTTGCAGATCGGAGCATCAAGGTCGTTGTAGACGGTGCAAGCTCCGATTGTAAGCCTATTAATGCTGGTGTTCCACAGGGCTGCGTGCTATCGCCAACGCTGTTTCTTCTGCATATCAATGATATGTTGCATACCCGTAACATTCATTGCTATGCAGATGACAGCTCTGGTGATGCTCTTTACACCGGCCGAGCCAATATTTCTCGGGAAAACGTCTCCGAGTGCCGGGACAAACTTGTATCTGAAGTCGAGTCTCTGCTGGACAGAGTCTCGGATTGGGGGCGACTAAATCTAGTCCAGTTTAACCCCCAGAAGACACAAGTTTGCGCGTTAACCGCTAAAAAGAACCCCTTTGTCGTATCCCCTCAGTTTCAAGGCACTCCCCTTGTTGCCTCAGCCAGTATCGGAATCCTCGGCGTCGACATATCAAGTGACGTGCAGTTTCGTGGTCACTTGGAAGGTAAGGCCAAATTGGCCTCTAAAAAGCTTGGCGTGCTCAGCAGAGCGGTACAGTATTTCATGCTGGCACACCGCCTGCAACTTTACAAGGCGCAGGTTCGGCCGCTCATGGAATACTGTTCCCATCTCTGGGCTGGGGCTCCCCAGTACCAGCTCCTTCCACATGACCGCATCCAGCGCAGAGCGGCTCGAATCGTCGACGACCGAGTGCTTTCCGATCGGCTCGATTCACTGGCACTGCGAAGAGATGTTGCATCCCTTTGTATTTTCTTTCGCATATACCATGGAGAGTGCTCTGAGGAATTGTTCGGATTAATCATAGCCGCCAAATTTCGTGAACGCACTACGTGGCAAACGTCCCGATACCATCCACACCATCTGGATGCTTGGCGGTCTACCACTGTACGTTGCAAAAGGCGTTTTCTTCCGCGTACAACCTCTCTGTGGAATAATTTACCACCGGCGATTTTTCCGGACCAATACGACCTGGGGACCTTCAAGAAAAGAGCTTACTCCTTTCTAAAGGGCTGGCAACGCACCTGCAATTCCCCTGGTGTTGCGGTTGATCATGGGCGGCGGTAGTCACTTAACATCAGGTGAGCCACATGCTCGTTTGCCCCCTCTTCTATAAAAAAAAAATAATTTTATGATCTTTCCAAGGCTTTGGACTGCGTTCACCATGAGACATTAATCAGGAAGCTACATTATTATGGTGTAAAAAATATAGTGATTAAACTTATAACACCATATCAAAATAATAAAACGCAAACAGCTGTTATTAATGAGAGCAATTCTCCGTATCGGTAGTATCTATTTGTATTCCTCAGGGCTCAATTCTTGGCCCCTTTCTTTTCTTAGTTTATGTTAATGACTACCTTTACTTGGTAGAAAATAACCATAACTTAGTTTTATTTGCTGATGATACTTCATTGCTTTTCCAACATAAAAGGCAATGATGAAAACATGACAAAGTGAATAATCAATCAAAAGCTGGCGTAACGTCAATAATTTTCTTATAAACGATAATAAAACGTTAATTAAAATTACAACAACGAATGTTAAACAGGTGAATACCAGTGTGTTTGATACGAAGCTGAGTCTTGTTGAATTCACTGTTTTTTCTCGGAACCACAGTTGACGCGAAGCTTTAATGGGGCCCTCTTATATGTAAACTAGTTAGAAAACTTAGTTCTGCAGCACATGCTGTAAAAAAAAATTAGGGGCGTTACATGTGTTGAAACAGCTAGATTGGTTTAGTTTTTTCCCTAGCATGTCATATGGAATCTTGCTATGGGGTAATGCGACTGACATTGAGACTATCTTTATTTTGCAGAAGAGAGCAATTTATAACCCAAGTCTGAAGGAATCTCTTAGAGAAAAATTATAAGAAATACATACATTAAATTTGGCCTCTCAATATATTTGCGAAAATTTAATGTATGTACACAGAAATAAAATAGTATATAAAAATAGTGATGTGCATTCTTCAAATACTTGGAATAAGCTCCAGTTAGTTGTACCAGTTACTCGACTCCAAAGACAGTAATTTCTTCATGGGGCAATGTATACATACGCTTTTACAACAAAGTCCCAGAAGATATGCAGGCCTTATCGATCAAAAACTTTAAAATTTTCATGAAGCAAAAATTGTTTATTAAGGGTTATTAAACTACTAAAGAGTATATGATTGATAATAACCCCTGGAGATCGCTACATTGCTGTTTCTAATGCCTTCATACCAATTGAGGAAAATAATATATTTTAAATTGATTTTATTGATATAAAAGAGGCCCCGCTGGATTTCTTGCTGGTTCTTTCCAGGACAGAGGTTTTTTTCCGTACCAGTGGTAAAAGTAAAAAATTGCCTTCAATAAGTATTCTTGCATTCTTCTACTCTATCTGGGGGCACGGCAGTGTCCCCGCCAAGTCGAGCAAAAAATCGGCACGGCCGTACTTAACCTTTTCTCGAAGCAGTTCAGGCAATTTTCGACCCCCCTATAACTTCATTCTGGATAAAATTAGAAGCCTGAATTTTCAGTAACCAAGCAGCCATTGTATAAACACGGCATTTTTTAAATTTCATTCATTTGAAACAGTAGTTTAAGAATTATAATTAGGCAAAGTTTCTTAATTTTGTCACTGACTGACTGACTGGTCATCAAAACTCTAAGGCGCTTCTAGCTCACATAGAAGCTTCAAATTTAGAGTACAATTAGAGTTTAGTGTATAAATAAAAAAAAACTAAAATATTTTGCGATTTTGGTCCAGTTGTCTAGATACACCAAGTGTCTAAACAACTTTGTAATTCCATATAAATATATAGGATTACAAAGTTACATTTGCAGTGAATGAATCAATGTACTTGTATCTTTGTAACATAATGGACTAATAGGTGTAATAAGTAATAAGTACGTTGTTGGTATTCAAGAAGTAGTAGGTACCGGAAAGGGAAAACGTAGTACTATCTAGAAAAAGAAATGAGATGCCATCAAAAACATAACTTATAAAAAACCCTAGTCTCGCAACTCAGGTCTCCTTCCCTAAAAAGTTATAATATCCATATTATACCAAGTCGGTTAATTTATTCAGTCCTTACTTAAGGGTCCTTCTGTCTTAAGCTATAAAGTAATTAGCTAACCTAACAAAGTCTTATTGTGGACATATTAATATTAAAAATCTTTTATGTTTTGAATAAATAGATTGATCTAACACTACTACCATATGGTCACACTTTAATAATTAATATTTTTTAGAGCGTGATCAAGATTTGTTTTCACGAGCGACGATTGCAGTACATGGAGCGCGAGCAGATCGCACAGTGGCACGCTGAACGGCCCGGCGAGAGAATCGTTGAGGTATGATTTTAAGGAAAGTTAAATATAATATCAATAAAGAGTGAAAAAATTGAAAAGAGAATGAAAAATACGTTTTATCACCGCAGCGGACACATTGGTATATTATTACAAATAGTAAATGCTATTCAACTTATCTTTTCATTCTCTAGGAGGTTCTGCTATACAATTTTGTTCTTAAATAATTGATAAAATGTAGCCATGAAGTCAAATAAAAATAAGCACGCTACATTGGACATTTGATATGGGAGTTAGAAAAATTATGTACTCACTGCAAAAAAAATATTTATTTAAATCAATTTAAAATTAAAATGAATGACTAACTTACTTCTGTGACCAACTTCTAACAAAGAAATGCGTTATCACCTCTGAGCGGACTGAGGCAGAATGCCTCGCATCCTGTAAATAATTATATTAGCTCTCTACACCCTTCAGACCTCAACACATCAGTACATGAACTGCACTAAAAATGCACGTGATGTACAAAATATAAATAATAATAAATATGAATATAAAAGTACAAATGTAGATATTTGAGTATCAACATTTTACTATGCATGTCAGTAAAAATTACAATTCATTACTTGTCATGCTGTTAAAACTAGATTGATTTAATTAGGGATGGGCCGAATATTCGTTTTATATTCGGTATTCGGTATATTCGGCAGCTTTACCGAATATTCGTATTCGGCCGAATAATAGGCTAAATCACCGAATATTCGTTAAAGTGGTACTCAAAGTGTCCAATGTATTTAAATGTACGAATTGAGTAATGCCATGTCTTTCATAATTTTACTGTTAAATGTATATTTTATTTATGGGTTAAATCTAGATACTTGTATAGCATAATGTTTTAGAGGCACTGTAGATTTATTTTTAATTATCGCAAATAGAAAGCTTTATATTTTTTTTTAAATAAAATAAATAAATATTGCATTACATTATACGTAGTACATTTCACTTTATCAGTCCAAATGGTATATCTCCTGCTACTCATTTTTATCACATAATTATCCATTTTCATTAAGAATAACACTAGGAATTACTTTTTTCTCACAAAAATAGTCAAAACATAAGCATGTACCGGTAATTTGCTCAGTATTAAATAATGCAATAACATGTCAGGTGTGGCGGGGGAGCGAGAGGCAGGGTCCGGCGCTAATCCCGCGCACTTTAACGTAACAAGTTTTGACGTAAATTGGTTATGTACCGAGGTGATCCTGCCGAATAAAGTTCGGCCGAATATTCGGTTCGGTAAAAATTTTACCGAACATTCGGCCTAATATTCGTATTCGGTGAAATCCATATTCGGCCCATCTCTAATTTTAATCCCTAATATGTCGCGGTCTGTTGCTCACCGAACTACATCCTGCGCAACGTGTGGGAATCCTCCCTGTTAATTAATTCTCAAAGCGGAAGTAGGTTTTGACCTTCATATAAGCACAAAAAAGTTTACACTGAAGTGTATTGAACATTTGAATTTCACAATTGTATATATTTAAATTTAATGGCAAAATGATTTTGTTTGGCTGTTATAAACAAGAATCTATTTTGTAGGTGGACGTGCCTCTATCGTACGGTGTGATCAGAGTAGAACATCCATCAAGCCTAAACGCTCTTCACGTGTTCTGGGATCCGACTAAGGATGTTGGTGTCTACATCAAGGTAAATAATTCTATTGAGTTCTAACAAGATCTATTTTTCTACTAGTGGCGATATAAATAAAGCAACTTTTTATTTCATTAACTTATTTATTTCATTAACTTATGTCTTAACGTATGATGATGTCGTCATATAATCCATTATTCATTTTTGTCCCGTTGGTTGTAGTGGAAAGTGACTACGAGGACGCCCAAAAGGGTCCAATGGCCTCCGACAGATGACGGTATATCATCTCGTATATGCCAGATGTAATGTACCTTGTACGGTAACGGCAAGCAGCTATAAAAGTACGATTGTGTTGTATTGTGATTGCCAATAAACGTGCACGGCCATGAAGGCATTTTTCTTTGGAGAGAGATGTTCAGCAGCAAAATATTAAAAGCTGATTAAAAAGAAGAAGAAATAAAATAGAAATTGATGGTATGCTTATTTTTTAGGTGAACTGCATCTCCACAGAGTTTACGGCTAAGAAGCATGGCGGTGAGAAAGGCGTGCCTTTTCGCATACAAGTTGAAACTTACCTCGCCAGTGATGACCTTACCCGTCTTCACGCCGCTGCGTGTCAGATTAAGGTACATATATAATTTATTACGAACATAGGTAAGTGATAACACTTGTTGATTTTTCAAAGGCTTTTAACATAGTTGACCATATCCTTCCGACTATCATTAAATATCTTGACTTCCATATTTAGACTTGTTCACAGTTTTCATCCACCACGGTTGCCCGTAATGATTTCTTTCGGCATATCATAGCGTTTTTCGGTCCGGTCTAATATTTAATCTGGAGTGCCGCAAGGTAGTATCCTTTCTCCTATTATGTTTTTGTCTCAGTTATTAACTTTTCGTACCATCTGTGTACATATACCCTTTAGCTCTATGTGCAACGTCAAATTGGGATAACTAATTAACTGATATTTTATGCATTTTTATTTCTATCGAAACTAAAAATAAACAGGTTTGTAAATGGAATGATAATTTTTTCATTTCGACATTTAATTGATTCTTTATTTGGATTAGGACATTAAATTACTCAACTAAAAGAAAATTTATAATAAGAGTAGACCAAATGTAGGCATTTTTGTATTTATTTGTATGATGGTGATTGAATTTTAGTGGGAACCACGCTCTTAACCATTTCTTCCGTTCTGTTCTAGTTTAAAAAGAGGAAGAATCAATAAAATTTAAGACTGTTGGTACTTTTTTACTTTGTAGAGCCACGCTGCAGCTACATTGTAGCTGTAGCACGATTAGGTCAGCTCGACGGGGGCAGGACCTCGTTCTTACAGAATACCAGCGTAAAATAGCAGCTTCATGCTGCTGTGTTTCGTATGGGGAGTGTAGAGAATCGGAGACCCTGGAATTGATGCGTTCCATCTTAGTCCTCGGGGGTTACGACGCATTTGCATTTTGATAAATGTTGATGTCTATGGGCCACAGCATCCACTTACCATCAGGTGGACTGTGTGCTCGTTTATTACCCTATGTTATAAAAAAAACTGAGAAGGCATTTCTAATTTGCTTTTATTTTATTAATTGATTTTAATTTGATTTTATTTGAATTTATGTTATTAACTTCATAAAATGTTATAAATAATTATTTCAATGTCATATAAAACCCGCCTGTTTGTACTGGAGCAACATGTCGGACCTTCTCTGCTGATACCTTTATCCAGCTATGGATTGCATATAGTCTGTTTTTATTTTGATAACGAGTTGGTTAAAAGAGGATATACTGATTGTAAATAATTCGCAGGTGTTCAAGTTGAAAGGAGCAGACAGAAAGCATAAGCAAGACCGCGAGAAGGTGATGCGAAGACCTCGTTCCGACCTCGAGAAATACCAACCGGGATGTGAGGCCACCGTGCTTACTACGGTGAGAGTTTTTCAAAAGAAATACTTATAATTATCAACATTAAACTGACGCTTGGGTCGTTACACACACTTGCATGGGGCTCCTCCCCCCTCCCCCCCTCCTGGGGATGTGTATTTTCTCAATGTTTACTAGGTACAACGTGATATAGTCACACTGCAGCTATTATGGTTGTAGCATGAATGGGTCGGCTCGACTGGGGAAGGACCACGCTTTCAAGGGTGACAACGCATCTGCATTTTGATTCTTAAGATAGGTTAAAAATGCAGATGTCTATGGGCCACAGCATTAACTTACCATCAGGTGGATTGTGTGCTCGTTTGTCACCTTTATACTATAAAAAAGGTGTCTCGAAAATGTCACTGCCACTATTTTTCTTCCACTTCGACAGTTGTCTATATTCTGCATACAGTCTTGGTTCCGCTCAATCACTTCTTCGATACAAACCGCATTGAATATGCATAAGTCTGGTCACATGTTTTGGAGAAAATATGTCTGTTCTGTTGCCTACATGTTCATAAAGGCCATTATTCAAAGACAATCTCGAGTTTGAACTTAAATTCCACCGTGTCAAAGTTTGAGTCCAGTTCTAGTCCATACTGTACTCCACAAATTATGACATTGTGGAGTCAAGACGACAAGGATAGACGTGTCTTGCATAATTTAGTTAGCTATTTTATTTTTTGTCAACAGCTGTCGAACGATGCTCTTATGCCGCCGCCGTCACTGGTCACGACATCGCCGCCGTACTCACCGGAGTTGTGGTAAGTTTAATTTTACCTTTATTGAAAAGTTCAAATTTAGCTTGAATTTAGCTTATTTAGTACAGCCGACGTTTGTCGATTTTTGTTGTGTTATCAAGATACTTAGAAAATTTGTACTAATCACCATGCTTAGCAAATAAATAACCAAGCACAGTACATGAGGTGTTGCACTCTTGACGCCACTATAGACATTTTACATCGGCATACATCTATGAGATGGCTACCGCCTTCTTTCGGTAATCGAAAGATCTTGACATCTCCGTTAGTCGCTTATTGCCACAGCCTCGGCATGATGAATGCTGCCGTCAAAGAGTGAACTCGAAATACCTTTCCACTGACATACTGGATACGCTTTTTTCAAGATGTAGCAAACCTAATACATAAGGTATACAATAGGTAAAACACAGATTGCAGACACTACGATTATTTAAAAGTAAAGTAAAGTAACAGCCTATATACGTCCCACTGCTGGGCACAGGCCTCCCCTCATTTCTGAGAGGGTTTTAGTGCACGGAAGTGTCCGCCGCGCTCCCCAATGCGTGTTGGCGAACTTCACATGTCTTCGAAATATTTTTTCATATTCCTCAGACATGCAGGTTTCCTCAAGATGTTTTCCTTCACCGCCGTGCACGTGGTAAAGCAGCACTTAAATTGCAATTAACAATTTCATTGGTGCCGGCGGGGATCGAACCCGGGTTACTCGCGTTCTGTTATATTTGCAGCGAGCGTTAACCATCTGAGCTACCACGGCTCTTAATAAAGGAGAATTTCATACAAGAAAAGAAATTAACAAAAAAAACTTGTATATAAATTAAAATCCTATTATGTTCGTAGATATAAATTATATTGTGTATCAATAGCTGCTACTCAATCTTGCATGATGTAAGTATTTTAGAATATACAATATCTACCTGGACCGACAGACGTTGCTCTACCCTTTTCAGTGATTGTGACTCATACTGCGAATTTACTCCAAGCTTTTCACAGCGTATTAATAGTAACTTGGCCACAGTTTCTTAGATTTTTTAACGTTTTCTTGCGTAACGGCCGGTTGCTGGTCGCCCGGAGCAAGTGTCGTCATTGCAGGCGGTTCTGCTGCGTTTATGTTCAGCGCGCCAGTATGCCACTGTAGAATAAGACGGAGCATTTTCTGCCAAAGTGATTGCAGTTATTCAAAAACATTTTTGTAAAGAAAATTCAGGCAGAAATATTTGATAAACGCACGATGTTCGTTTTTTTTGCGCTCGAAGAAAATACGGGCAACCCTCCGGAAAGCGGGGGAGGGAGGTTGGGAATGCTCATAGCATACCACGCAGCCGGCTGCGTGGTTATGTGGTGACTTTTACCCACTAAACCCAACCTTTTAGGAACTGGCTTAACGATCTGACTAGAGATTTCTAAGCCGTATACGAACGTGACCCTCCTTGGCAGAAAGGAGGGCACAAGCGGCGAAAAGCCGCTTAGAAGTGTGCCTAACTAAAGCAGATTAAGGGATGTGTTATGTAGGATCGGCCTGAGCCGCCATGAGGCAGTTCAGGTCAGCCGAAAGCTTGTTGGGGGGGTCCGAGAGAGAGTTTCTCGGTCTGCGCACACTATAGCGAGTGTGGAGAGGGGCTGCATAGGCAGCTGTCTCAGGAATGAGATGATTTGGGTGGGACTCTGAGGCTTTGAAAAATCTCTCAGACAGTGATTTAAGGAACTGCTGGATTGTTGTGAGCTCTAAGTCTCGATATAGATCGGCATTACGGACATAATAGAGCGAGTTAGTGGCCCTACGACAGAAGGACGATGTTCGTGTTGTCCGCAAAATGTGAAGTTTAAAAAAAATTGGTTACTATTTTTTAATTTAGCTTTTTCTGGCCTTGGCTACTAACGAATCTAAGATTCGAAAAAATAAAATAGAACGCATTTCTATATCTACAGAAGGCAGAAAAAGCGCCAGGAAGCGCTTGTAAACAAAATGGCGAAACTAAACTATACAGTTTTCGGCCAGGACACGTTTGCTAACTTCAGTAGTGATGACACAATCCGCCATTTTGCTTATTTATTTTGTTGGTTTCGAAGTAGAGTTTATAAGTTGTTTTGCGCAATTAGTTTCAAGTAATGTAATGACATGAATAAACATATTATACACGTTATTAAAAGTTCATGATTGGTAAGTTTTTAACGTGAATACTTTACAAATATATATTTAAATTAGGTTAGGTTCCCCGGTTAAAGCTAACTTCGTGTCCTAGAGGAAAATAGCTATTTACCATTTGACAGCGCTTACCGCTTACGATCGCTATTTTGCTTACAAGCGCTACCTAGCGCTTTTTTCTGCCAAACACAGCCATTAGGCCATAACCATTTTTAAAAAATTTACCTGTCCGTCTGTCTGTCCTGCCTAATCTTCAAAATGGCGGAGGCCTATGTTCAGCAGTGGACTTTTATAGGTTGCAAAGGTATGGTCATTTCAGTTAAATCGTTAAAAGCTCCTCTGCACTACTGAGGGGACCGGTGTAACCAAAATGCAAAGGTAAGGCGTCCCGCTCCGACGTGTAAAGTAGTAGAATTAAAGTTACAGTTTTTGTTGTATACGTCTCACGCTGTATTTAGTTTTCTATTTGTATAGAAATACGAATGTCGTCCAAGTTATATACGACTGAAAGGCCTCAATTCAGCAATAGATTAAAAATGTAAATATTTCATAGTAGACTATATTACAGTCAACCGAATCTAAGAAATACATTTTGACAGCTGTCAGACTTATTGCACCAAGCGTGCTTACCAAAAAATTGGAACGTACAATATTCGATTCCTAAAAAAATCGATATCGATTATTTAGAGTTGGTAATCATTTACAATTTGGTTTTAATAATACCAGAATAAATTAAAAACGGATAATTTAAAACCCATGATTTATCAGTTTCTTCGTATTTGTTGTTACTGCATATTTCTAGAAGCACAGCTAAAAAAAATTTAATTGAAAATAAATTTACACAATTACTTTCAGTACAACTAGTAGAGCATTGCTTTTTAGATTAATTACTATTATAGTCAAAATTAATGTCTCTTTCAAAGTCATACATAATCAAAATTTTTGTTTTTTCTACCACTTTTGCCCAATCATCTTTTGTGACATGGGCACCTGCTTCAACGAATATAAAAGAAACAGGTCAAAAAGATAAAGCCTAGTCACAAAATAAGAAGACAAACACGAAATCACAATATTTAGCATGGTAAGCTTCCGAAATGGCGGGTGATTGAAATTAGGTTGTGGTTTTTCAGCGCGGCCTTGTATATGAGTTTTTTTGCCTGCACAAATTTACGTTGACAAAGTAAAAAAAATAAACTTGTGTTATTCATGGTTTATGTAATTTAAAGGATTTGAAAAATAAAAATTTAACTAAACAAATAATTAAATCATTATTGAATCGATAATTTGAATATTTTTGCCGATTATTCGCAAAACAATGAATTTTAATCATCCAAACACTACGGCAAGTTACATACCGACATATCATTGAAACGACGTCAAGTAAAAAAGTTGATACTGGTTATTCTTTTAATATTTTGCTTTGTTTGAAAGATTCGAATTTAAATTAATGATAAAAAAACTATACACGTTGTAATGAAAAATGGATAACTTCATAATTCTTCGGATTTACGTAAAAAGTTATTTAAAACCGTGTGAGTACGCTCGTGCAAAGTTATTGCGGAATGATTAATTTATTTATTTATTTATTTATTCTTTTTTGTACACCACAATACAGAAACATCAATATAGTTAAAACTAATTAATGTATGTACAATATGCGGTCTTATCACTGAAAGTGATTTTTTCCAGACAACCTTTGCGTAGAGGAATGTTGCAAACAAAAGTTACAAATAGAGGGAGATAAAAATAAGTGAAAGTTATATATGAAATATCATATAATAGATTAAATGAAAAGAGTACGAGAAAGGTAAAGTAATTTATCTAATAGCGTTCTAAATAATACGATTTAACAAGAATTTTGATTGATTTGATTTTTTTTTATTGAGATTAATGTGAAACGTCAAAAGGTATTTCTTAGATTTGGTTGACTATATTGCCATTTTTAGTGTAGATGGGTAGAGAGCAATGCCAGGAATAATATAGACTATATTTTACACTTGAAGGATTTTTTTAGATATCCAAATATTGATAAATTAAATGGTTTTGATGATGATTACCTGAAATCTGAATAACGTCACATTAATAGACCTTACTCAGGCGAAACTGGTCGCTAGTTTATCATAAAACGATTACCGTTTGATTTGGAAAATCAGTGGAAGTATCATTAGCATATTATACTAAGTACACATTATGGATGCCTCGATACGCCTCTCTGCCGATACGATACTGATACCGATGCTCTTATAAAAATATCGGCGATACCGATACCGAGCTGTGCAAACTTTCTATTCCTCACGGTCACATCTTCTCCTATGCTGACGATACAGCTGTTAGTTTTTCGGGAGACACTTGGGAGGAAGTGAAAATGCGTACAGAATCGGGACTTAAAACTATAGCAGCCTGGTTAAATAACAACCTACTCTCATTAAACACGCATAAAACAAAGTAACTGCCAAGACGGCCTACTTTTTAATTGTGACTGTGCTGTTATTGATAGAGTGGACAAAACAAAATATTTAGGTATTGTTATTGACCAGAGACTGTCTTAGTATAACCATATTGAATTAATAACTGGCCGCATAAGAAAATTAATGTGGACTTTCAAAAAGTTAAGACATATAACAACCAACGAATTACTGAACAAAGTATATACAGCACTGTCTCAATCTGTTCTTACTTATTGTATCCCAGTATGGGGAGAAGCTTTAAAAACAAGATTCCTTGAGGTTGAGCCAGCTCAAAGAGCCCTGCTTAAGGTCTGCTATTTCAAACTATACCGATTCCCCACTACTGACCTTTATAATTTGTCTGGTGTCTTGTCAGTTCGAAAGTTATATATTTTATTCTTATTGCTTAAAATTCACAAATCTACTAGGTATGAACGTGACAAGACAAATAAAAGAAGAAACGACTTAGTTCTATATACCGATCGCTGTAAAACGACATTTGCTTCAGTACAATATGAGAAAAGGGCAGCATACTTATATAATAAAATAAATAAAATCTTAAGCATATATCCATTGCATAGCATAGAAGTTAAAACGAAAACAATAGAATGGTTGAAAACTTTAAATTACAACGAAACCGAAACACTTTTAGACAAAATTACTTAACCTGTTACACATAATTAATAATTTACTAAATATACCATACCTCAACATGCACACACCACATACACATACACTACACAATCACACAACTAACACCAACGGATATTTTATTGTAAAAATACTACATAAGTTTAACTGTAAGTCTAAAATCTATGTGTTACCCAAGTTCTAAACACTAATTTATATAAATGAAGGACGGGAAGAGCGGAGTCTCCTAACACAAGTTTCCGAACTTAAAAGGAGTGTTCCAATAATGTATTTAATTTTAAGTATTACTGGTTTGAGAATAAAGATTTTTTGATTTTTGATTTGATACGGATTAAATAATAATAGGAGCATAAGTGGGGGCAGTACAGAAATTGCTTATACTGGATTTTTCTAATATAATATAAGTGTGACAAACTAGGACATAGTCCATCTGATGGTAAGTGGATGTTATGGCCCATAGACATATATATCTTATAATCGATTAAGAATGAAAATTCAGATGCGTTGTTACCCCTGAGGACTAAGAAGGATTGCCTGATTTCCATTATAAGAAAAATAGCCGGATTAAGCTGCTATTTTACGTTTTTATTCTGTGAGAATTAACTTCATATATATGAATTTTAGAAATAATAATAATTACTTAAATATTTTTAATTAAATAAATTTTGGAAAGGAAGGATCACAGACATCTGAAACGAAGGATCAATTTCAAATATAGTGTTATCTTTATCGTCACATTATTAGAGTTACCTATGTGTTTTATTATTCTTATGTTTATTTATTACCATCTTCAACAAAAGATCATTGTGGAAATATCATTTTCAATTTGGAAGAGTTACATTGTTTAATTGGGATATTAGGGATGATAATACATTCATTCAAGTTGTATGATATATAACTTTCAAATAAATTTGTCGGTACGATAGACGCGCCATCTATTGTAAGTTAATTGTACTATGCCTCTAACCTTCGCGTGAGTGCAAGCAACAAGTTGACAAAATTTTACCGCAATCTGATGAATGGTATGGCAGCGCATAAAATACGAATAAGCAAACATTAAATTTTATATATTAGGTCTTGGGTTACTGCATAGTAGGTCTAGTGACTGCTGACTCCGGGCTCGATTCCGGGTCTTGCTGTCAAGAAATTCTTAGTAGCAGCATCCCGGGTTCAGGAAGTTAGCGGTATTTCTACCCCGTGCCTCGGAAAACACATAAATATTTACTTCGTAAAATGTTACTTCGTCGGTAATAATGGGAATATTATATTCCAAAGCGTGTGTTTGTTATATCAGTATTTACAACATAAATGTATTTTTCCTTCATAAAGCTCCTTATTTTTTTATGTACAACATTGCATTTCTGTTAAATGAAATATTTTAACTGTAACCGCTGAAGAATATTTAAATAATTTATTTAATTATAACACTATAGTAACAATGACAAAGGAGGGAGAGCGTATGAAACAGAAATGTAATGAGGGAACAATTCGATCAAGATATCGAGGCTGAGGCAATGCCCGAGAGTAGACACATACTGTGTCGAACAGTGTTGCCATATATACAGATTTCCCTGTATTTATACAGATTTTCGATGTGTCGTACAGATTAGCACTGGATACAGATTTTTATACAGAGGCCACATATATGGGCTACAGCATCCACTTACCATCGGTGTACTGTGTGCTCGTTTGTCATCCTAATTCAACTATTTATTATAATTAACGATAATCAAACTTTGTCGGCTTATCACGTTATTAGTTATTCCTTGTTTTTCGAAAGAAGCAATGATGATGATGATGATCAATTATTCTATTTTGGTTTATTATATTATACAGATTTTAGGACCAGTTTCGATCCGGCGCCGCTCTATTTATCGATTTTCATGAAACTACAGTGCTGACGTGTCGTAGGCTTTTATTTTTGACACAACTGTCAACACTCTAGAGCTATAAATAACAAACAATGCTTGGCAGTTACCAGTAATTATTATGTGTTTTGGAGATGTTTTAATATTCAAATGACGAATTAGATGGAATCCTTTAATACCGGTTCCCCCCGTAATAGCCTTTTCACTTCATGAATAAGGTTTTTATTGATCTTAACTACAAATAATGCCAAACAACTTCGTATTAATAGGAAAGTACAATTCAAGGGTATGTTCCAAAATAGAACCCAGTGTACTGTCCAATTAAAATGACGTCATGAATCGACGCTACGAGCGGTGATCCAAAAGTAATGATAATCGGTTACTTCAGGTCATAAAAATCCAAAAAAAAATATTTTTTGCTTGCTTATATACTCACTACGTCAGGTATAAATAGATCACGATTTCTGGGAGATACATTCATTTGAATACGAACTGTCAAAGAGATAAAATCAACATGGAAAAAAACGAAATTAGAGCTGTCATCAAGTACCTCTGTTTGAAAAAAATGACTTCAAAAAACATACACAGTGACTTAGTGGAAACATTGGGGGACTCTGTTCCTCCATATTCTACAGTTGCACGCTGGGCCAAGGAGTTTAAACTGGGCAGAACATCCACTGAAGATGAACATCGCGAAGGACGCCCATCCACGTCCCTCACTGAAGACAACGTGAAAAAAGTCGAAGATGTTGTGTTGGCAGATCGAAGAGTGACCATCAGGCATGTAGCTGAGGTCACAGGGATCTCATATAGTAGCGTTCAAAGAATCGAGTTGCATATGAAAGAGGTCTCTGTGCGTTGGGTACCCAGAATGTTAACCGACGAGCAAAAGAAAAATCGAGTTGACATTTCGAGGGTCAATCTCGAAAAGTTCCAATCAGATCAAAAAATTTTTTGTTCCGTTTTGTGACTATGTACGAGACCTGGATCCACCATTTTGATCCTGAAACGAAACAACAATCGATGACTTGGAAGCGAGCTTCCTCACCGACGCCAAAGAAATTCAAAGTTTCAAGTTCGGCGGGAAACAGAAACAGAAACTTTTTTATTCAATGTAGATTATAACAAATACTTATTGAAAGTCACTTTTTTCATTTACCACTGGTTCGCAAAAAAAAACCTCTGTCTTGGGAAGAACCAGCAAGAAACCCAGCGGGACTGTTTTTTTTCCAATAATAGCTTACAATCATGTTTACAATTAGCAACACAAGACAAATTAGAAGTAGCTTGGTAGCGATCACCCTTTAGGAATAGGAATTTATAACACTTCCAGGGGTTATATACTAATAACCCCTGGGAGTAATATAAATTCCTTAATTTTATACTAACCCTTTTTATACAAACTTAGTTTAATAACATTTTTGAACTTTGTGTATGATAAATTTTGTATATTTTCTGGGATTTTGTTGTAAAAGCGTATACATCGCCCCAAGAATGAATTACTGACTCGGTGCAATCGAGTAACTGGTACTACCAGCTTGTGTCTATTCCTAGTATTTACAGAATGCATATCACTTATTTTCGCAAAACTACTTTTATTTTTGTGTACGTACATAACATTTTCATAAATGTATTGAGAGGCCAGAGTTAAAATATTAATTTCCTTAAATTTTTGTCTCAGTGACTCTTTTGGTTTTAAATTATATATTGCTCTAATGGCCCTCTTCTGTAAAATAAATATAATTTCAGTGTCAGTCGCGTGTCCCCATAGCAAAATACCAGAGGACATAATGCTATGGAAATAACTAAAGTAAACTATTCTAGCTGTTTCAACATTGGTAAGAGTTCTAATCTTTTTTACAGCATATGCTGCAGAACTAAGTCTGCTAGCTAGTTTTGAATGGGGGAGCCATTGAAGCTTTGCGTCCAGTGTGATTCCAAAAAAAATGGTGGTATCAGCAAGACTCAGTTCCTCCCCATTTAAAATTACATTAGTATTGACATGTTTAACATTAGGAGTTACAAATTTCATACATTTCGTTTTAGTTCAAATTATTAACATTAAACCAATTAACTAACTTAGCTATAGCATTATTTACTTCGTCGTAATTTAATAACTGTCGTTTTAATTTGAAATTAATGAAGTATCATCAGCGAATAATACTATATCATGGTTATCCCCTACTATGTAAGGTAAGTCATTAATATGTACAAGAAACAGAAAGGGGCCGAGAATTGAGCCCTGAGGCACGCCCATTTGTACAATCGACCCAGAAGAACTCATACTATTAATGACAACTTTTTACGTTCTGTCACTTAAATATGAAATAATTAATTTAAGAGCATCGCTTCTTACACCGTAGTGTTGAAGTTTCCTGATTAATGTTTCATGGTGAACACAATCGAAGGCTTTGAATAGGTCACACACAGAACACACCCAAAGCATCCTGTGAATTCTCCCATGCATTAAATAGCTTTAATCAGCTCAACACCAGCATCAGTTGTCGAGCGATCCCTTGTGAAACCAAATTGATTTTTATGAAGTAAATTATTTACATTAAAAAAAATTAACATTTGATCAAGAATAATTTTTTCAAAAATTTGTTGTGTTGACAGTACAGAAATAGGTCTAAAATTAGCGGGGTCCAATGTACTATCAGATTTAAATAAAGGTATTACTTTACTATTCTTCATTAAATCAGGAAACACACAGATTCGATACTAGTATTAAAAATAACAGATACTTGAGGTGCGATTGTATCTATTATAGCCGCAATAACTTTAACAGAAATCCCCCACAGATCGGCGGGTCTCTTAATATCAATCGTCTTAAAATATTTTACAATATCCTTTGATGACACTTTATGAAATGCAAAATTCTTTGTACACACATTTACATTTTGTTGAAGTAATGATTCGGCGACGGCAGGAGAAGAATTCAATGACTTAGTGGTTAAGATCGGAATATCAATAAAATATTTCTCAAAAGGTTATGGCGTCTGTTTTTTGGGACGCTCAAGGCATAATTATGGTGGAATATTTGGAAAAGGGAGCCACTATTACGGGCTCTTATTACGCAGACCAAATAAGAAGATTACGGGAGGCCATTAACGAAAACGCGGCAACCTGCGAGCTGGAGTGCTGTTTTACCAAGACAACGCACCGGCTCACAAAGCCGCAGTTGCGATGGCTGCCATTCAAGAAACGGGATTCGAACTGCTCGAACACCCTCCCTATTCCCCAGAGCTAGCTCCTAGTGACTTCTATCTCTTTCCTCGGCTCAAGGAACGCCTCCGAGGCAAGAAATTCGAAGACGATAGCGAAGTAATTGAAGAAGCGTTTTGGGAGGGTCAAGACAAAGAATTTTTTTCAAAGGGAATCCTGGGTTTAAAAAAAAGATGGACTAACTGTATTGATTTATTAGGAGACTATGTAGAAAAATAAAGTATTATTTTAACTTTAATTACCGTGTTTTATTTTCATTATCATTACTTTTGGATCACCCCTCGTATACTGGTGATTCGTTCCAAAATATAGGACAATATAATGTGACGTCATACATTTGCGCCATATTAGAAAAGTGTTGGCGATTATTTTGTCATTTTGTGCTCCAAAAATCATTATATCCACCTATTGGAGATACCAACATATTCTTTTATTTTATATACATTCTATATTCTATATTTTTAATGAATAAATAAAAACAAATTCTGGCATACTTCATTCAGCGCACACACAATTAAAAATTTGTTTATTATGGCCGGATATCGGAGTGTCAATTGATGACGTCATTTGTATTCGGCAGTATACTGAAAACGTTTCGGAACATACCCCTAATATTGCCACACAGATATAAATCAGTTAACAAAACACGCAGGCAATAGACGACGCTCATATTCCTAATTTTTAGACAAGTTAAGCATTCTATAAAATCAGGCTTACGTTACATTATCTCATGTGATTTGCATGAATATGACTATAGGCATTGTAATGAATTAATATTTGAATAAATTTACGTTTTTATTTTCTTATAGTGGGAATTAATGGGACTGTAATTTGATAAACGATATGTATGGAGCGCATAATGTCAGCCGTCAGGCTGTTATTTAATATTAGGTACCTAATTTCAGTCACGTAATATAAAACAGGGTTGTCATAATCTGGAATAAATATTATTAGTCAGCTATTTGTAGTATATTACGAATACGTATATTTACATAATTTTTAATCGTTTTTTGAGAAAGACAAAAATAAGCAATAATAACTATTATATACAACACGTAACATAATTAACGCACTTTAAGAAAGTAGTTTGTTCAGAATCGTTTACTGAATCGATTTCTATCATTTTTAATATAGGTAATTTTTTATCCCAAAAATAATTAAAACTACGTAAACTACAGTCACACTAAATCTGTACAGTCAAAACAAACTGAAATGGACCGTAACTTAAGGCAATAAGACTTTTAAGAGTTTTCAATAAATAAAGAAAAATGAACTTTATTTCAAGGACGTTAAAGTCTGCGTTCGTGGATTTGTACTGTGACCACAAAATTCTTCCGGAATGAGTATAACTAATTTGATAAATAATCAGTGCATAAAAATGTTCTCTCTAAAAATTCAGTGTATGTATTATGATTATAACATAATATACTAATTGGCGTATCTGAGGGTGTGCGTTAATTACGTTACATATTGTATATGTATAACTATAGTGCATAAACGTAAAACTCATGAAAACAAAAGTAGCTCAGTACCGTGCTTTGCGGCAACCTATAAAGGAAATCATATTCAGCAGTGGACTTGTGGTGATGTAATTATGATGATGTTTCGAAAACTTGGATGATAAATTAATAAGACGTCGATGTGCAAAATATTTTTTTATCTCAGTTTCTTTTATTTAATTGTTTAAAAATCGAAATTCTTAAAACCAAAATACTTCAGTAAGGTAAATGTACGTGGTAAAACATTAAAATAAATTAATAATTGTTTCATGTTACATTCTCGTGGCACACATGATTTAAAATTATAAATTGATACGAATGTATTACTGTGCATCTAAAACTTACCTACAATAGGTACCGTAAATGCATACAACATGAGACAGGTTTAAATTTCAATTCACAGTATAAGGTGTAATTCTTAATAATTATGGTTTGAAATTTTACTAGAACATGAGTCTCTATCTAAGGTAATAGGAGCATATTGCATATGCAATATATATTTATTTCGTCTTGTCTCAATTTACCTGCAACATGCGGCAAACATAAGACACCTTATAAAAGTCATGGTTTCGCATGTAGAATTTCAATGTTTGTTAATTGAGACGTTAAAAAATAACAAAATATTGAATTTGCGCAAATTAAAACCATAATAAATCAGTTATAACTAGAGGTATTAAATAAAACAAAATATTATCTCCAAATCTTACCAGATCTTTTACTAGTTCTTCAAAAATTATATAAAATCAAAAACAAAAAACAAACTTCTTCATAAATCGTCAAAAAATAAATCAACATAAATCTCGATTTTGAGACCGAAGGTAATTTGAGATCTCAATTTGCCCACATGTCTCAAATTAGCCCTTAACACTAAGTAAATTAATAACATTTGCAACTTATAATAAAATTTAAACATTGAGATCAAAATTGGAGTCTAAGCTATTAGGAACGTTTTATTGCGATACATAGGCTATATCTAGGCATACCTACGCTTTGAAGTGCGCACAAAAAAATATTATTTTACACAATTTTATTAGTCTTATAATTAAATATTGATATTAAAAATGTATTTTCCCCTTTTCACTTGAGTGGGCTTAATTGTATCTATTATTCGAGAAGTGTCAATTGTCATCATGTCATCCACTGCTGGAAATATGTAAATACCCTTTGTAGCTGAAAAACATCTCATGAAGCGACACGTCACTTTTCCGTCGCTAACCATGTTCGTAACTTGAGCAATAAACTTCTTTTCAGTTTGTTTTTTCGTATTCTCATTGTAGAGTAATTCGACAACAACAAAAGAATCTGGTGAAATCTCCGAATTATTTACAATTTCTGTATCGATATCTTTAGAGCAACCAGCACCACCATCACTAGGTACAGAAACTTTAAATTGTTCGTCAGTATAGACCGATTGGTCTACATTGAGTGGATCATAATTACTGAAACAAAAAAAAAATAATGTATCATCAATAATTATCATAATTACTTGAAATTGAACCACTAACGATTTGAATAAAATTTGAGACATATGCACCTAATTTGACTCATAAGCACCTAATTTGAGACATGGTCTCAATTTTCCATCATAAAAATAAAATGCGTCCAGTTTGAGGAAATTTTAAATTTATTCTGGCAACATTTAACAAATAGTCTAAAACATGGAGTTTTTTTGTCTATGGGAACATGCTTCACAAAATGGGATTGATTAATCGATTTAAATCACAGTACTTATTAGTCAATTATCAGAGTTCTGAGGTATATGTAGAGTAATATATTTCACAAACAAATTAATGTCTATTTCTCAAAAAATACTACTTACCTGGTAAAAAATCCTTCACGACAGCAAGTATGGAACCTCACACAACAAATTTGAAACTGAACTGTCAGTGTTGCCAAAATAATAATGATACTACATGTAATAATATATGCCATGGAAGGTTAGTCTCAGTTTACCTTCGAGTCTCATGTTGTACGCATTTACGGTACCTACCAAAAACTCAAAAGGTCCTATGCTAGGCTAGCTTAAAGCATTGAGTTATACAGGTTGTTAGTGTAAACGCCGTTATCCTTGAAACCAGTGGTTTGGTTTCACTTATAGAACGTAAATTCAACTAATTAAAAAAACGTTATTTTCTTTCATAAAATTTTATTAGTTTCTGTCCGACACCGAATGTTCATTACATTTTTAGATATATAGCCTATCGATTAAAACCGTACGTTGGTGCCTACTGCAGTCTATAGATACTTGCAGACAGCTTCAGACAATAAAGGAAGAAAATGCGTTGTCAGTTACCACTTACCTACCGGAGCCTGTAATTAAACTGGTTCTCTTCACTAATAAAAACTATATAAATTAGGTAAATATTTTTGGTAAACTTACAATCGTGTAACAGCTTTAGTATACATATAGTGAAAAAATAATTTTGAAGTTTGTATTGACTCAGCTGCCTTGGGATGTTTTAAAGATTTTTTATATACGACTAACCAGAAAGAATGAGAATCAATGTTATCAGTTAACCCATTTTTGATCAACTTTTTGTATGTCACGTTGTCCGTTTTGTGGCGGTGTATCCACTGCCTTTTTTGTCCCGTAGGTGTCGTAACAGGCGACGAAAGAAAACAAACCAGGAGGTGGACCGCAGCGTACGTCCTAATAACATCTAAAAAAAAAAACTGCGGTCGCCAGCCTGAGACAATCAATGGGAGAATACTAATAATTTTTTTTATAGAATAAGGGTGACAAACGAACACACAGTCCACCTGATGGTAAGTGGATGCTGCGGCCCATAGACATGTACATTATCCTCGATTAAGAATCAAAACGCAGATGGTCACCCCTGAGGACTAAGATGGAATGCTTCGTTTCCAGTAAAAAAGGGTCTCCGGATCTCTACACTCGCCATACGAAACACAGCAGTATTAAGCTGCTATTTTACGCTGGTATTCTGTGAGAGTGTGGTCCTTCCCTTGTCGAGTCGACCCATTCGTGCTACAACCATAATATGGCTGCAGCGTGGCTCTGCCACCTATAATCTATTTAAAACTAAAAAAACATCGAAAACAAATTTAGAAACAAATAAAGTTTATTTTCTTTTTATTTTATTTGCTTTATTTTTCTTTGATATTAATTTGCATGCGTCAAAATAAAAAAATGTTGCTAAACAACCTATGATATTAACTGGCAGGAGAACATCTGCCGGTTATAGCTAGTACTATAATATGTATGTATAATAAAACAAACAAATCGTACACGATTGACAAAGCGATTTATTCTTCACAAGGGTCAATCTAATACGATGCGTCATTAAATTGTAACCTGACACTGACTGAGCGCAGACAGACAGACGCCCGTATAACTATTAACTTATTAATTTCCAAAACGTTGATATGGCGTCTTCTCGAACTACGACGTTCATTTCAATTGCTGTAGTTTGCCGCACTAATTTTAGAGTCTGATCAAATCAAATTGCGCCCATTTCATTTGTCAATTGAGTTGACGCGTTTTTGTCTTTGTGGTACATCATTATATACAAAGAACATAGATTTGAATATACTGCCGTAGCACAGGTATCAACTGACTAAGGTGAGCTTATACGTTGCTCAATTCCAGTCAATACTCGTCAACTATGACGTCACGACTACTTCAAGCAATTTATGGCAACGGCAACAAGCATCAATACTGCGCAATACAATATTGAGCGATATGGCGCAACTTCATCAACTAGGCTACGTGATGTCGTCTACAATGTCCCGAGCGACAATGCAGGTATCGGGCCTCGGGGTGTGCCCCCATTGCCCGGATGTTCCTCATGGCCCATCACTATGGGCCAGTCCTTAAAGCCTATTTAGGCATAATATAGTGATTCCGGGTTAGTCCTTAATCGGTAATGTTTTTCCCGTAGTTGGTTAATTACGGGAAAAAGTGAGGTTGTCCAATAAAAGTCGGAGTTGGCCTTTCAGCGGCATTGTGGGTTGTTACTCGACTCTCTAATCACATATAGAGAGGAGTTCTCTTGGAAGAGGTCGCCCGTCCGGTGGCCGGGTGTGCAACGGCGCAAAGCCGTTGAGGTGTTCATGTGGCCCGTTGTCGGCGTGGTCAAACATGCCGCGCGCTAGCCGGGCCACGAAGTCGGTGATGTTCTCGATCTTCAAGTCCGCCGCTATTACGTCGTTCCGGACGTAGCGACCTGCTCCGACGATCGTCCTTAATGTCAGATTCTGCTGGGCCTGCAGTCGCCGCCTCAGAGGGTCGCTCAGAAGTGCGTACCAGGCCGGTGCAGCGTAGGTGATAATAGTCCGGATATATCGATCCTGCACCCAAGGTAAGTTACAGCCTTCTGGTACGCAATCTTCTGGCCGTTGAGGGTCAGCGGAGGTGGAAACTTCCTGAGACGGCGAGTGAGCAGAGCGGTCGTCTTACCAACGTTGACGACCATCCTTCACTCATCCAGCCATGATGGCAGCAGGTCCAGCAGACGCTGCATCTTGGCAGTGGCTATGTGGGCTCTTCTGGACGAAGTGAAATAGGCGCTATCGTCCGCGTATAGCGCCAGCTCGACGTCGTCCTCCCACTCTTGGAGCCTGCCTGCCAGTGTAGGTATGTCGTTGGTGTAAGCCGCGTACAGGACTGGTGACAAACAGCTGCCCTGTGGGACGCCGGCTCTGATGGTTCTTGTTGCGGACTCGGCGTCCTCTACGCAGACGTAGAACTTCCTGTCTTCCAGGAAAGACGCCATTAACCGCAACATAGCAGGAGGGACACTGGTCTGTTCTTCCAGTTTATATAATAATCCTATGTGCCACACCCGGTCGAACGCCTTCTCGATATCGAGGAAGACGCCCAACGATATGCGGCTACGATTGTATTCAGCCGCAAGCAGGTGCAGCACTCTAGTCAGTTGTGTGACTGTAGAGTAACCCCTCCTGAATCCGTGCTGCTCCGCCCGAAGTTGGATGCACGGACGGAGACGTCTCAGCAGCAATCTTTCAAACAGTTTAGTTATGTGTGGTAATAGCGTGATCGGCCTGTAGCTGGCAGCTCTACGCCTGTCCTTCCCGGGTTTCGGCAAGACGATGATTTTGCCTTTTTTCCAGTCCTCCGGGAAGTGGGATGTCCGCAATATCCCATTGTAGAGTCGACCAAGCTCTACTATGACTCTATTGGGCAGCTGTCGGAGTGCAGCGTTGGTAATCCCGTCGTGCCCCGGCACCTTCCTCGGTTGCAGGCGGGTTACTGTCCTCCGCAGTTCAGCGGGGGAGATGAACCACTCTCCTGCAAGAGGCGGCGCGGGCGACTACAGGAACTCCTGTACGCGACTTTCCTTCCGGGCATGAAGCTCCATGAACTCCGTACTTGCTGGATTCGGCATAAATTGCTCCTCGAAGTGCTCGACTAGGATATCCGCTCTGCCCTTGGCATCGTAGCAGCGTTTGCCCGCGTTGTTGGTCAGCGGGCAAACGGGAGGTTTAGTTTTGGTCAACTGTCGGTTCAGTTTATAGAGCGACGCATCTTGCTCTTCTGCCTTCCTGATGCGCCGATCCCAAGCGTCGCCTCTGAAGGCCTGGACTGTAACCGACAGTTCCTCCGAGATGGTGTTAAGCTGGGTCTTTAGTCTAGGGCAGCGAGTACGCGCCCAGAGCTTTCTCAGCGCTCTCTTGCGCCTGATCTGCACGCATATCTCACGCGGCAGATCGTCTCGCCTAGCTGTGATCGGGACGATCGTAGAGGCCGCGTGAAGGGCCTCCTTGATGTTGTTGGTGATTCTAGTTGAAGCGGCCTCTACGTCGTCCGCTGTGCTTGTCGGCTGGTGTGCTGGAGGTCTCTGCTGCAGATGTTGACAGTAGAGCCTCCAGTCGACACGTGTCTTAAACGCTCTGGGCGGCGTAGTCACCGCCTTCAGGCCAAGGGTTATCAGTAACGGGAGGTGCTGTGAGGAAAGGTCGTACAGCACTTCTACCACTATCGGATAGTTGACGTTCCTATTGAGCACGATGTCTAACACTTCCGGACGCCTCCGAGGATCGGTAGGAACGTGCGTTGGTTCCTCGGGACCTAAAACGTCGTACAAGTTCTTTTCAGCATCGTCGTATAGTTCAAGATCCGGCGGGGTGATCACTCTGGACCCCCACGCCGGGTGTTTAGCGTTTAGGTCCCCGGCGATGATTGTGGGTATATCGCCTTCCATCACCGTCCGGATGTCTGAGGAGCAGAATGGAGTCCCTGGCGGGCGGTATGCTGCGTAGATCCTAAGTTCCTCGCCCGCCGCCTCCATTCTTATGCCGATAGAGCGCATAGTCTGGTAAGGTGGTAGTTCCAGCTCTTGATGGACGATGTCCCTCCTCACAAGAACCGCCGTCCCTCTGTAGGCGGCCCCTTGAGCAGTGACCTCGTCCCTCCTGTAGATATGGTAATTCGGCAGCTTTATATGCGTCTTTGGATTCAGCTTCGTCTCTCCCAGCAAAATGATGTGCAGATCCTGTTGCTGGGCGACTGTGCGGAGTTCATGCAGCTTCTGCTGTATTCCGTCCGGGTTCCAATAGAGGAGGCGCAGATTACTCTCCTCCGTAATGCCGGGCTAGAAGGTTTGCCAGCGCCTTCATTATCGCTGTTACTGGATCTGTCCCGGCTCTTATGTCAGCCAGGACTTGTGTGCCGACCTCGATGGCAATACCAACCAGACGTTGGATTGCATCTGCTGTTTCGAGGCCGGTGGTTGGTGTTTTCCTATAAGAAGGCGTTGGCAATTGTCTCGGGTGTTGGGGCTCCTGGTTTTGCTCTCTTTGCTTGTGGGTAGAGCACGCTCTACCAGTAGAGCGGGCTCTATGTTCGGATAGCGCCTTTTCTGGCACTCTACCCACGCTTCTGGTTGTCTCCCGAGTAATCTGCGCCTTTTGCGAGGCTACTGGTACGGTTGGTGTCGGGGTAGAGGTGACAGCCTGAGGAGGCTGCGACTTCTTCCTACTTCTCTCCCGCCTCCTCTTTTTGGAGGGTTGCCGTTCTGTGGCAGGATTGGCGGGAGGCTGTAGAATCGCCCCGGTGGTTGCCCTGGTCGTTGTGGGTTCCACCGTTTCCTGGGATGTTACGAGTGGGGGGGTTCTGGTTGCCTGCCCTTCCCCGTGATAGTGGTCCACCCGTCTTGCTGAATAGTAACAGCTTTTGGGCGACTCTGGGGGGCCTTTTTAGGAGCCTCCGGGAGTAGTCCCAGCAAGGTTATTCCCTGCCTCCTAGCAGTCCTCCTCAGGACTGGACAGCGGCGGTCATTTGCCGTGTGGTTTTTCCCACAGTTGGCACATTTCGGTTCTTCCTCTCTGCCCCGAGGGCAAAGGCTTGCAATGTGCTCCCCAGCACAGCGCACGCATCTCACTGGCCTGAAGCAGTTGGCAGAGGCGTGCCCGAAGGCCTGGCATCGGTGGCATTGGGCTGGTCCTGCTTTTCTTTGCCAGGCCTCGATGACGACCCCTCTCATATAGAGGAGTTCGTCGATGTTGTAAAGATCCTGGAGCTGCTCCAGGCTCAAGTGGTCCAATTGGGCAAAGTAGATGCAGCCAGGTCTGCTCCTACGATGTGGTATTGCCTTTACGTATTTAATTGGGAAGCCTTTTGCCCTTATGGCCTCCTCTATTGCTTGGGTATCCGTGCCCATTGGTAGACCCCGGATGCCCACTTTAGTGGGCTTGTTCTCCTCCGGGGTGTAGCAGTACCACGACAATGTTGGTGTTTTCTTGGTTAGTTCTACCATATACCGCTGTACTGTGCGGAATTCATTCGCGCTTTGCGGTGTGAACCGTACGCCTTTCCCGAACGGACGGGCATTTATGGGGTGGCCCAACATATTGTTGAGCTCCTTAAAATGCCTCGTCCAGTCCGGTAGGCATTCAGCCACTATGGGTGGGTAACGGCCTTTCTCCTGGTCGGCAGGCTTCTCAATAGGCACTGCCGCCGGTGGTGGTCGTGGTACTGCTGGTGCAGCTACCACATGGGCATAGCTGGTAGATGGCCGTTACCATCATCCTGCGGGAAACTAGGCACTGTCCTACACGAGCCTTTCAGTATTCGCTCGCTATGGACGACATTGTTCTTGCGGCGGCGGCTTGTAGCGCTTTTTTTATTATTAATCAAAAACAAAAAAGAAAGAAAAGGAATAGGCGTTTCGTTATTCAAAAACTTTACTAGAATGTCACGAACAGACCCGACCTCTCGCTCTCCCCGCGGAAGCAAGACGGCAAGCCGCAAAACAAACAAGTGAGAATGAGATATATACAAAAATTGCTAGGAATTTCCAAGCCCATTGGATATTCGTCAATTCGTATCTGCGACATTGAGCGATATGAAATATCTGGAGCAATTAGAAGCAATATCGCCGAAATAATTGCCGCAATTTGCTCCATTGCTTTGAAATTGCTCCATTAATTGCTCCAGATCGGTCCATTCGTGTCGCCGAGCAATTATTGCCCTCGTGTAAGCGCACCTTAACGAAAGAAGTTTATGTATGGGCACAGTTTAAATAAGCCCTTTAAACTGTGGTATCCTGTATGTTATGTATTACAATTTTTGTTTTATATTTATTTACTTTAATTAATATTTTTATCGTATATCAATTTATACTACTTCATTTTATCACTGCATCACCCAAAGGTTTACTGGTGGAGAATGCTATATTAATATAATATTGTATTGTATAAAGTTAAATAAATAAAATATATTAAATAATTAAATAAATTTTAAAGCTCCTGAGAAAAAAACTTTTTCATGCAGCTCTTAACTACTTTTTCAGGCTAAAATGTGCACAATATAATTATCTTAATATATATTAATTACGTGTCACATTGTTTGTCCGCGATGGACTCCTAAACTATTTAACCGATTTTAATCAAATTTGCACACTGTGTGTAGTTTGATCCAACTTGAGAGATAGGATAGTTTTTTTTTTGCCCATGAGTGACCCAAAATCTGTTTTTTTTTTTTGCTAATTTAAGGTTTTTTAATAGGACATGACAAAGGGTCGTCGAAAAGGGCGGAACAACGTCTGCCTGGCAAGTTAGTATTTTGTACATTTTAAAATAAACCTTAGTTTAATTTTTATTCGAACCCATAGAGGCAGTTATTTAGTCATAGAATAATGACACTTTTACAAAAAAAGTTATTGAAAATATCATCGCCATATTATCCCGTGAGTATGGTAAGGTCAGCCACATACATACGAAATTTCGATTCGGGATTCCGAACGCAGCAAGTCCATATAAAATCAAGGACCCGTCACACACCTACGGTAGTTGTCCGAAATTTTGCGGGCAAAACGGGATTCCATTCACTTTGTCGTTTCGTTTGAAAGCGACCAATGAATCAGTCCAGTTATAAGTGGCCGGTAACTGCCTATTGCAGCACGTGAGTAACCTGCAACTGACATATGCATTGACATCTGTAAGGACTTTAGTGGAATGCCTTACAGCCTTTATTAATACTGGCTCACTGCACACTTCAGATTTGAACACTACTACATATGCATTGCTGTTTGGTGGAAGAAATAGATTAGAAGGAAGTACCAAGGACTTTGATTCACAAGGAATCTTGAGTTGAAAAGGAGTTCAGAACCTAAGATCTTCATTTCAAAATAAATTCATAAATCAATTTTTTTTCATACGAACGGGTCTTACCAGTTTTTTCTTGTTATTAAATATAAGATTCATTTGTGTACCTACACTTGATTGGCAAATAAAAATTCATTGACTGATTGATCTATTTAATTTACAAACTAGATTTTTATGAACTGGCGCTGCCATATACTTTGTATGTTACACTCAATTTTTAACTGTAAGTAGCTAAAAGGAAGCGAACGAGATAAAAATATCAGTCCGCATCAGATTGACCTTTCCGCGACCCCGACACTGCGACTAATGTACTCACGCCGGGATCAATTGCAGCCTGCACTGTTAACAATGATAGAGGCTACCTACTTCACGCTCTGACTGGAAAGAGGTCACAGCGAGCAACGTATACATCCCAAACTATTGTGTTAGACTCGGAATCGATTCCGTAATTTTTACCATGCGTTCTGTTGTGTGTGCATTGATTCTGTTCCGAAGGCACAAAGTGAATTTTAATTTGGATGATGATCAAAAATGCATCCAATTATCTCGTAGTCTTATTTAGGGATTTTCAAAACCAAAAAATTTTTTGTTTTTGTATTAAATATTGTATCTATATCTTAAGTGATTATCAATTTAGATAGATATAGATTATTACGTAGTGAGAAAAAAGTGGAATGGATCATCCAAATACTTAAGCAGTTTTCTGCATATAAAGTCTGGAAACGAATTTCCCATAAAAGTGAGGATTTTTTATCTTTTATCCACGTCACTATTTAAGTGTATCTATCACTGGTAGATCGGGTAGAACTTTCCAAGAACATACCAACATAATATGCATTCTTCAGATGATTTTCCGACTCGAGGCATGCCTTTTCAGTTGTGTCGTTTGACCAAAAAAATACAACTAGAACCTACCTTATAGTACTTGTGGCGGCGCTGTCGTCGCGCCGCAAGCGAAACATACCGAAGCCTAAATCACGCTATCAACATTCCGAATCATAAACAGCATATATAGAACATCTCCGAACTATCACACGGAGTGTGAGCTGCTCCCCGGGCAGAACACCTTGCCCGGCGGGAAATCTCCCCTTTTCCCTCCACGGCCACAGTGGTGACCCCGACGTGATCTGAACACGCAACCAACAACCTTCGGAAACTACAACTTTAAGCCTTCGTCATTATCCTCAAGAACCCCTACCATTCACTACTGAGAATCGTCTTCTGCAGTCTTCAGTTCTTGCAAGCCAGTCTAATTTGTCTTCATCTCGACTCACCGCAGATTTATAAGGCAGACTTCTGGCACTTGCTCCGGCACATCGTTCTCGCCTGCATCACTTGCCAGTGCGTAGTACGGCATGCATTACACATCGGCATATCATTCGCACCGGTGTCACTTGCCCTTACGCACACAGCATGCATTCCCCACCGGCATTAAGGACGCACCGGCAATCGGACTGCACTATCGACCTCTGGTCTGAGCAGGGGGGTGTTGTGGCGGCGCTGTCGTCGCTCCGCAAGCGAAACATACCGAAGCCTAAATCACGCTATCAACATTCCGAATCATAAACAGCATATATAGAACATCTCCGAACTATCACACGGAGTGTAAGCCGCCCCCCGGGCAGAACACCTTGCCCGGCGGGAGATCTCCCCTTTTCCCTCCACGGCCACATACTTTTTATTGTTTTTCAAGGTATTCACCACGTAGTTTAATACATTTTCCATCCGCTCGAACCAGTTATTAAAACATTTATTCCACTCCAAAGTGGGAGTGTTCAATATGGCTGTTTTGAAAGCGTCGACTGATTCTTCACCGGACTGGAACCTTTCACCACAAAGATTTTTTTTAATTTTAGAAAATTTAAATAATTGGTTAGGGCTTAGTTCAGGACTGTACGGAATTTCTACGTTTTCCTGCTTCAAATGGTCAATAGTTTGACCAGCGCTGTGTGAGCTTGCGTTGTCATGGTATAGGATGATCCGTCGCTTTGGATTAGATTTTCGAAGTTCGGCGATGAATTGTGGTAAACAAACTATGGTGTACCACTCTGCATTAACGGTTCCACGATCTTCAAGTGCAATCGTCGCAACATGGCCAGTTTTCACAATGAACGTGGCCACCATTTTCTTTAAAGTGCTTTGAGAGCGAACAACTTTAGTCGGCTTGGGCTCGTCTTGGAAGTCCCAGATTATTCATTGATTAAAACTAGTTTTACGGATTTTATCGCGTTTATTTTACTATTATTTTTAATTCCCGACGTTTCGGGCGCTTTCCAGCACCCATTGTCACGGGGGACTGAGATGACTGACGTCCCATTGTCATTGTTAAACCCGGAGTACCTTCAGCTTTTTTAATTATTGTTTATGGTCCGATATATGCAAAATGTCCTGAGGTCTTGCAGTGGTATGCTTGGGTTTAGTTTTAATTTTTTTGATTATAGGATCCCAAGCAGGTGGTAGTACACAGCCTCCTTCTCTATTGAAATTAGGATGTTTTTTAATTTCAATAGCCTCACGTATCATCCTTGGTAGGAATCTGTGTTCTTTCGCGAGGATTTGTGGTCTATCAAATCTAATGTAATGGTTGGGGCCGTCTAGGATATGATCGCAAACCGCAGACTTCCCGGAACGTTGATGCTTCACATCAGCTATGTGTTCTTTTACGCGGGTTCTAATTGATATTTTTGTTTGTCCTATATAAGAGAGACCACATTCACAATCAAGCTTGTATACTCCTGCATCTTGTAGAGGAATATGACACTTGACTGATGGTAGGAACTGACTAATCTTCTTCGGCGGCTTGTAGAACGTTCTAATAGGAGCTCGCTTCAAGATATAGCCAATCTTGTCTGTGACACCTCTGACATATGGTAGTACAGCAGGCACACGCTCGACTGTAGCCGGCTTAACTCGGTCACTGTGACGTAGGCGCGGGACCCGAAGCTTGTTGTCGTGCAAAACTTGCTTGACCTGCTGAAGCTCGGCGGCCAGGTGTTTGCTGTCACAGATCCTTCGTGCTCTCTGTAACAAAGATTTGCCCACGGTAGCTAACTGTGAAGGATGGTGGTGAGATTCACCGTTTAAATATCGGTTTGTATGAGTCTTTTTCCTATACACAGTGTGACTAATGGTTGATTTCTTGACTTGACTAATGGTTGTGACGAATGGTTTTTATACGTGGTAGAGCCATGCTGCAGTTATATTAGAAGTGTAGTTGTAGCACGAATGGGTCGGCTCGACCGGGGAAGGACCACGCTCTCACAGAATACCAGCGTGAAATAGTAGCTTAATGCTGCTGTATTTCGTATGGTGAGTGTAGAGAACCGGAGACCCTTTTTACTGGAAAAGAGGCATTCCATCTTGGTCCTCACGGGTGACAACGCATCTGCATTTTGATTCGTAATCGAGGATAGATGTGGATGTCTATGGGCCACAGCAACCACTTACCATCAGGTGGACTGTGTGCTCGTTTGTCACCCTATCCTATAAAAAAAAAAAAAAAAATTTCGGATGACTAACACATCTAGGAAAGGTAAGGAATTATTTGCCTCTAACTCCATAGTAAATATAATTTTAGAGTTTATGGAATTAAGATGCACTAAAAATGCAGTTACTTTGTCTGATGGTAAATTGTGAATGTATCGTCTACGTACCGCTTGTAGATCCTTGGTGTAACAGGTGCAGTAAGGAGGGCTTTCTCCTCAAAGTCTTCCATGAATATATCGGTGACAATGGGAGATACAGGTGAGCCCATCGCAACTCCATCTACTACTACTAACAGCACGTCAAGCAAGTTCTGCACGACAACAAGCTTCGGGTCCCGCGCCTACGTCACAATGACCGAGTGAAGCCGGCCACAGTTGAGCGTGTGCCTGTTGTACGTACTTCAGAGGTTTCACAGACAAGATTGGCTACATCTTGAAGCGAGCTCCTATTAGAACATTCTACAAGCCGCCGAAGAAGATTAGTCAGTTCCTACCATCAGTCAAGTGTCATATTCCTCTACAAGATGCAGGAGTGTACAAGCTTGATTGTGAATGTGGTCTCTCTTATATAGGACAAACAAAAAGATCAATTAAAACCCGCGTAAAAGAACATATAGCTGATGTGAAGCATCAACGTTCCGGGAAGTCTTGATACGTGAGGCTATTGAAATTAAAAAACATCCTAATTTCAATAGAGAAGGAGGCTGGGTACTACCACCTGCTTGGGATCCTATAATCAATAAAATTAAAGCTAAACCCGAGCATACCACTGCAAGACCTCAGGACATAGTCAGTTCATTTTGCATATATCGGACCATAAACAATAATTAAAAAAGCTGAGGGTACTCCGGGTTTAACAATGACATCGGGACGTCAGTCATCTCAGTCCCCCGTGACCATGGGTGCTGGAATGCGCCCGAAACGTCGGGAATTAAAAATAATAGTAAAATAAACGCGATAAAATCCGTAAAAGTAGTTTTAATCAATGTGTAGTGTTCGCGTAAATATAAGAAATCATTATGTATCCCAGATTATTGTTTAGAATCGAGATCGTAGGCATAGATCCAAGATTCGTCACCACTGATGATGTTGTACAAGTGATTTGACTCTCCTCGGTTGAACCTTTGAGGAGTTTTTTTTTACACCATCTGACGCGGGTTGCCTTATGATCGTCGGAAAGCAAATGCGGGATTAAGCGGCTAATTCTTTTAAGGCTAAGCTTTCTCACGCCAAGCGCTTCATGCAATATCTTCTGAATGGTTGTCCCTAAGATGCCCTAATAACGCCTCTATCTCTCGGTATGTCACATGACGATATTCGAGAGTTAGTTTTCTCACAGCAACGATGTTATCTTCAGTGGAGGCGTATTTTGGACGTCCCTCACGAGAGTTGTCACTAAGATTGGTATGTCCACACTGAAATTCTGAATGAATGAACACGGAAGTTAGCTCTTCAAAACACTGTAGTCGTGTTAGACCTCTTCGAAAGTTGTAGAAAATTGCACGGATATTTTTCTTGGTAAGATTAATTTTCATACGTGACTTGAAAGATCTCTGTGACTAAACAGTAGCATTAATTCTCATACTTTCAATTGTTTTGAGATTCTGACTTTAAACAAATTTGAATACTGAAGAGTTCCAAATTCAAAATTGCCGGTTGATATGTAAACGACAGAACTTAGAAGGCATTCCAGGTACGTACTACGCCGGCCAGACTGGTTGGCGAAAGCGGGATTGATATTCCGGATTTGTATACAAATTTTACAACAAAACAATAAAATACAAAAAATAGAGTTGGTACCTAAAAATCTAAGATTTATTTGGTTTGCACGGACAAATGTAACTAACTAATGTTATCTATGGAGCAATGTTTTAATATTGAAGTTTAACGACGAGACGAGCAGAATGCATTGCCATGCCACAGAGATAATGGCAGTACAGACGTGGTCAGGCTTTCTTTATTAAGTGAATTAGCTAGTCTTTTTACTTATTACAATAAAATAAAAGCCTACATTAAAAACACTAGTTTCAAAAAACCGATATTTTGTTAAAGATGAGTAAGGACAACACTAGCGTTTAATAACGGAACAAGCGTCCGGTATCTACGGCTTGTTTTTTTTTTGTGCGAGCAGCTATGCAGGTCTAGAAAGACCAGTATCACTGCGACCTAAAAGATCTATTGTGATCGCTGTTATGGCTATAGTTCACTGCTAAGCCCTACCTCTGCAATGAATAGAAACAGTTGCTTATCTGTGAGCAATTTCACTTCTCAGCGAAGCACATAGTTTCGCAAATGAGTGTTACGTTTGCACATTAAGGGTCTACAATCTTAGTTAGGATGTACAGAGGCGTTTCTTCCGTTAAGGAACAAAACTGGCACATCATGTGCTTTTTAAGACAACAGTGTCGAGTCAGGGCTCTTGCCAGTATGCACAGTTTATTTTTTACCTAATCCCAGGGCTTCTGAATCGAATTTACAGTCAAAAGCGCGGATTAAGACTATAAAATGATTTAAGGCTGGTGTACCAGACCGGATCTTAAGTGATTTATTGTGAAAAAGCGTTTCCAGGATTTTGTTTATTATTTAGCGAATTCATAAACTAAGAACTATACATCTTTTATGATTACCACTCGTTTTTGAATAGTTATATTACATTACACACACCAGTACATGTTCACTTAAATATAAAGTTTAGATTAGAGCGTTAGAGCCAGGCCAGCAAGACGAGATGTAGGGAGGAGGTGGGATAATTGTAATTCCATAAAAAAATGTTGTCTTCTAAAATTTCTATCATCGTTTTTCAATATTTTGATTTATATCTCCAATAATTAAGTACCGTAGGTTTAATATAAACTGACGTTAGATATCTATGCCTAGCGATCTGCCACGGCTTCGCACGGGTGATATCTGGATTCTATAACGGCGCCACTTGCCGGGTCTAACTATGCCTACCTATAACCTTCACAGATGTACAAGCAATATGTTGACAAAGTTTTACCGCAATCTGATGAACGATATGGCATCGCATAAAATGCGGACAATCACAAACTCTTTTTTATATATTAGATAATTACAGTTATCATTCAGAGTCCGCCCTAACATACCTACTCCAAGTTAGGACAGATTCTGAATTATAGGTAAAGAAATTGTGTGAATTCTGATTAGCAGAAAAAATGTTGTGACTGATGTGATTAAGAAAGGAATGCTTCGGTGATTTGGACACGTATAAAGAATAAATGAGGAAAGAGTAACAAAGCTGATGGAGAAATTAGTGGTAGTGACTGCAAGGTACGCCCTAGACGAAAGTTTATCGACCAGATGAAAAAAGACCAAGTTTTTTTTAATATCGTATAGGGTGACAAACGAGCACACAGTCCACCTGATGACAAGGGGTTGCTGCGGCCCATAGATATCTACATCTATCCTCGATTCAATCTCAATCAAATCAAAATGCCAATGCGTTGTCACCCGTGAGGACTAAGATGGAATGCCTCGTTTCCAGTAAAAAGGGTCTCTGGTTCTCTACACTCACCATACGAAACACAGCAGCATTAAGCTATACTATTTTACGCTTGTATTCTGTGAGAGCGTGGTCCTTCCCCGGTCGAGCCGACCCATTCGTCAACAACTATACTTTTTAAATATTAACTGCAGCATGACTCTACCTCGTGTAAAGTTAGTAATTAGTTTTGGATCCTACGTATATATGCTCATCAGTTAAGAGTATCCTTAACTGATGAGCATATATACGTGGGATGCAAAAGAATCGAGAGAGGTGTGTGTGAGGATCTTTTCAAATGGAAGTCCCTGCCTACCCCTTTGGGTAACAGACATGAGAGTTTATATATGTATTTTAGGACTACTTTTGATGATTCAAGATTTATAAATAATATTTTAGCTAATATTCCAAATCGTGGTGAAATAATTAAACAGAGAAATTAAGATGAATAAATAAAATAAAGGTGTATTAAAAAATTATTAAAAATACAATGCTGATACTAAAAGCGATAACTTTCACACTATTTCATAGCAAATTATTTATTTGCCATTTATAATTAACGTTCAGGCTTGTTGTTAAAAGAATCATTTTATCTAGTATAACCCGATGTTACTACTACTATGTTTCTTATCGTAATAAATTTATAATATAGTTTATTAAATATTGAAAAAGACGTAAATATATAATACGGTAAAAGTTCTGTTGCTATTAATGTTGTTATTAACAATTTGTAATACCTATAGAACCTGTTTTCTCTGGAAAGAGATTCATTATTCACATAATATGAGTGTCATATTATGTGAATAATGAATCTCTTTAGCTAGCTAGCTAAAAATGATCTATTGGCGTAAAGGTGAGTAAGCATGTTGTGTAGTTGAACACAATTTGCTTCTCTCTTCTGTCTAATTGCGCAGTGCTATATTTAGGCGCATTGAGTTCGGCTCTACCGCTTCCGACGGAGAACTGAACCCGTCCTGTTTAAAGTGGTTCCGTTTAAACGATGAATATTTGACCTTCTACCGGGACATAACCAGGCTGCTGTGCACTGCTGGTTGGCGACAGAAATAACGCAAAGAGTGATATTCCAGACTGTAAAGTCCGTCCGTAGGAGCTCAGTCACCTATAATATAGTATTATAGTAGGCTTATTATACCTATTGGACAATATTGGACAACTGTGAAAACTTTTAAGAATCAAACTTGACCGCCGCGCCGCGCCGGAGGATTGTGCTAATATTGTATCATTGTTTTCATAATATTTGAAAGGGTTTTAATATAATAGCTGGTGCGATTTTATATATTATAATTATATGTCTGCACATGTGAACTAGTACAAAAATCTATACGTGATAGAGCCATGCTGCAGTTATATCAATAGTATAGTTGGAGCATCAATGGGTCGGCTCGACCGCAGAAGGACCACGCTCTCACAGAATAATAGCGTAAAATAGCAGCTTAATGTTGCTGTGTTTCGTATGGTGAGTGTAGAGAACCGGAGACCTTTTTACTGGAAACGGGGCACTCCATCTTAGTCCTTACGGGTGACAACGCATCTGCATTTTGATTTGCAATCTAGGATAGGTCTAGATGCCTATGGGCCGCAGCAACCACTTACCATCAAGTGGACTGTGTGCTCGTTTGTCACCCTATCCTATAAAAAAATTATGATACGAGTGCTCCGATAATGATATAAGTAAGATCAAGCTAATTTGTCCGCATATCCTATACTGTCGCATCCGAAGCTGGAAGCTTCAGGAAGCGGATACTAGGGACAAATATCACACGAGGGTAGCCGAAAAGCTTGACACCATCGATGGCAGGAAAGAATGTGTGGAGAGAATATGGCAGAACCTTAGGGATGGAATGGTAAGTGCAGCGGAAGAAGTATGTGGTACGACAAAAAGAGGTAGTAGTAAAAGAAGAGATGCATGGTGGAATGACGAAGTGAAAGAAGCTGTAAAAAAGAAGAAAAAAGCATGGTTAGACTACTTAGCCTCTAGTAACGATGAGCATATGAGAGAGAAGATGAAAGAAAGATATAAGCTGCAGAAAGTTCATGCGAAAACATTGATTGAGGAAGTACGTGAAAGGTGTAGAATAGAAGCGGACGAGAGGTTGTCGCACAACTTTAGGGAAAACTCCAAACTCTTCTGGAAAGAGGTTGGAAGGTCCCGGAGTGGTGCGACAGCTTTAAGAATGAACAAAGTGCTTTCGAGAACCAATGACGTCCTCTCAGAAAAATCGGACGTCATGCAGCGATGGAGTGAATTTTATAGAGAATTGTATGCGTGTCATGATCTTAGTGAAGGATCCGGGGGTGACGCCGTGACTGGCACGCCAGACACGGACCTCGATGACACTGAGGTCATCAGCATGAAAGAGATTGAACGTGCGATTCGAAGTTTGAAATGTGGTAAGGCTGCGGGACTAGACAGAGTTACTGCTGAAATGGTCAAGTACGGTGGGCCTCGCGTCTGGGACAGCTTTCATCTGCTGTGCAATTTGTGCTGGCGGACGGGAGATGTCCCGGATGATTGGCGATCCGCGGTCATTGTGCCTTTATATAAAGGTAAAGGTTCACATTTTGACTGCGGGAGCTATCGGGCGATCAGCTTGACCAGTTTAGCAAGTAAAGTTTATTCGAAGGTTTTGACAAGCAGGATGCAAGAGAAATCGGAAAGATTCTTATGGGAGGCACAATGCGGATTTAGACCTGGAAGAGGATGCACGGATCAAATGTTTTCTCTCCGCATGATCACGGAGAAGCTTCTGAGTGTTAACCAGAGGATTTTCTGTGCTTTTGTGGATCTGGAGAAAGCATTTGATAAGGTTATAAGGAAGAAAATGTGGGAACTGTTGCCGGGATATGGTGTGGATGGTCGATTGTTAAGGGCTGTGCAGTCACTCTACTATGACTGTAAAGCCTGTGTGCGGGTAGGGCATGACCTGTCACCCATGTTTAGCGTCCAAGCGGGCGTAAAACAGGGTTGTGTCATGTCTTCCTGGCTGTTCATACTGTATCTCGACAGCTGTTTACAGAAGCTGAAAGATAGCTGTTTGGGCGTGAAATTGGGTGACATAAAAGTTAATTGTCTGCTGTATGCTGATGATGCAGTGCTTATTGCACCATCAGAAGCAGAACTGCAGGCATTAGTCACGTGTATGAAAGAGGAATGTGAAATTAAAGGTCTCCGTTTGAATGCTAATAAAACTAAGGTTCTGGTATTTGAAAAGGACGAAGAGAGAACGAAATGTGAAATATGGGTAAATCAGGAATGTCTAGAACAGGTAAATGAAATTGTATACTTGGGGAGTGCTTTCAGCCGGGATGGAAGATGTGATTTAGATGTGGATAGGCGTGTCGCTGCCGGAAACAAAGTCAATGGTGCCCTGAATGCATTAATAAAAAGGCAAGGCGTGGTGAAGAGTGCACGCCTTGCAATACATAACGCAGTGTTGGTACCGACTTTGTTATATGGCAGCGAAACCTGGGTATGCCAGAAGAAGCATAAAAGCAAGTTGAATGCAGTGGAGATGCGATCTCTTCGTAAAATGTGTGGCGTTACCATAGCCGACCGAAAGCGAAACGAAGAGATTCGCAATATGGCAGGATTGAAAGATGACCTTATCACAAAAATTGATAGGGGCGTACTCCAATGGTTTGGACACGTTGAACGAATGAGTGAAGACCGAATGGTGAAGAAAATATATAGAGCGAAAGTAAATATTAAAAGGTGTCGAGGTAGACCGAGACTAACTTTCGAAGACCATGTGAGCAAATTGCTCGAAGAGGGGAGGGTCAAGAGTACTCGGATACCTAGACGTGCATGTATGAAGAAGTTAATGAACCTGAAAGAAGCGAAAGAGGTATGTAAGGATCGTGACACTTGGCGATCTGTTCTCTCTGGCTACCCCGTTAGGGATTGTGCGTGACGATAAGTAAGTAAGTAAGTATCCTATACTGAGGCTGTATTCTGAGGCTTAGGTAGCTGTACCTGGCATACTATTGTCATCGACTGTTTGCTGTTTTCCATAAACTTCGCAAAAGGTCGCATAACATTGAAGAAGTTTTAAATAAACTTGATACTGGCAAAAGTACAACCGTACGATTCTTTTATGTAATCGAATTAAAAAAGTGTACAATTTGGAGTATTTTTCGGATCTATTTAGTTATCATTATATATGTAAGTGATGTCGCTACCTTTTTAGTGCAATAAAAATACTGAACTATTTTCCGTATTGGTATTGCACTAAAAAGTAACTTATTGCAATTAGGTATTTCGTTTTTTATAGGATAAGCGTGACAGTCGAGCACACCGTCCACCTGATAGTAAGTGGTTGCTGCGGCCCATAGACATCTACATCAATCCTCGTTTGAAAATCAAAATGCAGATGCGTTGTCAGCCGTGAGGACTAAGATGGAATGCCTCTTTGTCTGTAAAAAGGGTGCCTGGTGTGGGGACCCTTTTTACAGACAAAGAGGCATACACTCACCATATGAAAAACAGCAGAATTAAGCTGCTTTTTGACGTTAGTTTTTTTTGGCTGGACGCTCTGTAAGAGCGTCGTCCTTCCCTGGTCGAGCCAACCCATTCGTGCTAGAATTATACTATTAATATAGCTGTAGCATGACTCTACCATGTATACTACACTAAGATGGTTGTGATCAATTCACAAGTACTTAATTTAATAAGCACTAAAAGGTAGTGAATTAATACCTACTCTTTGTGCTGCATTGGGGTTTCCCAAACGCAACCTTTTTTTTTTGTTTTATCTGTGATTAATAAACGCAATGAAATAAGCTTGTAATTCATCCAAGGCATAGTAATCATATTTTGTAAAAAAAAATGCCGTTTATTATGTTTTACCAAAGTCTGCGTTCTTATTGTTTTTATCGCAATGGCCTCCAAAGATTGTATAATATTATAGTCCCTACGTTTTGATGACCTCGTCTTTAAAATCTGTTTGAAAATCGCTGTTTATTGTTTATAATCTGGTACAGAAATTGTATTTTTGGACAGCTCAACAATTGTGTGGAAAATTTGATAATTTTGTTTATATGAGTCTCAGCGTCAGTACACCTTTTTTTATAAAATAATAGTGAAAAACGAGCACACAGTCCACCTAATGCTAAGTGGATGCTGTGGCCCCTAGACATGTACTATTTTTGATTAAGAATGAAAATGCAGATGCGTTGTCACCCCTGAGGGCTAAGAGGGAATGCCTAATTTCCAGTAAAAAAGGGTCTCCGGGTATCTACACTCACCATACGAAACACAGCAGTATTAAGCTGCTATTTTACGCTGGTATTTTGTGAGTGTAGTCCTTCCACGGTCAAGCCGACCTATTCATGCTACAACCATAATATAGTAGCAGCGTGGCTCTACCACGTATAATATAATAAAAATATTCTTTCACGGATTATAAAAAAATTATATTCCACGTATTCTTTGGTCAGCAAGTTTAAAAAATAACTAATAAATCGATTAATCGAAAATCGATCTTGCAAAGCTCGATTTAATTGAGAATCGGTTCTATTGCGCTTAGTTTGAATTGAATCGAAAAACGATATTTTCTTGTACGAATCGACATTAGCGTTGGAGTTTTTAATCGAATAATAACATTAAGTTGGTCCGTCGGTTTGGAGAAGAGAATGGTACTTAAAAAGCATCTTGAATACATGAAATTTTTTTGTCAAGTAAGATTTTTCAGACTAGGTTTTCTTTCTATTTTAGTCGTCTACGACGCGATTTCGATTACGTACGACACGGGATTAACCTTAGCACATCCGATTTGGTGAGTGAAATGAACAAAAAATAAAGATAGTAATGCATAGTTATTAACTTTAATAAAGGAAGCAATGAGATAATTTGAGTTTCGAAAAGCAACTCGATTCAACTCGTTGCCAGAATAACTCGAAATAAATTAGAATTAAATGGTTTTACTCGCCCATCACTATTCGCTATGACGTTGCCCGATGCACTTACGCGAGCCGGGTCTGGCCACTGCGAACCGAATTTAACCGGTTTAGATCCAATCGTCAAAGCGCCTCGCTCGTCATCGACCAATCAGCGACAGCGACCATTCAATCCAGGCCAGACGTTCGTGTTCTGTCGGCTGTTTAGTTGCATTTTTCTGTTATTCTTTATTATTTTTCCGCTGATAGCTCAAAATTCGCTAACTGCATTTAACTAGTGTTAATCCACGGTGTACTACATAGTTTATATTTGTACTCTTATACGGCTTTTCGTAGTGTTGTACATAGAAACATTTTGACTTCGCTACCAGTCTTTCGTTGCTCTTCATTTGTAAATAATGTTAGACAAGTGAACTAAACAGACAATACATTAGTTTTTATTGAGCCAGTGCAGTGCGGGACCTTCCGTAATCGTGACAAATGGTTGTTGAGGCGGCCCGTAGATCAGCTATGGTGGTTGCCGGTGGTTTGGCGTACCGTGTCGGTTCTGGAGCCTTCATCTTCTTCAATTTAACTAGACAGGACTATAGCTGACGAGTATTATGCTCGTTCTCGAGCAGAGACTGAGTGCGCGGCATTTAGGACGTGGAGTAGTTCTCAGAGCTCGATTGGTACACGGAGTAGAAGCGCGAGGTTGGCGCATGAAATTTTCGTTGCTAAAGGCCGAGGTTGAAATCGAGGCGGACCCCGACACCTACCGAGAGCTCGCACGACGGTTGAAAGCCGCCAATGTACACGTCAGGCCGGCGCGCTGCTCACGTCTATCGTAAATATCCAGATTTTACCTAATTATTCTGCTTTAAAAACATACGCACACGACGAACGCAATATATTTTTTTTTTAAATTAACACAAATGTTGTTTTTCCTTAGCAATACATGCATATTTATTTTAAGCAAAATTTTACATATTTGACAACACCATTGTAATTATTAAACAGATGATTTAATTAGGATTAATGTGATATAATTAGTGCTAAAAAATTAAAAATGAATAGTTCATATTACTCATAGGACAAGGAAAGGTTTTGATAGAATCAGGTGCTACTTCGCGGAAATCCATTGTAATACAGATACACTCACCGGCACGGAAACTTGGCCACTCGTGAATTTGCTGATTATTTGCACTGAAACATTTTTTTAACAGTAAATTAAGGGTAGATGCATTCAATAAGTGTCTCTAATGGTTTTAGAACATAGAAATTTAATGTTTACTTCACTGAAATTTTTCTTTTCAAGATAACATGCTTTCACTAAAATTAACATCTTTCCATTGTCACTTTAAAAACACTACAAAGTTAAAAATTAAGTCTGTTTCTTTATTGTCTATCAGTTTTAATATCGGGTGTTTCCTCCTCTAGCCCTGATAACCGCTTGCATTCGATCTGGCATGCTTTGAATGATGTTTCTGACATCATCTTGCGGTATGCTGTCCCAAGCGGCCAGCGCTGCATTTCGGAGCTCATTTAGAGTTTGTGGCGGTTTGGAGCTGGACTTTATCTTTCTTTTGAGCATACCCCATACATGCTCGATTGGATTTAAGTCCGGGCTACGAGCTGGCCACTGTAATTTTTGTATTCCAACCTCTTCCAGATATTCCTCTACACAATGTGCGACGTGCGGGCGTGCATTATCGTGCATGAGGAGGAATTGGTCGTGTCCAATGAATCCCGAATAAGGCATTACGTGCTCCTGAAGAACTTCCTCGATGTATCGAGTAGCTGTAAGCCGATTATCGACGATGACCAACTCTGTACGTGCGTCGGAACTTACACCTCCCCATACCATTATTGAGCCTCCATGGAAACTCACAGTTTGGGTGGTGGTAATGGGTAGAAACCTCTCTCCTCTTTTTCTCCACACTCGTTCTCGACCGTCTGGAGCATGTAAAGCTATTCGACACTCATCTGTGAACAACACTCTAGCCCATTGCTCGTGGGTCCAATTGACATGTTCTCTTGCGAACTGAAGTCGGGCTACTCGGTGCTGTCTGAGAAGTTCTGGACCTCGTGCTGGTCTACGAGCTTTTAAATTCACTTCCTCCATTCGTCTTCTCACCGTACGCTCACTAACATTAACGCCTCTTGCGATTTGGAGCCGCTGGCGTATCTCAACAGCGGTCAGGTAGCGGTTTCTCAAAATCTCCATAACAATAAAACGATCGTCCCGGGCCGATGTGCACCTTACGCCCCCACTGCCTGGCCTGCGGGTGTAGCGGCCTGTCTCCTGGTATCGTTTCAGTGAATACTGCATTGAGGACCGTGGTACGTTAAGCACAATAGCAACTTCACGCTGTGTCAGCCCTTGGTCAATTAATGCTACTGCTTGTGCAACTTGTGCTGGTGTTAATGGCATTTTTATTGGCTTTAAAGCACCTTTAGTTATTTAATTAAGACACAAGATCACAATAATTGAATAACCTTACAGTAAACTTTTCACAACACACAAATTTAAAATGTGAACTTAGTCGCCCAAATGACCCGATTCAACTAAAAATTAAAGAATTCGTCATGGTGCACTTAAACATAATGAATTACCCTCTTGAACTTGAGGGTAAACATTTTTTGACATACTTGCATAACAAACATTCATCAGAAACACTTAAAGCTTTTGCTATCGCGAGATAACCGCTTGGCCAAGTTTCCGTGCCGGTGAGTGTATTAATAGTTATTTTGCAACCATCCACTAAATTAAATAAAATGATGTGTCTTCCCAGTAGGGAGTTGCGACATTGGGAGTAGTGTTGCTGGGATCCCCAGTAGAGAGTAGTAATGTTGGGAGCAGTGTTGCTAGGGTTGGTGGTAACAGGATTAGTGCACGCAATTAAAGGAGGGTGGGAGGTGCTCTTCAAACCAAGGAAGACACATCATTTTATTTTATTTAGCGGATGGTTGCAAAATAACTATTAATATCTTTAAGGAAAGATTTGATTACTATGAACATATTTTCTTTTCAATTTCATGGTATATACTACATAAGTTACATGGCACATTTTTTTAATAAATTTAGTGACAGCTAACTTTACAGTCCATCTGATGGCAAGTAGTTGTTGCATACCATAGACACCTGATGCCAACTTCAAAAAAGAAGGCTAATGATTTTCTTTTTACATTGGTGAGTACTAAGGCAGAATGCCATACAGCCTGTAATTATACTAGATCTATATACACCCCAGACCCGAGCATAGAATGCAAGCACTGCCATTTGATGGCAGAAATAGGTAAGAAAGTGGTTTCTATCCAGATGAACTGATATACAAAATGGATTCTTATCTTATAGATGTAAATTGTCATTGTTAAATACAGTTGACCCATGGTAATCTGACAAATGTTTTGCAAGACAGTGTTGGATTATCAAATTTGTGGGACTATAGAGTACTGCCAGTACTATCAAATTTGTGGGACTATAGAGTACTGCCAGTACTCTATAGTCCCACAAATTTGATAATCCAACACTGTCTTGCAAACATTTGTCAGATTACTGTGGGTCAACTGTATTCAACAATGACAATATACATCTATAAGATATGAATCCATTTTGTATGGCGACGGTGTCGGTGTCGCTGGCCCACTATCTTTGATGTGCCGCGGAAAAACCGACACCCCCTGACAACCCCCTGGTAGTCCAGAACTTTTTGGAAAAGAGTATCTTGTAATCTGACAGATTACATATCAAATACAAAATAATAAAAATGTCACGTGATGCACAGTGAATACCTAATTGGTCACTATCGCTCGACTAAGCCGCTACCATAGTCACATTTGAACTGAGACAAATGTGTCAAGCCAAATTAGTGGTGGCTCGAACTAATTGCACCCTGTTTGTCCATGTATTCGCAAAGGATACCTCTCCCCATGGCGGATTCATAGCATGACTCAAAATCTACCTACTAGACAAAGACATGTCGGATTACAAGGGGGGATGGATTAGGCAGAGGTCGGATTACTGGGGGTCCACTGTATGGTATGGTCTCTGGAGGATGACCTTAAAGAATCTATCATCTAGAACAATAACGTAAAAAATATATGCACTACATTCAATAATATGAGCTGCAACACTAAAGTGGGCATAATTTTATATTGTAACTAGCTAGCCAGACAGACGTTCTACCCACTTTGATGGCCCTTTGTCCTATAAAAAACTTTAAATTCCAAATAAAAAATATTGATCATCACTTATTGAGATAAAAAATAATCCTATTTCTCAAATTGGACCAAACTGCACAGTATGCAAAATTTCATTGAAATCAGTTCAGTAAATTAAGAATTAATTGCAAACACACAATGTGACACATAATTTTTATATAAATACATTGCCTATGAGCCTGTGTACAATTCTGTGGATAATTTTCTGCTTTTGGAGGCAACAAAAAGGTTATGATGGACTCCTACCTGCTAAAATCCCATGATGTTTTGCTCTTATCAGTTTGTTGAAAATAAGAAGTAACACTGTTAAATAATAAATAAAACAAAAGTAGCCTAGGGTGCAACATTGGAGACCATTATAACCAATATAAAGCAATGATTTGTGTTTTTGCAAAAACATATCCTGCAGTGTAGCAGCTAAGTTAATTCACCAGCGGGCACTACCAATTGGCACATATACAAAGTTGATATTGCTAGAGCACTGATAATGTTGTTCCCGTCACCACAGTATGTAGGATTTGTGTTTAGCATAAGAAATATAGAATTAAGTTAAACTTTTTACTTTTACTATTTATTTGTATAAAATTTACTAGGCGAGGGGTTTCCTAGGTAAAAATGGTTAGATGATAAATACCATCCCCATTACCTATGTATTCCTATGCATAATTATCATTTTGTTCCTATTGGAAGTGTATACTGGGCGTAGTAACAGGCAATAGAGGGAATCAAATCAGGAGATGAGCAGCAGCATCTTTCTGATAATGACTAAAAAGAAAAAAACTGCAATTGCCAACCTGCTTGGCAACTATGCCAAATATGAGGCAACCTATGGGGGATGTTTATGTTCAGCAGTGGAACTTAATAGTGCGACTGCTGATCATGAGGTCCTGGGTTCGAATCACGGATCGGGCCAAAGAATTAATTGTTAAGTTTTTCCGTCGAGAAATTCTCAGTATTTGCTCGGAGTCAGAAAGTTGGCGGTGTTTCACCCCCGTGGCTCAGAAAGCACGTAAAGCTGTTGGTCCTGCGCCTGATCTCTCTCTAGTCATGTCGGTTTACCGTCCCATCGGATTATGAGAGTGAGGGAAGAGAGAGTGCACCTGTGCTTGCGCATACACTTGGGCACTATAATCCTGTCCTGCGCCGATGGCTAGCCTCCGTTGAGGCAGGCCGCCGTGGCCGAAATTCAGTCGGGAGGACATTATTAAGGGAAGAATAAGAATTACCAGTATAATCACACTATAAGGTATATTATTGCATCAATCCTCAGAGGTGACAATGCACCTCAATCCTATTTGAATTTTTTATAGAAGAAAAAATACACATGAACATGCAGTCGACCTGATGATAAGTAGATGTTATGGCCCATAGATATCTACATATATATCATCATTTAAGTATGAAAATGCATCACCCGTGAAGAATAAGATAGAATGCCATATTACCTGTAAAAATGGACTTAGTTTCTATACACTCATCATATATAACATTGTGCTGCTATTTTGTGCTGATTTTCTGTGAGACTTTAGTCCTTCAGAAGTCAATTTACCAATTTTTGCCGCAGTTATAATACAGCTGCATTAGCAACTCACCATCAGATGGACTGTTAGTTAACTCATTTATCATTTTCACAATGCAAATTTTTTTTACTATGTATATTTCATAACAAAATTGCCAAAATTTTATTTAAAAATAACTTATTTATTTTTGTTACAGTGTGGCCCCAAAGACAGTTGCAAACCCAATGGTGGTGAACAAACCTGTTTTGCCACAACCTGGTAAGAAACATATTGCATAAACTTGATTATTAAATCATTACATTAATCAAAAACTTTACTTATGTGTAAATGAATGTAAAAAAATATTACTCTTTTCTAAAAATTATGTATTTGTGTCATATGGATTTAATATTATGGTATATTGATAAATCAAAAGTCCTTGATAATTGACACTAAAACTACAAGAGTATACATAAAGCTTTTGATATTTTTATTATCATAATCATTACAGGCCTTTACAAGTCCACTGCCGAACAATGTTTTCCCAGTAGTGTCAGAAAGCAAGATCCTGAGTCGCAGCTTCTAACAACATCTTATACTCCATCAAGAGTGATACTTCTGATGTAAATTTAGTGAAATATAATTGCATACTATGTTTTAACAATATAAATAAAATACAATTATGTATATTCTCAAATAAAAGTGAATTGAATCATAAAATAAAAATAAAGAATTGCATATATTTATAACAGTTATATTTATTTTATTAATGTATAGAGTTTTTTTATATGATTTCCTCTTTTGTTGCAGGCATTCTTGCCACCAACCAGATGAAACCACTGTATTGTTCAGAGTAAGTAATATTAGTTTACCGATTACCTTTAATTTTTTCTGTCATGCATAGTAGGTAAAGTGATGATTGTAGTGTTGATATTTTTACTAGATTATGTTATTACTGGAAACTTGAATTTGATGTTTTATTCATCACGGCTTGGCAATAAAAAAATAACTTAATAAAAATGAATTCAAAGAACTAACAAGAATAAAATAATTTGACATTCTGAAATTAGTGCTAATAGCTCCTCTACACGCTGGGCCAGCGCTGGCCCAGCGAGATGGCCATGCGATGGTTGATACGCAACTAAGCAGTTCTCAAAAATTTTGTACGGCAAATATTTTTTTCGATTTTTAAAAATGTGTTTGTTTTAAATGATTTTATTAAAGAATTTGCTAAAAGTAATATAACATTTGAGTAATTTAATGTTTGTTACCAATAAATATATACCATTTAGGAATAAAACCGGTTTATTTCTGAGCATGGCATTACCGTGTTCGATTTTGTTACTAAACAAAATTCATTTAATTAAATGTAGTTCTTTGATTATTCCGTGTTAAATATTTTATACGATTACATATGAAGGCATTTAAATCACCAAAAAAAAATTTTACTTGAAAAAGTTTGCTAATTTTTAAATTACAATACAAACATTTTCAACTGTGTTACTTAGGACGAAAACCAAACAATTTTTTCTATGTATTGTTACGAGCTTGAGGTTCGTGACAATAAAAATTGCCGATAAAATTACCTAAATTAACACTTTAATTTACTTTACACAAATTAAAGTTAAAACACTAATAATTAAACACACTAATTCACTTAATTCCGCTCCGAAGCTTCGCTTGTGTCGCTGAGTTCAACTCTGCCTCGATCGCATCTTGCGCCACCTATTTATTTAAATTAGCAAAATATGCGGAATGTTCAAGTAAACACGCGCAAGGTACCGAGAGTTCGAGTATAGATTTTCTAGTTCTTCGGGTGGCGCTGTCGGTCGAAAGATTTGTGATGTCATAAACTGCAACGCTCCCCTCGCTCTCGTTCCTGACACTAGATGGCGCTAGTTGTGTCGTCGACTGGAGCGCGTAACACTGCCCCCTCCTAAGACATGCTCGTCCCGAGCATTATCGGTCCCATAATAATGCGCCAAGCGATCCACATGGACGATCTTAGGAGTCCCTCTTGCGCCTTTCTGTATCCGGTAGGTCACATCGTTGATCCTGGTTACAATCCGGTACTGGCCGTCCCATTTAGCTTGAAGCTTAGGAGATTTCCCTTTGCTGCGGACTGGATTGTGCAACCACACTAATGAACCTTCGTTGAATCCTTTATTGTTCATTTTGCGGTCGTACCGGGTTTTCATTTTCTCAGACATTTGCTGGCCCGATTGTCTGACGTGCTCATAAATGTCATTCATTTTGTTCCGCAAGTCATTTGCATAATCGGTTATACTGCGTGGGGCATCAGGTGGTATCCCGGTGATCAGGTCCGCAGGCAGCCGTAATTCTCTTCCAAAGTTTGCGAAAGCTGGTGTCATTGCTGTACTTTCGTGAACAGAACTCCGATATGACAACAAAAACGGTTGTATGTGCTTGTCCCAATCTCGTTGCCGATTGTCTACAACTTTTGCTAGGTACCTCTCCAATGTCTGATTAAATCGTTCCACCATTCCATCAGATTGCGGGTGATAAGAAGTCGTTCTTGTTTTATGAGTACCCATAACTCGGCAAGTTTCCTGGAATATTTGAGACTCAAAATTCCTTCCTTGATCGCTGTGAATCTCTAAAGGTACTCCAAAACGACAGAAGACTTCATGAACTAGTTTATCTGCAACTGTTGAAGCTTCTTGATTTGGAATGGCGAAGACTTCTGGCCACTTAGTGAAGTAATCCATCACAACCATGAAATACTTGTTACCGCTTCCACTCTCCGGAAACGGCCCCGCCACGTCAATGGCTATTCTCTCCCATGGTGCACCCACATTGTACAACTTCAATGCACCTCTACTACGAGTCTGAGGTCCCTTTACAGCCGCACAACTTGTACATTTGCGACACCAGTCCTCGACATCGTTTCGACAGTGGACCCAGTAAAACCGTTCTCGGATCTTCAGTAGAGTTCGTTTAACTCCCAGATGGACTCTCGAAAGACCATTATGGCACAGCTGTAAAACATTCGGCACTTTAGCTTTAGGGACAACCATTTGCAAACGACAGGTGTCTCCTCGACCATTGTCCCATTTACGGCACAGGACTCCATCCTGAAGCAGCAAGCTGTCCCATTGGGCCCAATAGCTTTTCGTGGTTGAACTCATCGCTGAGACGTCCCTCCACTTAGGCTTGGTAGCACGGGCCTTCATCCATCCCAGAATCGGCTTGATGTCCGGATCTTCCTGCTGTGCATGTCGTAGGCTGTCCTTCCACCCGTTGCTGAGGTGGTCTGTCCTGAGCATCCTCACGGATACCACTTCCTTACTCTCTTGCCTACTACAGTGGTTGAAATCTTCTGGACAAGGTATTCTTGACAATGCACCTGCGCTGCCGTGAGATTTCCCGCTGCAGTGTCTGATAGTAAAGTCGTATTCCTGCTTCTGCTGGGCGGTGCTGTTAGCCGCACTTCCTTTCTGAGACCGTTCGCCTTCCCTTCCTAGGGTGTGCTTAGGGCAGCTGGACCGAAGATGGCCCCTTTCCCCACAGCCATAGCACCTCGGGCTGTATTTTTTATTGTGGTCGCGAACCGTAACTGCTGTAACCTCCCTAGCGTGAGGTGAACGATGATCCTGTCGCCGCCAGGCAGTGCCGTTAGCTGCACTACCCTCTCGAGATAGATCAACTCTCCTTTCCATGGTTCGCTTAGGGCAGCTGGATCGAAGATGGCCCTTTTCCCCACAGCCATAGCACCTTGGGCTGTATCCTTTGTTGCGGTCGCGAACTGTAGCTGCTGCAACCTCCCTGACGCGATGGGAACGATGATCCTGCCGCACGGCTTCCACTTCCAGTGCATGGGCCAAGGCGTCCTTAAGCGTCTCGTGGTGCCCGAGCCTCACAGGAGCTCTGACTTCCAGGTCGCGGATGCCGTCGATGAACGTCTGCACCAGGTTCCCTTCAATGAGCGCAGGTACAGACCGGTATGCTTTTCGCACCAGCTTCTCCACTTCTAGAGCCCACTGCTGCAGGTTTTCGTTGATGCGCTGCACATGATCTTTAAGCTGCGCACGAAAGACGTGTTCCAGGTGAGCGTCGCCATACCTCGCCTCCAATGCCTCAAGGAGTTGCTCATAAGTCACTTCCTCACCGAGAGCTTCCAACACAGTTAAGGCTTGGTCGCGCAGGCCTAGGGTGAGTGCAGTCATGGCTTGGCTTTTATTCCAGCCGTTCGCCTCCATGACGGCCTCGAACTGGATTTTGTAGGCCGACCAGGAAGAGGTCCCGTCGAACGGCGGCACTTTGAATCCACGTAGCGAAGGTGCTGCAGCTACTACGGGAGCTGTAGTTCCATCCCCAAGTTTGAGGTCGTTTAGCGTTTTCTTCACGTCAGCCATCACGTTGTCAACCCGATTGTTCATATGGTAGATTCGGGTTTCATGTTCTTCGATTCGGGTTTCAGCTTCCACCAGGCGGTTGTCATATTGAGCAACCCTATCCTTCACCTCCCTTATCTCTTTCCCAAAGGTAGCATGAAGGTCCTTCATGAGGAGCATCTGTTCCTCCTGTCCGCTCTGCAGCTGCTCTTTCAACTGACGGACCTGTCCCTCCTGTCGGCGGGCCTGTTCCTGCAACATCACCATCAGAGCACCTAAGTCTGGTGCTGCAGACGTAGAAGCTGCTGACGGACCGGCTTCCGTGGCCGGCGGCTGGCCCTCAGACGTCTGCGGCGTTGCACCACCAAATCTTCGTTGGTCCGTCTCCTGCTGGCGTTGACTTCGGGTACGGACACCCTCCGTTTCCTTCTTAGGTAAAATCGGCATGATTTTATCCCACTTCTGACACCAATTGTTACGAGCTTGAGGTTCGTGACAATAAAAATTGCCGATAAAATTACCTAAATTAACACTTTAATTTACTTTACACAAATTAAAGTTAAAACACTAATAATTAAACACACTAATTCACTTAATTCCGCTCCGAAGCTTCGCTTGTGTCGCTGAGTTCAACTCTGCCTCGATCGCATCTTGCGCCACCTATTTATTTAAATTAGCAGAATATCCGGAATGTTCAAGTAAACACGCGCAAGGTACCGAGAGTTCGAGTATAGATTTTCTAGTTCTTCGGGTGGCGCTGTCGGTCGAAAGATTTGTGACGTCATAAACTGCAACGCTCCCCTCGCTCTCGTTCCTGACACTAGATGGCGCTAGTTGTGTCGTCGACTGGAGCGCGTAACAGTATTTTAAAATAAAATAAAATGTAAATATTGTTTGATGATATAAAATTACAATTTTTCGGCAAGTATTAATAAGTAAATATAATTAGTTAAAGTCCAAAACTAAAATTTTTGTCAGTTAAAAACCTTCGTTATTTTTATGGACAGTAACAAAATTGATTATGATTGGTAACCAAGAAATTATTAAGGCCCATTTACATTGTTAGGAATACTGGTATAATTGGATTTATTTTAATAAACGGAAAATAATAATAGGACTCTTAATTAAAATAAGCAACCCTTTATTTTAAAAATTATGATGTAACATACGGGAAATAGACTTAATTTCTAGAAATTGGTAGATTTCCCTAAATAAAAGAAAACTCTGTCGTTTGTTGTTGTCAATTAATATATTTGAATGAGAGTGCATCTCCATTCTCATCAAAATGCAAGGATTTAGTAATATGGATGATATAGAAGTTGATATTTCAAAAAAGTATTTTCTAAAAATGCTAAATATATACCGTGTCCATTTCAAATCTTTATAAATTTGTTGTAATGATGCTTCTAAGGCTTAATTTATTTTGAATTTTTTTTTCGTTTTCTTCAAGTAATTTTGTAGTTTATGTAACATTTTGCTGTAATATTTCAATGTCTTGTCGCGCTCTCTTTTTTATTTTCTTGATTCTTTGCCGCTTCTGTCTCTTCCAATGAATGATTGACGTTTTATGACTTTTGTTGATTTTGTTTTCCGTTTTGCACTGCATTCTTTTTGCTTATCTGTCCAATACTTTCTTTTTACCCGTTTTTCGTCACTAAGCTCAGATTTTTTATGTTTAACCTTCATCCTTTCTAAATTTTTACGTCTTGAATTTTGTAACTTTTCTGGTTTATTCTGGCTTATTTCGATAGCGTTTCATTTCTTCCGTGGCAGTTAGCTGTGCCATTTTGTACGATAACCTTAAAATTAAAATCATTTATTTGAGATTTCATTCAGCACAATAACATCTCCATAAAAAACTGTTTAAATAAACAAAAACACGACTTCAATGAAATCTTTGCTTTTGAAAGTTAAGGAGAAGAGGATTACTTCGTTAAAGTTTGTTTTTCGTTTATTTGAACATTTGTTTCACCATTTTTTATTTAAAAAAAAAGACGTGTGGCACTCGGGGACTGCCGCGGTAAAGCTATTGCATAGCATTTTTTTATCAACTTATGCAATTATAATTAATTATTTATTTTATTTATGCAGTTAAGTCTTTGATATTAAATCAAGTTACACTTTTTGAGCGTGGTGACCGATAAGAAAACAATTTTTTTTCTCTTATTGTATAAATGAGAAGTTAATATTGTTTAAAATATTTTTAATATCTTACAATACATGTAGGTTATTCAGGAATTTTTATCATTCAGTTAGCAGCTAGTGTACACGCATACGGCTAGTCGCACGCACACAAACACCGTGCCGAAGTCTGCCGAACTGAAACGACGTTAGACGATGCACGGCTTTCAACGCCACACCTCCGTACCCGTCGGAGTGGGGAGCGTGAGGTTTTTTTCGTTACGGAATTTCTGGATTCGGTCCCCGCGCTCAAGGCCCGCGATAGAAGCTATGCAATAGCTTAAAACTTTCTATATTATAATTTAAATTTACTTTAGTGATTTATTTAATAAAAAGTTATAATTGAATATCCTATTACTACAAAAAAAGGAATTATGAAAATCGGTCATGCAACACAAACAAAATAAGTTTTAAATATAACAATACTTTTTGTAGACAAGTTTTTATACCCATACCAAATTTCATTCAGTTGCTATTAACTATTAAGCGGTTCCTTCATGAGGAGACACTCCCGTCTGCGACATCAGGTTAAATCTGTCAAAAAACTGCTTTGTCATAAAAACTAAAAGTGCTTGCAAAATTTTAGCTCAATCGGTTACCAACATTGAAAAATGGTTTGCAAATTTTGACGGACATATTTTTACTTACATACGAACAGTGCAAGTTAAATAAAAGCAAAAACATACGTGGTCGAATTGTATGGTGTTTTTTTTTTTTCGGAAGTCTGTTTAAAATAAATCATGGCTAAAAACTATGTATGGCATCGCCAACATGAAATTCGTTCTGGATTTCAATTAAATATATGCAGCAGATTATACGAGAGCGAAAAACAAATACTTACCTAACGTTAAACATACATTTCATATTCTAATATTTTCTATTCGTTGACAGTAGGCTAATGTATTCGTCCCTTAATGATATCAATTTTGTTACCAATGAGATCAACATATATGTTACCTACGCAAAAGTAACAATATTGAGGTAACAAAATTTGAGGTTATGGGATTCTTTACCGCCTAAACATATTATTTTATTAGCTAACGTTGTAAAAAATAGTGAAAACAAGATATATGGATATGGCACATAGAAATCATTAGAAAAATGTTCTTTTTAATAAAGTATGTACTTACCGTTTAAAGTGTAGTAACAAGTTTGAGTTTAATCGGTACCCACGACACTCGTGCACGGATTGTTTGACACACAATACATGTCAACCTACCAATTTAAGATGAAAGGACTTAGACATGGAGAAAAATGTCTACACAGCATTAAAAACATCCAAAAAAGTAGTAATTTTTATAAAATATGTGAAATATCATGGTAACAATGTTGATAATCATAATTGAGTTAAATTTAGGACAACAAATAAATTGAAAACATTAATAAATTAAATAAGTAAATACATGTTCAAAGGTATCATTGTGTAAATAAATAGTGATGTCATTAATCAAAATGGAAAGATGTACCCCTAAAATTTTATTTTTTGCTAAAATCAATTTTCAAATCATGTGATAGGGGATAGGACAATCTATAATCCATACAAAAAAATAAACAGGTTTCAGAAAATAAATATTTTATTATTTTTAAACGCTTCTGGTAGTATTTTATTTGTGATTAATTGTATCTATAGATATGACTTTAAAAGATTTTAAAAATCAGATAAATATGGTGTCTTATATAGTCACAAAATAAACACTAACTTAAAGGACATCTAAATTTAAGGCGGTACAATTTTGGTAAGAACTGCTCAACTACACGATGGCGACATTCAGTTGTGATCTACATATCTATTTATCTATGGTTGTGATCGAAACGTTTTACGAGATGGACGTGGAAGAATTAGCCGCTGCGGGAATATATCTATACGACACGTTACGTTGTTTTCTTAATGTGCACAAGAATAGAGTTATCAAAAAGAAATGGCGTAGAAGAAGATTGTGGATGTTATCTATCCATCGCAATAGAACTAAATATGTCCTAAGTTCATTTAGTTTTCTTTACACAAAAATAATTATGATTAATAATTTAATAAATAATTATTAAAAAAAATCATGTACATATAGGTATGTTCTGATTTTAGTAGCCCTGTGATTAAAATTTTATAACTTCATTATGAGGTCACATGTTCGTCATTTTTAATTCGTTAATTAAGAAACAAAGCAGGAACTTCCACACTCAACCGTCGAGTGCGCACAACTGTGGAATGGATGGGCCACGTGTAATAGCTCCTCTACACGATGGGCCATCGCGATGGCCCACTATGATGGGCCCCATCGCACGCGCCATAAGCCATCCGACACAACTACGCCCTCCACACTCTGGCCCATCATAGTGGGCCATCGCGATGACCCATCGTGTAGAGGAGCTGTTACACGTGGCCCATCCATTCCACAGTTATGCGCACTCGACGGTTGAGTTGGTTGGATGGCCCATCGTGTAGAGGAGCTGTTACACGTGGCCCATCCATTCCACAGTTGTGCGCACTCGACGGTTGAGTTGGTTGGTTGGCCCATCGTGTAGAGGAGCTGTTACACGTGGTCCATCCATTCCACAGTTGTGCGCACTCGACGGTTGAGTTGGTTGGTTGGCCCATCGTGTAGAGGAGCTGTTACACGTGGCCCATCAATTCCACAGTTGTGCGCACTCGACGGTTGAGTTGGTTGGTTGGCTCATGGTGTAGAGGAGCTGTTACACGTGGCCCATCCATTCCACAGTTGTGCGCACTCGACGGTTGAGTTGGTTGGTTGGCCCATCGTGTAGAGGAGCTGTTACACGTGGTCCATCCATTCCACAGTTGTGCGCACTCGACGGTTGAGTTGGTTGGTTGGCCCATCGTGTAGAGGAGCTGTTACACGTGGCCCATCCATTCCACAATTGTGCGCACTCGACGGTTGAGTTGGTTGGTTGGCGAGGAGCTGTTACACGTGGCCCATCCATTCCACAGTTGTGCGCACTCGACGGTTGAGTTGGTTGGTTGGCCCATCGTGTAGAGGAGCTGTTACACGTGGTCCATCCATTCCACAGTTGTGCGCACTCGACGGTTGAGTTGGTTGGTTGGCCCATCGTGTAGAGGAGCTGTTACACGTGGCCCATCCATTCCACAATTGTGCGCACTCGACGGTTGAGTTGGTTGGTTGGCGAGGAGCTGTTACACGTGGCCCATCCATTCCACAGTTGTGCGCACTCGACGGTTGAGTTGGTTGGTTGGCCCATCGTGTAGAGGAGCTGTTACACGTGGTCCATCCATTCCACAGTTGTGCGCACTCGACGGTTGAGTTGGTTGGTTGGCCCATCGTGTAGAGGAGCTGTTACACGTGGCCCATCCATTCCACAGTTGTGCGCACTCGACGGTTGAGTTGGTTGGTTGGCTCATGGTGTAGAGGAGCTGTTACACGTGGCCCATCCATTCCACAGTTGTGCGCACTCGACGGTTGAGTTGGTTGGTTGGCTCATGGTGTAGAGGAGCTGTTACACGTGGCCCATCCATTCCACAGTTGTGCGCACTCGACGGTTGAGTTGGTTGGTTGGCCCATCGTGTAGAGGAGCTGTTACACGTGGTCCATCCATTCCACAGTTGTGCGCACTCGACGGTTGAGTTGGTTGGTTGGCCCATCGTGTAGAGGAGCTGTTACACGTGGTCCATCCATTCCACAGTTGTGCGCACTCGACGGTTGAGTTGGTTGGTTGGCCCATCGTGTAGAGGAGCTGTTACACGTGGCCCATCCATTCCACAGTTGTGCGCACTCGACGGTTGAGTTGGTTGGTTGGCTCATGGTGTAGAGGAGCTGTTACACGTGGCCCATCCATTCCACAGTTGTGCGCACTCGACGGTTGAGTTGGTTGGTTGGCCCATCGTGTAGAGGAGCTGTTACACGTGGTCCATCCATTCCACAGTTGTGCGCACTCGACGGTTGAGTTGGTTGGTTGGCCCATCGTGTAGAGGAGCTGTTACACGTGGCCCATCCATTCCACAGTTGTGCGCACTCGACGGTTGAGTTGGTTGGTTGGCTCATGGTGTAGAGGAGCTGTTACACGTGGCCCATCCATTCCACAGTTGTGCGCACTCGACGGTTGAGTTGGTTGGTTGGCCCATCGTGTAGAGGAGCTGTTACACGTGGTCCATCCATTCCACAGTTGTGCGCACTCGACGGTTGAGTTGGTTGGTTGGCCCATCGTGTAGAGGAGCTGTTACACGTGGCCCATCCATTCCACAGTTGTGCGCACTCGACGGTTGAGTTGGTTGGTTGGCTCATGGTGTAGAGGAGCTGTTACACGTGGCCCATCCATTCCACAGTTGTGCGCACTCGACGGTTGAGTTGGTTGGTTGGCCCATCGTGTAGAGGAGCTGTTACACGTGGTCCATCCATTCCACAGTTGTGCGCACTCGACGGTTGAGTTGGTTGGTTGGCCCATCGTGTAGAGGAGCTGTTACACGTGGCCCATCCATTCCACAGTTGTGCGCACTCGACGGTTGAGTTGGTTGGTTGGCTCATGGTGTAGAGGAGCTGTTACACGTGGCCCATCCATTCCACAGTTGTGCGCACTCGACGGTTGAGTTGGTTGGTTGGCTCATGGTGTAGAGGAGCTGTTACACGTGGCCCATCCATTCCACAGTTGTGCGCACTCGACGGTTGAGTTGGTTGGTTGGCTCATGGTGTAGAGGAGCTGTTACACGTGGCCCATCCATTCCACAGTTGTGCGCACTCGACGGTTAAGTTGGTTGGTTGGCCCATCGTGTAGAGGAGCTGTTACACGTGGCCCATCCATTCCACAGTTGTGCGCACTCGACGGTTGAGTTGGTTGGTTGGCTCATCGTGTAGAGGAGCTATAAGACATAGTGTATAGAAAAACTATAGCGCTGACCTCAGATAGTAAAATTATTTTAACCTTTTAGCACTATGTAATTAAATTATGTATTTGATAATTGACTGTTGGTTACTAACCCTTACATGTTAAAACAGCACCAAACTCCACTATTTATTCGATTTGTCGAATAAAAAAGCTCCAACACTGGGACGGCCGACCACAAAAAGCGACGTTCACATACGACGGCGACACAGGCTGCTTATTCGAGTATTCTGAACATTGTAACACTTTAGTAGCTTTGTATCGCGTTATCTTTATTCGGTCTATAGTTTTCTATGAGTAAAAATTTGATAACAATCATTGTCGAATCGTCGACGACCGAGTGCTTTCCGATCGGCTCGATTCACTGGCGCTGCGAAGAGATGTTGCATCTCTTTGCGTATTTTATCGCATCTATTACGGATAGTGCTCTGAGGAATTGTTCAGATTAATCCCAGCCGCCAAATTCATGAACGCACTACGCGGCAAATCTCCCGATACCATTCACACCATCTGGATGCTTAGCGGTCCAACACTGTACCTTTCACTAGGAGTTTTCTTCCGCGTACGACCTCTCTGTGGAATAATTTACCACCGGAGATTTTTCAGAACCGATACGACCTAGGGACCTTCAAGAAAGGAGCTTACTCCTTTCTAAAAGGCCGGCAACGCACCTGCAATTCCCCTGGTGTTGCAGTTGTTCATGGGCGGCGGTAATCACTTAACATCAGGTGAACCGTATGCTCGTTCGCCCTCTCTCTTATAAAAAAAATGTAGTATTTTTTTATTATCCCTTTGAGTAGACTATCACAATGAAAAATCATCCCCTATTTTGCTGCTGTGTTTCGTATGGTGAGTGTAGAGAACCAGAGACCCTTTTTACTGGAATCGAGGCATTCCATCTTAGTCCTCACGGGTGACAATGCATCTGCCTTTTGTTTTGTAATCGAGGATAGATGTAGATGTCTATGGGCCACAGCAACCACTTACCGTCAGGTGGACTGTGTGCTCGTTTGTCACCATATCCTATAAAAAAACCTACTTAGACAGATTCCGAGTCAGAGAAGTCATACCACCTAGGAAACTTACTTAAGATTTTCATGAATATTGACTAATTTTTTTTTGTTTCTTCAGTGAAGGCGATGTCAAAGTGACCAGTCCGCCATGTCACTCGCCTGGTTCCATCTTGCCAGATCTGCCTCAAGCTGCTGAAGATCCCGACAAGGTAATATTTTGTAAATAGCATTATTTTAGATTATAGCTCAATGTTCGCGAAGAAAAAGTCGTAAACGCCGCTGAAACGGCGTCGCTTACGCGTTTTGTTCAACAAGGTACGAACTTTCTTACGAAGATGTCATATGCCTATGGCATCGATCACTAATATTTTTATTAGTGATCGATGGCTTATGGATTAAACATGCAGTGAAGAATGGCCAAACCTCAACTTCGTAATAGGTAAAATTGATTTAAATCTTTTTGTAGTGAGTATTATATAAGGTATATCGAAAAGAATAATATCTGTCGTAAAAGGATTTTTACATTTATTTACTATAAAATTATATTTTCTTATAGTTTATACCGAACTTGTAGTTTAGATTATGATATTAAATAAATCATTTAAAGTATTTGTATTCTATATTTCATTTCATTCGAAGGTTTTACTTCTGTCGTGTGTGAGTTGCACGAATGTTTTTTTTTATTATTTCGTTAGTAGTTTATATCTATTAAGACAGTTTCAATTCGTCCTCAGAACTATGGACTGTCAAAGGATGCGACATCTTCGGAGACTCAGTCGTGGCTGTCGTTGAATCGTTTCTCGCAACATGCCGCCACCTTTGCCAACTTTTCGGGCGCTGACTTGCTCCGGTAAGATATGATGGTTATAAATTTCACTCATCGCTTGCATACTTACCGCGTACGGCAACACTGAGCAACACTATGCGACACACGTCATGGCGCAAATTGGCGCTTATTTCTCACTGGTCATCAAACAATGTAGTATTAAATATATTATTGGTATTAATTTGCAATTCAAAGCAACAAATTGGCGATTGTGTAAGATAAAAACAGGTTGTTAATGTCATGTATAATAACATGATATAATAATTATTCTATTTTCATGAGTTCTTTGTGACATTTCCCATTATTAACTCTTAACATGCCCATTGTAATATATCAATATCAGCGGCAGTATGCTGCCTGCATAAAGGCCTGTGCTAGTAGCGTAAGTTACGTTTATTTAAGTTTTTAGTCCATTGTCTATCTGTGATCCATTTCGTCACAAAGAATATATTTAATATAAATTTATTCATTTGTAAATATGTATATACAGAATGGGTCCCACATATATGCAATAAATGAAACCATATACATACTTGTTATCGCCTTTGCTGACGATATACAAAAAATGAACGTAATCGGTCCAGTAATTAGGTCAAAAAGTAGAGTTTTAATTTTAAGCAAATTTGAACAATCTATAGAATTGGGTCACTAAGTCAATGATTCAATGAACTTGAATGAATCCTTGAACATTAAAAAGCGACGTTGCCACGCAGTGCAAACTATTGGTATTGCGACATATCGACAGCGGTGTCTTTTGTCGGCGTGCCACCCGCGTGCAACGTTGTCACTCTTCCAAGGGGTCAAGGTAAGTTGTCTAAACAGAGTGTTCACTTTTACTGAATTTATTTTAATATTTATTTTGTTTGAAAATTTCACTTTTTTATTTTACGGGTTTTAATGTAATATTTAATTTTTCTATACTTCTACGGACTAGTATTACTTGTGGTTTCATTTATTGCATATATGTGGGACCCATTCTGTATATGAAGGCATACAATGGACAACTGCAGGCTGCCTTGTCTGTCAAGTAATACTATTACGAGGGCGGGTCAAAAAGTTCCCTCCATTATGGATTAGATAAGGGAGTGGGGATTTTTGTAACTGTAACTACTTGGTGCGTAGACAGAGAAACCTATAGACTAATGATCGGCGTGGCCTCGAGTGAGAAAGGACGATAACGAATTTTTAGGTTATACAATAATCTTTATGACTTTTAAACACATTTAGATAAAAATTTTAATTGTTCTAAGAACTGAACTGAACTGAACAAGATTTACAAATCTTAAGCTCACAAAACACTTTTTTTCTCACTTAAACCAACTTGTAAGCTCCTTAAATCGCTACGCTGTCAAAGTTGTTTAGCAAAATGTAGAGTTTGCTAAACAAAAAAACCGGCACGGAGAAAGGGACAAACAATCACACCGCTCTGTCTCATTTCTATGCAAGACGTATGCGTAAATCTATCTTTTTCGTGTGCGAATGCGAAAGAAGGTGTCAATTTGTCTATAGGTTTCTCTGTCTACGACTTGGTGACTCAATAAAACTATAAATACCAAGTTTCCGCCAGATCAGTTCATTAACCTTTGAGATATCACAAGATAAACAAGTCAATCTGGAGGTGAACAGTAGCTATAGAAATGCGTGCTCGACCAACTCTCCTTCTATTCGCTATTTTGTAACGCCCGCAATATTGAATTAAAAATGGCGGCATTTAAGTAATCGTGCATTTGTCTCAAGAATCAAACGTGTGTGCCAAGTTTTAGCGCGATAGCTTCAGAAGTTAAATGAAAACTTTTAAAAAGACCGAGCTTCAGCGAAAGAAATTTACAGGTAACAAAGAAGTAGTCTGCCTATTCTGAGGACCCTGATAAAACAATTAGGGTTAATGGAGAATAAATCAAAAAGCAAAAATAATTTCATGTTTAATTTGATCCATTGACCTTCCCTCGTATGTCATCATCATCAATAAAGTCTTAAGAAGTTAGTGCTTAACCCTTCATGCCTACCCATAGAATACTATAATACACAATAGAATGGCTGTCAACATTATTTTGTATGAGGGTCGGCGTCGCTGGAAGCACACATATTAAGCAATTATGTCGTATTATCACTACTACGAACCAGATTCGCTGTGTTGACAGAGTAAATTTACACATTTTAGACTCTTTGAATAATGTTCAAGATCATCATTTAAAAAAAAAGTTTAAATTTTAATGCATATTTATTTGTAAATAGTGTGCAATTTGGCATTTTCTAAATAATTTGCATGCAAAATTTGGAAACAATTGTAACGTCAAAACACATCTTGTGTTGACAGTTATACGTGTGAATTGACATTTTAGTGGCTAAACGGGCTCCGCCCACTCGCCTGTTCTATTATGTATACTATTCTATGTGCCTACCCCAAGGAATGCCGCAAAACACTGACCTAAGCTACCTGCATCCATCAATTTCTTTATCAGGTCATCATTTGATTTAGTGAGAGGCTGTTATATACTTCACTTATTGGACGGTATGAGGCTACCAATCGAGAATCTTCTCGTCGCGTCGGTTGTAGTTCCTTCAAGCTATGTGGGCTACTCTGGTTCTACTGCTGACATCAACATCACACTATAATGTATCATATCATTACTATATATGTATATGCTAATCAAATTGACATTGTTACCAGGTTATCCCGTGATGACATTATACAGATCTGTGGCTTGGCTGACGGAATACGCCTATTTAATGCTTTGCATGCCAAGTAAGTATTAATCGTATTGTAATTTAAAGAGTATTATTTTTTTAGTTTTAGTTATTTTTTTTAAATATTAACAATTCTATAAACATTACTAATATTCCCCTTAACCACTCGTAGTAAGCTTAAATTGCTTTTGTTACTAGTGGTTCACGCCAGTAGTCGAATGGCGGATTCGATTAATATGTAATTAGTGTAAGTAGTGTTATATACATATCCAATACCTTTAAACGAGCAATTCTTGTGTATATATAATATAATCGGAATCTCGGAAACGATTTTCATAAAATTTTGTGTGCAGGGAGTTTCGGGGGCAATACATATACAATACATCGATCTAGCTAGGACTTATTTTTAGAAAAAGTCTTTTTGTCCGTGTTTTTAGGCAATGAAAAACTGCTAGAATATCGTTAGAATAAGAAGGTAAATTTTGACAGTTTATAAATGATTACAAATAGCTTAATTGGTATATTGGGCGGTCACAAAATCATAATACCATGGTTCGAGCCCAGACCGACCGACCGACTTTTTTTAATTTTTTTTCAGGTACCATTCTTTTTTGAGAAAATCTATTTTTTCGAGCCCTTTTTTTAGTATTTTTTAAAAACACGAAAATTTAAATTACACTAATTGCACTCATGATTTTTTATTCAAATAACCAGTTCAGTTTTTTCTATTATGTCGCTAAGATCAAAAATATTATTCGTATTTCATCAGTATTTAATTTGTATCTAAATATAATTTCCAAAACACACGAATTAAAAAAAAACCGAGCGAAAAATACCGTGCAAAGCTAAGTCAACCGGGTACTTTTTTATAAATTGAATAAGGGTGAAAAATAAGCACACAGTGTACCTGATGGTAAGTGGATGTTGTGGCTAATAGATATCTACTACATCTATCCTCCATTGAGAATCAAAGTTTAGATACGTCTACTCCCTACTACTCGTCACCCCTCGTCAGCAGTAAAAAGGGTATTCAGTTCTCTACACTTACGTATTTAAGACAACCGATGCATTGTTGTCCTTGACGACTAGAGTAGAATTAACTTACAACCTGTAAGTATACTAGCTTTATTAATATTATCTTTCAAACCAAAAAAGGTTTGACTACTGTTTAGTGCCAGGATTTGTGATGTGCAAGAATGTTTTTTTCGTGTGTAATGACGAGTGCGTATTACTGCAGACGTATCGAGCCGCGCCTGACGGTGTACGTGTGTGCGGGCGGCGGCGTGTACAGCGCGCTCTACCTGCACAGCTGCCGCGCGCACGAGATGCTGCACAAGCTCAGAGCGCTCCTCCACAACTCTGTGAACAAGGTAATGTACTGGACGACGTGTACATGCTTAGTAGATCCATTAGACTATATCCCTTACATCCGTTCTATCATTACAAATTCTTTTAGTATTTGTATCTAAATCAAACAAAAGAGTAAGGATTGTATATACTTGCTTTGGCTTGTACTAACTTTGTGCAGCTTATCTTTTGGTATGCTTAAGAAATAGATGTTTTGCTATCTACTTGAGCAAGATTCATAGATTATAATTTTACTTTTATAGGAGATTATAATCTAAGGTGTCTATATTTTAAACTTATTGTTTTAGGACTTTGAAACAGTATTGGTATTGGGGCCCAATGGTGCAAGGGTTCGTTTGACAGATGACGTGGTTCGCCACATGCCTGACAATTCCACTTACCGATTGGAGCAACTGGAGGACAACACTTTGTTACTGAGCGCAACCAGCAACTAGACTTCCATACCGCTGAAGTTTACAAATGTATAAAATATGAAAAGAATAGCTTACATATTTACTTATGTAATGATGACTTTTTGAATATTTTAATGGTATTTTGAAGATCAATAATGAAAAATCGTACTGTTTTAAATTTCCATAAGTTGGTGTATTAGAAGCATATGTGATAAATGTTGCATATTCTGTTCTGTTTGAAGTATTTAGATTTTAATTAAATGAAGCTGTGTTGTCGTCTCACCGGATGACACTGAAATTTATAGAAGTGTGGAGTGTGGGGAGTCCCCCTATATGCATTATCGAAACTATTAAAATATAAAAACAAAATAAAGATTATACTGATGATGATTATTATATGATTGATTGATTGAAAAGCTATTTTACAAAATATTTAACTCGTGTATTTGTACGAATTATTTTGCGACACGAAAAACAAATTTATTAATTAAGGAAAACCGTTATGTATGCAAGCAAATGTGAAATACTTAAACTTTTTTACAACAGTTCTCCAGTGTGCGTTTCATGATATAAGAAGCTTATCTAGGAGATTGTTTTCGTTGCCGAAATTCGAGAAATCAGAAACCGAAAGAAGGGGGTTTCTTTTGTCATGTGTTATGAAATGCTTAACTATTGAATTCTACGCGTAGCGTTTGAATCGTTCCCTAGGAAAGTATGATTTTTTAATTTAATTTTCAAGTATCTTGAGTAATTACTAAATTGTGAAAAAAAAATGTGTGAATCAAAATTATAATGTAAATGAAGATATAGATATGCATACCACACTGCCCGTACCGTTGTGCCGTGTTATTGGTGTCTTGTCTGAGATTTTATTATTTGAAAGTAAATTTTGGAATTTTTGTTGTGATCAAAAATCAAACTGCATACAGGAACAAACGTTTATTACAGGAAAGATTTTTAATAAGTAATACTGCTATTATTTATTGAGACTGCAGATCTGCAGTAAAATCAAATATTAGGACATTTCATTAACTTTCGCCTCATTTGTTCATGAAATAAACTAACTCTTTTGTTATGTGTTAACGATATCGCTTAGTAAATATAATAGATTTTTCGTAATATTAAATAGAAATACATATATTTTTATATTCTTATATTATACAATATTAATTGTGCAATTGTTTATTTTTAAGTTTGTTTAAGTTAAGTAGGGGGTTTCAGTTGAAGTTATTCCCGCTGTTATTATTTTGGTTTTATTAGTACATCGTAAGTTTTTGTGCGCTCACTCATATTTGATTCGTTTGAACAAGTTTAGAATATTCATAACTGACATTTCGTAGGTAGAGATCGCCATCAAGAAAAAAAACAAAACACAGATTTAAAATTTATATTGTCTATAGTTTTAAATGAATGACTGTCATTCAAATCAACATAATTGTCCGAAACTACTCTTGTAATTGATCCCCGGATAAAAGAAGCTTACACCTCCTTGTTGTCGAGATGATGTAGAATAGGAAACAAGGGGTGGCACTATCTCTTACGAGTCCTCTGTTTGGGGTTGTAGATAGTTTAGTTGTTTTTTAGTAGGTTATAATTTAATTTAGTTAATTATATTTTCGTGTGCTGACTCGCGTTTAAACGAGTTTAGAATATTCACAACTGAAATTTCGAAGGCAGAGATCGCAATCATAAACAATACAATACACGTATATAAAAAGCTAATTTATATGTATCGAAAGTTATAAAGTTTATAAACTATAGCTAGGATTCGAAAACGAACTGAATATGAGCGAGTGTACCCTAAGTTATTTAGATTTATGATATATTGTAACCCTATTTTAATATTGTGCCCACAGAGGCAGTTAGTTGTAGTTTCCCCTATGAATGATAATTACGATTACACATATTGTCTTTCTAATATAAGATTTTTAGTCTGTATTAATGTTTGGAAAGAGGTACCGCACCTTCATTCGTGCAGAGAACCAGTGACTGTTGGTTTTTAACTTTATGTGCCTTATACATGCCTGTCTTGTGAGCAGATGTAGCGCTTGTTGCACAACGGAGTATTAAAGTATATTATGTTAGATTTTAAATATAACCTAATTAATAAATACACAAGTTATTGCATGAAATAAGTTAATTAGTATTTAGAACGTAATTACATAGAAAACCTGTACATGTAAATTGTATAGGCAATAAATATTTTTTTAAATTGTTTTTCTATTAAAAACCTCGGCTATTAAATTATTTTTTTTAGAGCAAAAAGGTATTCTGTGGAATTATGATTGAATATTGTCTTTGAAATCTAAGAATTTTAGTTTACATTAATGTTTGGATAAAGGTAACGCACCTTCATTTGTGTAAAGATGTTTAGAAGCAGTGACAACTATTATATAACATATTGTGCCTTGTACCTTGTACACGCCTGTCTTATGAGCAGATGTAGCGCTTGTTGCATAACGGAGTATTAAAGTATATTTTGTGTATAACATAGTAAATACAAAAGTTATTGTTGCATGAAATAATTTAATTAATATTTAGAATATTAAGCATATGCAAAACCTATACAACATGTAATTATGTAGTGAATAAATGTTTAAAAAAAATAATAGTTTTTTTTTCATTAAAACCCTTTCCTATTTTATTATTTCTATATAGCAAAAAAGGGCATTGTTGAATATAGTGAAAAATATCGCAGAATTACTGTCTTTACTTACGGTGTCCTAAACTTCTCGATTTACAACCAAGGGTAGAAGGGTTAACTATGAAGATTTTTAAGAATCCAAAATAAATGTGTAAAAATAAACTCTTTGTCGTATCTCCTCAGTTTCAAGGCATTACCTTTGCTGCCTCAGCTAGGATCGGAATCCTCGGCGTCGACATATCGAATAGTGAGCAGTTGCGTGGTCACTTGGAGGGAAGGCTAAATTGGCCTCTAAAAAGCTTGGCGTGCTCAGCAGAGTGAAACAGTATTTCATGTCGGTACACCGCCAGCAACTTTACGAAGCGGATGTTCGGCCTCACATGGAATACTGTTCTCATAAGGAATTATTCGAATTAGTCCCAGCCGCCAAATTTCACGAACAAAATGTGTCAAAATTCACTCACTACCATCCGAATGCTTGGCAGTCTACCACTGTGCGTTTTACCAGGAGTTTTCTTCCTCGTACAATTTCCCTGTGAAATTGCTTACCACCGGCAATTTTTCCAGACCGATACGACTTAGGGACCCTCAAGAAAAGTGATTACTCCTTTCTAAAAGGCCGGCAACGCACCTGCAATTCTCCTGGTGTTGCGGATGTTCATCGACGGTAATTACCATTAGGTAAGCCGCATACTCGTTTGCCCCTCCCCTATAAAAGACATACTTAAAATTTTTGATTGCTACTCCGTAGGAGGTGAAACATCGTTAACATCCCGACTTCGGACTGCTACTGAGAAGTTATTGGAATTCGAATCCGCGACCAATGAGGCAGTTGAGAGCCATGCTGCAGCTATATAGTTTAATAGCTGTAGCACGAACGAATCGGCTTGACTGGGGAAGCACCACGCTCTCACAGAATATCAACTATAAATAGCAGCTCAATGCTCGGATGCTGAGTGTAGAGGACCGGAAACCTATTTTACTGAAGCCGAGGCATTCAATCTTAGTCCTCACGGGTGACAGCGCATCTGCATTTTGATCCGAAATCAAGAACAGATGTAGATGTGTACAGGCCACAGCAATCACTAACCACCAGGTTGACTGTGTGCCCGTTTGTCACCATAAGTCTACAATCACCTAAGTTAGGGAACATCTGACCGCACAGCAACGAATCGGACGATATCTGCTTTGTCGTTTTGTATGCTTCTGCACGCCAAAACAAATGAAACAAAGGAAAGACATTACCTAGTCGCAGTCCATCAACTCTAACTACGAAGATAGATAGTACTGAGGATAAAGGAACAGTAAAGTGTACCTATTTAGGGTCCGTTCACACAGACCGGCTCGGAGAGCATCGGCCTGCTTTTTTCTTTTCACACAGACCGGGTCGTATACGCTTGGAATTGGCCGGAGCGGAGCCGCCAACTATTTCACATCGACCGGCTGGAAGAGATCTGAAAGCGGGTGCGGTTGGATGTGCTCGGAGCCGGTCGGATGCGCTCGGAGTCGGGTGGATACACTACAAAGGCAGTGCCAGTATTCCGCGCAGTCTAAGTTTTGTTTTCGGTGTGTTAACGTGTGCTTTTCGAAACATGGATTTAGATAGCTCCGACGAAGAAATATATTTGTTAGCAAGATTACTTGAAATAGAACATAGGAAACGTAAGCGCAAGTGGAAACAAATATGGGTAAAACATATTTGGAAAAACAGACTAATCCATGGGGAGTTTCACACCATTTTCGAGGAATTGAAGAGAGATAGCCTAAAATTTTATGAGTATTATCGTATGGAATATTGGCAATTTTTGAAATTGACAGATTTGTTAAGAGTACATATAACAAAAAAGACTACAAATTATCGTTGCACCATTACAGCCGAAGAAAGGTTAACGGTAACTTTAAGGTAAATAAAAAACAATTATTTATACTAATCATGTTATTTAGATCACAAAATCACAGCCCTCCATTTATTAAGCATTATTTACGTTAATGAAATGTAATTAAATAGTACAGATTTGTGTGTGTTTAATTATTATTATTATAATTATTATTGTTTTTGATTGTTTATTATTTTGTATTTTGTGTGCTGGTATTGTACCCGTAAGTAGTCTGATCTGGATAGTTTTGAGGAATATAGGTTTCGTTTGACACTAGGTAAGTAGATTGATTAGTCGATGGCGGTGAATTTATAGACAAAGAATAATTCAAATCTGTACTATTTTCATACAGACTTAATTCAGCTTCATTAACAATGTTAAACACGCGCCTTTTAATTCGTGCTTGGACTTCTTTTGGGAATGTTTCCACTGTATCTGACATAGACAAAAAAAAATTACGTAATGCCTTGTCACGGGGTGTAGTATTTCTTTTTTCTTCAAGATACTCTTCGAAAACCGTAGCAACATCTTTGCTTAAGCGTGGTCTCTTTTTCGAGCCAGAAGTACTTGCAAGCGATTCAACTTCAGAATGGTCAGAACGTTTAGATGATGTCGATGGTGGTGGTATTGGTGTGCCAGGCTCTGAATCATCCGATGATAATGTTACATTAGATATTTGGTTTCGATTGCGAAAAAATGGTATTATAAAAGAAAGTTCTTTTTCAAATTTTATCAATTTGGACGTAGTTGCACCATCGCCACTCTTGCCTTTTCGGTTATAATAGGCTTTTCTGAAGTTATCTCGCAGTTTCTTCCAACGATCCTGGCACTGCGTCACTGGAAAGAACAGAAATGAAAAATTAATAACTCTTTTTTATTTTATAGTTCGTTTTGGTACGGCAGTCTTATATTTCTATTTTGTGTGTTTGTTTTATTTTTACAGATTCCTCATCACTGGTTGCAGTTTCAAAAACTTGTCATTTAATTTTCGAATGGGAATTTCTACAGTTCATTCAATTATTCATGAGACAATCAGAGTAATTTGTGATGTTTTGATGCCCATAGTTATGCAGATGCCAGATGAAGAAATGTGGGAAAAGGTTTCACGTGATTTCTTTAATATTTGGAATTTTCCTAACTGTTTGGGCGCTATAGACGGAAAGCATGTCAATATACAGGCACCAGATAATAGTGGAAGCTTATACTATAATTATAAAAACTTTTTCAGTACAGTGTTACTAGCTGTGGTCGACGCGAAATACAGTTTTTTAATTGTTGATGTCGGATCATATGGTAAAAATAGCGACGGCGGAATTTTACAGAATTCAAAATTTTGGAAAAAACTCAACACCAATAAGTTAAAGCTGCCCCCAAATAAACCTCTACCTAGTACCACTGAAAGCTTACCACATGTTTTTATAGGAGACGAGGCATTTCCTTTGAGCAATAATATATTGCGGCCGTATCCAAGAGAACAAGCAAGAACAGAATTATCAAAAAAAGTATTTAATCTGCGTTTAAGCAGGGCAAGAAAAGTCGTAGAATGTGCATTTGGAATGCTAACTCAAAGATTTGAAATTTATGAAAAACGAATGAAAATTCAGCCGAAGTACTGTGATTTAATTATATTAGCAACTACATGTTTACATAATTTTTTAATAGAAAATCGGACGCCAGGACAAGAGAATGAATTTCACAGCAATATAAATTTATTAACAGCAATAACAGACAATAATAATGAAAACAGTTCTAATAGCGACGCAGTTCTAACCACAAGGAATAAATTTAAGGATTATTTTTCATCAAGTGGTGCTTTAGATTGGCAAGATCAAGTGGCTACGCGAGTTTCTTAAGTTATATTTAATAAAAATTGTCTACTACATAAGTATATTCTAACGATCAGATACTCAAACGAGTTTTTAAAGTAAGGGCGCATTTAAACTCATGTTATTCCTATTTTGACTTTGAATCTAACACGTCGCAGCACGAGTTTAAGAAGCCCTTGCTTTAAAATTCGTTTGAGTATCTGGGGGTAGGTGTAAAACAATGAAAACCTTACTTACCACTTATTCCGAGACATTTGCTAATTTCCTCCCATGCATTGTCTTTCATTATCCGATCGCTATATGATGGCTTGGTTATGTCAAATAAACACTCATATTTTGACACGAGTATTATTAATTTTTCATCATTCATCTTTTCGTACAAGTACGCACAACTATTACGTTCAAATGTTGCTATCAAAATGGCGGTCGGCGCGGCCGCAGCGGGCACGCAATCGGAGCCGATCGGCTACGCGATAGAGAAAGAGCACGCAATCGGAGCCCATCGGCTGCGCGAGCGAGAAAGAGCACGCAATCGGAGCCGACAGGCTGCGCAAGCGAGAAAGAGCACGCAATCAGAGCCGATCGGCTGCGCGAGCGAGAAAGAGCACGCAAGCGGAGCCGGTCGGCTCCTTTTATTACTTCACACGAAGCGCGTTCAGGCATTTTTAATGACAAAAAAGGTGCAAATGCAAAAATAAACTTTACTACAATCACTCAAAACACTGTTTCCAACGTGATAAAAATCTGCTCTCCTCTCCGAGCCGGTCTGTGTGAACGGACCCTTACCTGCATTTTTCGAGAAATTCGTTACAAATTTCATTTAACGCTATACCAGATTCCCATTAGAATCGCGAATGATCTTTATAAATACTTGAAGGGTAAACCAGTAAGTACTTCTTGAGGATTTAAAATGGACAACGAGATGAAAGTAATATATTTATTTATTTTATCCTTTATTGCAAAAACTTCAACTAGGAGTTACAAAGGGCGGACTTAATGCCCTATGGCTTTCGCTACCAGTCAACCCTAAGTAAGATGGAATTAATAATGATGTTGGTGGTGCAATTTAAGGACAATAAAAAGTTAAAAGAAACAGTAACAGTGGAACACTAGCCTTAGCGTTGGAAGGACGAGATTTACGTCTTTGACGTATAGTGAGCCATTTAAGCTTAAAAAGATAGGCAGAGATATGGTCGTATTTCGGTACGTAAATTGAAAACAAATCTTGTACAACTATTGCAAAGGCGCTCCAACTTGTTGAGAAGATTTTACGATAGGTCCGGATAACACACATCAGTATAATCGTTAATGGGAAGAATGAGCGCATTAACCAGCATACGCATAGTTTTGAAGGGAAAAAAACTTCAGACGATACAGGGAACGCAGGGCAGCAACAAATTTACGACTTATTTCAGAAATTTGCATTCCCCAATTCAAGTAGTTACGTTGTACCAGTTCTGGCGCACTGAGTCAGAAGGGGTACAAGTACGATGTTCGTCGACTCACGATCCTAAAAAAAAAAATAGGGTTTTGGCATGCTCTGATCACGAATCTGCGGTCCATTTTTGCGTAGGATGCACGGTTCCGGAGATGTGCAGATCAATTAACTCTTATCTAATTGATATCCGGTGTAGCCTCAACCGTCATTAGCGCTCCATTGTCCTTATCTACTTATCTATTGTTGATTGACTACCGTCATTATCTATTATTCGTCAGCGTGTGGGTCGGCTTATGCTATTGTATTATACTCCTTTGTTCCTATCTACACTAATCTGACTCATTAATAAAACACATTACCCAATTTTGTTAAAATTTTTATTTATAAAATACAAAATCTTATTACTTATTATCTATAAAATAGGAGCGAAACATCTCATCCACTAAAATATCAATGTACAATGTGTTCCCTGTAAATATACTCGTAAAACTATACATTGAACATCCCTGAAACTTATATAGCAAATACATTAAGCAATATTCGCCACAAACTGAAGTCCACTCATTCAGAATCCTATCAACATTCCAGTTCCATCTTTTACAATTTCTTTTAAAAAACTCTAGATGATATCGTACAGGTGCCCGTCCATATGAATCAAAATATTCACCGACGTCATTCGTATCGATATATAAAGCTACCCAATGTGACCCTGGTTTATCATCTGTACCCAAATTGCATATTACCTAGTCAGGTTATAAATTCTATCACATGTTTAATATAAAATAATTGAAACGAGTTTATTCATTATGTAACCATTTATATACCAAAATGAACTTAACAAAACATAGATTCTTATGACACTATAGTTTATTCAAAATGACCTCCGTAATTTTGAATACAGGCCTTCAAACTGCGCGGCCAGTCGTCTATCGCAGCCCGAACGAGGTCCATGTCATATCGGCGGCTGCCTTAATCAAGGATGTCTTGAGTGACTCCAAATTGGGATGAGGCTTTGAGCACGCCCTTTCCTCCAAGTGTTGCCATATCTTGTAATCTAACGGATTCAAATCTGGACTGGTCTTTGTGTCGGATGAAGTCGATTTCACGCGCCGCCAGCCAGTCTTTTTTTTTGTTTTTAAAGAACGTTACCTCCACACTAGGTTTTTCTCCTGTATCGTGGGGGCAGTTTACAAACACAAATTTCACAAGGACAAACATTCAAACTCGGAACAATTACGTGTAGGTCGTACAAATACTTGTTCCGTGCGGGATTCGAACCCGCGACCCCCAAGCGCAGCCACTCATTGCTAAGCCACTACGCCACGGAGCTGTCAAAAGTCTTGTGTGCTCTTCGCTCTATGAGCTGACGCCGAATCTTGTTGGAATACCCAGTGCCTGTTATTGAACATGGTATGAGAAACAGGTTACACAAGGTTCGTCAGGACTGTATTTTGATACACAACTGCATTCGTTTTTAAACCTTTCTCACAAAAATGTACCTCTGTTAAGCCCCAATAAGAAACTCCCAACCACACCATGAGCGAGGATGGAAAATGACCCCGTTGGACACGCGGAATACGGTTGCTCGCTTCTTCACTACTGTGTGCGTACACCTTATCATTTTGTTTGTTGTAGCTCTCTTCTACGGTAAAAATTTTTTCATCCGAAAAAAGAATTTCCCGATATTTTTTTCCCGCGTACCGCTTCAACAAAGCGCGGCATCTCTTCAGTCTCAGATCCATTAGACGAGCATTCAAACGATGTCCTGTTTTTCTTCGATATGCCCGAAGCCCTAAGTCTTCATTTAATGCCGTGGTTCTGCTTAACCCCATCTGAAGGGCCAACAGTTTCTGCTTACGTTTGGGATTTCTTTGAATTCGCACCTTTACAGCTTTTATCACTGCTGGATCCTAACAAATCGAGGGCGACCACTTCTTGACCTGTCATCTACACTAGAGTCTTCATTGTATCGTTTGATGGTACGATAAACGAATCTTTTGGTTATATTCAAATTTTTCAGTATATCAAAAAATTTAATTGGCGCGTAATCGCAACTGCAACACGGTCTTTTTAAGCGTCCACTCCGTATGTAAAACTCATATGTAAAAATGAGTAAAATTCTAAAAAGTATACAGTTTTATTTTCATGAATAATTCGAATTCAAAAAACTTTTTTGTGGCCAGCATTCTAAAAGAAAAGTTTTTACTGTGTGACAATACTTATGACCTGACTAGGTATATACGTTGGTACGTGGGTGTACATGGACAGTCTGTTAGCAGCATAAACATTATTTTCTAGACTGGGGTGAATCTTTTTCAGATGTTGTTGTACATCTAGTGTATCCATGATATTACTGCTATTAGTAGATTACTACAGTACAATCTACTCAATGACTAGCATAGGAATGATCAATAATGTGATTTCTAAATATTAAATTGCATTTTTTCTGTTATACAAAACCTATTTGAGTCATCAATACACTGAATAAGACGCAACACGAAGAATGTGAGATAAGGTTGTTGACGCATAAAGTTATTATCAATTCTACTGTAGAAATTCTTTAGATTAGAATTATTACTTACTGGTACTATATAAGACCAAGCAACTGCAGTCATGGAGTTAGTGTATGTTCGTTTGACCGCAGTGTATCTATCAATAATACATTTGTGTTACTTCAACGCATCAAAGGCCATAGATGTAAGTGTTTAATCTATTGACAAACTTACTTTTCTTTCTGTTATTTTTTTACGTGTGTATGATTTTGAACGACAGGCCTGTTGGTCTAGTGGTTAGTGACCCTGACTGTTATGCCGGAGGTCGTGGGTTCGATTCCCACCCAGGACAAATGTTTGTGTGATGAGCACGATCATTTGTTCTGTGTCTGGGTGTAATTTATCTATAATATTTATGTATTTAGAAATATATAGGTATGTTTATCAGTTGTCTAGTACCCATAACACAAGTTCTGCTTAGCTTGGGACTAGATGGCGTTGTGTGATAGTTGTGGAATATTATTATTATTATTATTATTTAGTGTTAACAAATTATATTTAAATATTTTGTGTGTGTATATGACTAAGCCGTGGTAGCTCAGATGCTTAGCGCAAGCTGTAAATTTTACAGTACGTAACGCGGGTTCGATCCCCGCCGACACCAATTAAATTGTTAATTGCAATTTTAAGTGTTTATTCTATTGACACACTTACTTTTCTTTCTGTTATTTTCTTACGTGTGTATGATTTAGTGTTAACAAATTATATTTAAATACTGTGTGTGTGTATATGATTAAGCCGTGGTAGCTCAGGTGGTTAGCGCAAGCTGTAAATTTTACAGTACGTAACGCGGGTTCGATCCCCGCCGACACCACTTAAATTGTTAATTGCAATTTTAAGTGCTGATTTACCACGTGCTCGGCGGTGAAGGAAAACATCGTGAGGAAACCTGCATGTCTGAGAAAATTTCGAAGGCATGTGAAGTTCGCCAACACGCATTGAGATCGCGCCGCGGACATTTCCTAGCCATAAATACAAAGACAATAGCAGAAAGTAAAAAGTTAAAAAATACTTTTTTAACAATGACAGTCATTAGTTGATCATTAGTGAATGTGATTCTGTTTTCTTAAATTACAGGAAGAAAAGAGCAGAAGGAAGAAATGGGATGATGGGAAGTAATGAAGAATGAATTGTTATGTGAAGTTTGTTGGAACAAACATATTTTAGTCACGTGTAAATACTTTTAACATTTTGGTTCAAAATGACACAAAATCTAAAAAATATTAGATACATCATCGACATGGACGGATTTTACATTACATATCCTCATAAACATTTTCAATGTAGAGAAATGGCTATTCTAGACGTAAAACTATCTAATAAAAATGATTCGTTTATCGATCATTATTTGTTTCGGCCAAGTTATCCTTTCAATTATTTGTCGCCAAAAGACAAAAAAACTGTTCGTTATTGTGAAATACACGTGCACGGCATTCCATATTTTGATGTGACCGAAGAATTAAAATGTGCCTACAAACAAGAGAACACCATTCCCATACTAAATTGGTATATTAGAAATTTGTTCAAAGACGAAGTGATCGCATACAAAGGTGGTTCAACAGAAAAACAATTTTTAAAAATGTTGACGACGAATGATAGAATTTTTAATATTGAAGAATACAAATGTCCAAAATACATACAATGATTTGGTAAATGTCATAAAAGTGGTTATTACTTGAAAATAAAATTTTAAATTAATCATAAATTTTCTTTGATTTCCCAAAAACATTAGTTATAGTATACTATATAATACAAAATTGGTTCAACAGAAAAACAATTTTTAAAAATGTTGACGACGAATGATAGAATTTTTAATATTGAAGAATACAAATGTCCAAAATACAATGATTTGGTAAATGTCATAAATTTAAACAAACGTTATGTGTGTAATAATCATATATTTGCAAAAAATAATCACAAAATTTTACATTGTTCTTGTGACGAAGTGTGGGTTTCTTTACAAGTGTTTATTGCTTGAAAATAAAATTTTAAATTAATCATAAATTTTCTTTGATTTCCCAAAAACATTAGTTATAGTATACTATATAACACAAAATTGGTTCAACAGAAAAACAATTTTTAAAAATGTTGACGACGAATGATAGAATTTTTAATATTGAAGAATACAAATGTCCAAAATACAATGATTTGGTAAATGTCATAAATTTAAACAAACGTTATGTGTGTAATAATCATATATTTGCAAAAAATAATCACAAAATTTTACATTGTTCTTGTGACGAAGTGTGGGTTTCTTTACAAGTGTTTATTGCTTGAAAATAAAATTTTAAATTAATCATAAATTTTCTTTGATTTCCCAAAAACATTAGTTATAGTATACTATATAATACAAAATTGGTTCAACAGAAAAACAATTTTTAAAAATGTTGACGACGAATGATAGAATTTTTAATATTGAAGAATACAAATGTCCAAAATACAATGATTTGGTAAATGTCATAAATTTAAACAAACGTTATGTGTGTAATAATCATATATTTGCAAAAAATAATCACAAAATTTTACATTGTTCTTGTGACGAAGTGTGGGTTTCTTTACAAGTGTTTATTGCTTGAAAATAAAATTTTAAATTAATCATAAATTTTCTTTGATTTCCCAAAAACATTAGTTATAGTATACTATATAATACAAAATTGGTTCAACAGAAAAACAATTTTTAAAAATGTTGACGACGAATGATAGAATTTTTAATATTGAAGAATACAAATGTCCAAAATACAATGATTTGGTAAATGTCATAAATTTAAACAAACGTTATGTGTGTAATAATCATATATTTGCAAAAAATAATCACAAAATTTTACATTGTTCTTGTGACGAAGTGTGGGTTTCTTTACAAGTATTTATTGCTTGAAAATAAAATTTTAAATTAATCATAAATTTTCTTTGATTTCCCTAAAACATTAGTTATAGTATACTATATAATACAAAATTGGTTCAACAGAAAAACAATTTTTAAAAATGTTGACGACGAATGATAGAATTTTTAATATTGAATAATACAAATGTTCAAAATACAATGATTTGGTAAATGTCATAAATTTAAACAAACGTTATGTGTGTAATAATCATATATTTGCAAAAAATAATCACAAAATTTTACATTGTTCTTGTGACGAAGTGTGGGTTTTTTACAAGTGGTTATTGCTTGAAAATAAAATTTTAAATTAATCACAAATTTTGTTTGAATTGTTTACACCAACACTTTCATTTTTTATTTTTCACCTTAGAACTTTAGACGTGTAATGTTTCACTTTATACATCCGTGTACTGCTATTGTGGCAGGACCAAGTGTATGTGGGAAGTCAAATTTTGTAACAAATTTTATAAAAACTATCATTCGTCGTCAACATTTTTAAAAATTGTTTTTCTGTTGAACCAATTTTGTATTATATAGTATACTATAACTAATGTTTTTGGGAAATCAAAGAAAATTTATGATTAATTTAAAATTTTATTTTCAAGTGGTTATTCACTTGTAAAAAACCCACACTTCGTCACAAGAACAATGTAAAATTTTGTGTTTATTTTTTGCAAATATATGATTATTACACACATAACGTTTGTTTAAATTTATGACATTTACCAAATCATTGTATTTTGGACATTTGTATTCTTCAATATTAAAAATTCTATCATTCGTCGTCAACATTTTTAAAAATTGTTTTTCTGTTGAACCAATTTTGTATTATATAGTATACTATAACTAATGTTTTTGGGAAATTAAAGAAAATTTATGATTAATTTAAAATTTTATTTTCAAGTAATAACCACTTGTAAAAAACCCACACTTCGTCACAAGAACAATGTAAAATTTTGTGTTTATTTTTTGCAAATATATGATTATTACACACATAACGTTTGTTTAAATTTATGAAATTTACCAAATCATTGTATTTTGGACATTTGTATTCCTCAATATTAAAAATTCTATCATTCGTCGTCAACATTTTTAAAAATTGTTTTTCTGTTGAACCACCTTTGTATGCGATCACTTCGTCTTTGCACAAATTTCTAATATACCAATTTAGTATGGGAATGATGTTCTCTTGTTTGTAGGCACATTTTAATTCTTCGGTCACATCAAAATATGGAATGCCGTGCACGTGTATTTCACAATAACGAACAGTTTTTTTGTCTTTTGGCGACAAATAATTGAAAGGATAACTTGGCCGAAACAAATAATGATCGATAAACGAATCATTTTTATTAGATAGTTTTACGTCTAGAATAGCCATTTCTCTACATTGAAAATGTTTATGAGGATATGTAATGTAAAATCCGTCCATGTCGATGATGTATCTAATATTTTTTAGATTTTGTGTCATTTTGAACCAAAATGTTAAAAGTATTTACACGTGACTAAAATATGTTTGTTCCTACAAACTTCACATAACAATTCATTCTTCATTACTTCCCATCATCCCATTTCTTCCTTCTGCTCTTTTCTTCCTGTAATTTAAGAAAACAGAATCACATTCACTAATGATCAACTAATGACTGTCATTGTTAAAAAAGTATTTTTTAACTTTTTACTTTCTGCTATTGTCTTTGTATTTATGGCTAGGAAATGTCCGCGGCGCGGTCTCAATGCGTGTTGGCGAACTTCACATGCCTTCGAAATTTTCTCAGACATGCAGGTTTCCTCACGATGTTTTCCTTCACCGCCGAGCACGTGGTAAATCAGCACTTAAAATTGCAATTAACAATTTAAGTGGTGTCGGCGGGGATCGAACCCGCGTTACGTACTGTAAAATTTACAGCTTGCGCTAACCATCTGAGCTACCACGGCTTAATCTTACACACACACACACACAATATTTAAATATAATTTGTTAACACTAAATCATACACACGTAAGAAAATAACAGAAAGAAAAGTAAGTGTGTCAATAGAATAAACACTTAAAATTGCAATTAACAATTTAATTGGTGTCGGCGGGGATCGAACCCGCGTTTCGTACTGTAAAATTTACAGCTTGCGCTAACCATCTGAGCTACCACAGCTTAATCATATACACACACACAATATTTAAATATAATTTGTTAACACTAAATCATACACACTTAAGAAAATAACAGAAAGAAAAGTAAGTGTGTCAATAGAATAAACACTTAAAATTGCAATTAACAATTTAATTGGTGTCGGCGGGGATCGAACCCGCGTTACGTACTGTAAAATTTACAGCTTGCGCTAACCATCTGAGCTACCACGGCTTAATCATATACACACACACAGTATTTAAATATAATTTGTTAACACTAAATCATACACACGTAAGAAAATAACAGAAAGAAAAGTAAGTGTGTCAATAGAATAAACACTTAAAATTGCAATTAACAATTTAATTGGTGTCGGCGGGGATCGAACCCGCGTTACGTACTGTAAAATTTACAGCTTGCGCTAACCATCTGAGCTACCACGGCTTAATCATATACACACACAAAATATTTAAATATAATTTGTTAACACTAAATAATAATAATAATAATAAACAAATTTTGTTTGAATTGTTTACACCAACACTTTCATTTTTTATTTTTCACCTTAGAACTTTAGACGTGTAATGTTTCACTTTATACATCCGTGTACTGCTATTGTGGCAGGACCAAGTGTATGTGGGAAGTCAAATTTTGTAACAAATTTTATAAAAACTATCATTCGTCGTCAACATTTTTAAAAATTGTTTTTCTGTTGAACCAATTTTGTATTATATAGTATACTATAACTAATGTTTTTGGGAAATCAAAGAAAATTTATGATTAATTTAAAATTTTATTTTCAAGTGGTTATTCACTTGTAAAAAACCCACACTTCGTCACAAGAACAATGTAAAATTTTGTGTTTATTTTTTGCAAATATATGATTATTACACACATAACGTTTGTTTAAATTTATGACATTTACCAAATCATTGTATTTTGGACATTTGTATTCTTCAATATTAAAAATTCTATCATTCGTCGTCAACATTTTTAAAAATTGTTTTTCTGTTGAACCAATTTTGTATTATATAGTATACTATAACTAATGTTTTTGGGAAATCAAAGAAAATTTATGATTAATTTAAAATTTTATTTTCAAGTAATAACCACTTGTAAAAAACCCACACTTCGTCACAAGAACAATGTAAAATTTTGTGTTTATTTTTTGCAAATATATGATTATTACACACATAACGTTTGTTTAAATTTATGAAATTTACCAAATCATTGTATTTTGGACATTTGTATTCCTCAATATTAAAAATTCTATCATTCGTCGTCAACATTTTTAAAAATTGTTTTTCTGTTGAACCACCTTTGTATGCGATCACTTCGTCTTTGCACAAATTTCTAATATACCAATTTAGTATGGGAATGATGTTCTCTTGTTTGTAGGCACATTTTAATTCTTCGGTCACATCAAAATATGGAATGCCGTGCACGTGTATTTCACAATAACGAACAGTTTTTTTGTCTTTTGGCGACAAATAATTGAAAGGATAACTTGGCCGAAACAAATAATGATCGATAAACGAATCATTTTTATTAGATAGTTTTACGTCTAGAATAGCCATTTCTCTACATTGAAAATGTTTATGAGGATATGTAATGTAAAATCCGTCCATGTCGATGATGTATCTAATATTTTTTAGATTTTGTGTCATTTTGAACCAAAATGTTAAAAGTATTTACACGTGACTAAAATATGTTTGTTCCTACAAACTTCACATAACAATTCATTCTTCATTACTTCCCATCATCCCATTTCTTCCTTCTGCTCTTTTCTTCCTGTAATTTAAGAAAACAGAATCACATTCACTAATGATCAACTAATGACTGTCATTGTTAAAAAAGTATTTTTTAACTTTTTACTTTCTGCTATTGTCTTTGTATTTATGGCTAGGAAATGTCCGCGGCGCGGTCTCAATGCGTGTTGGCGAACTTCACATGCCTTCGAAATTTTCTCAGACATGCAGGTTTCCTCACGATGTTTTCCTTCACCGCCGAGCACGTGGTAAATCAGCACTTAAAATTGCAATTAACAATTTAAGTGGTGTCGGCGGGGATCGAACCCGCGTTACGTACTGTAAAATTTACAGCTTGCGCTAACCATCTGAGCTACCACGGCTTAATCTTACACACACACACACACAATATTTAAATATAATTTGTTAACACTAAATCATACACACGTAAGAAAATAACAGAAAGAAAAGTAAGTGTGTCAATAGAATAAACACTTAAAATTGCAATTAACAATTTAATTGGTGTCGGCGGGGATCGAACCCGCGTTTCGTACTGTAAAATTTACAGCTTGCGCTAACCATCTGAGCTACCACAGCTTAATCATATACACACACACAATATTTAAATATAATTTGTTAACACTAAATCATACACACTTAAGAAAATAACAGAAAGAAAAGTAAGTGTGTCAATAGAATAAACACTTAAAATTGCAATTAACAATTTAATTGGTGTCGGCGGGGATCGAACCCGCGTTACGTACTGTAAAATTTACAGCTTGCGCTAACCATCTGAGCTACCACGGCTTAATCATATACACACACACAGTATTTAAATATAATTTGTTAACACTAAATCATACACACGTAAGAAAATAACAGAAAGAAAAGTAAGTGTGTCAATAGAATAAACACTTAAAATTGCAATTAACAATTTAATTGGTGTCGGCGGGGATCGAACCCGCGTTACGTACTGTAAAATTTACAGCTTGCGCTAACCATCTGAGCTACCACGGCTTAATCATATACACACACAAAATATTTAAATATAATTTGTTAACACTAAATAATAATAATAATAATAATATTCCACAACTATCACACAACGCCATCTAGTCCCAAGCTAAGCAGAGCTTGTGTTATGGGTACTAGACAACTGATAAACATACCTATATATTTCTAAATACATAAATATTATAGATAAATTACACCCAGACACAGAACAAATGATCGTGCTCATCACACAAACATTTGTCCTGGGTGGGAATCGAACCCACGACCTCCGGCATAACAGTCAGGGTCACTAACCACTAGACCAACAGGCCTGTCGTTCAAAATCATACACACGTAAAAAAATAACAGAAAGAAAAGTAAGTTTGTCAATAGATTAAACACTTACATCTATGGCCTTTGATGCGTTGAAGTAACACAAATGTATTATTGATAGATACACTGCGGTCAAACGAACATACACTAACTCCATGACTGCAGTTGCTTGGTCTTATATAGTACCAGTAAGTAATAATTCTAATCTAAAGAATTTCTACAGTAGAATTGATAATAACTTTATGCGTCAACAACCTTATCTCACATTCTTCGTGTTGCGTCTTATTCAGTGTATTGATGACTCAAATAGGTTTTGTATAACAGAAAAAATGCAATTTAATATTTAGAAATCACATTATTGATCATTCCTATGTTAGTCATTGAGTAGATTGTACTGTAGTAATCTACTAATAGCAGTAATATCATGGATACACTAGATGTACAACAACATCTGAAAAAGATTCACCCCAGTCTAGAAAATAATGTTTATGCTGCTAACAGACTGTCCATGTACACCCACGTACCAACGTATATACCTAGTCAGGTCATAAGTATTGTCACACAGTAAAAACTTTTCTTTTAGAATGCTGGCCACAAAAAAGTTTTTTGAATTCGAATTATTCATGAAAATAAAACTGTATACTTTTTAGAATTTTACTCATTTTTACATATGAGTTTTACATACGGAGTGGACGCTTAAAAAGACCGTGTTGCAGTTGCGATTACGCGCCAATTAAATTTTTTGATATACTGAAAAATTTGAATATAACCAAAAGATTCGTTTATCGTACCATCAAACGATACAATGAAGACTCTAGTGTAGATGACAGGTCAAGAAGTGGTCGCCCTCGATTTGTTAGGACTCCAGCAGTGATAAAAGCTGTAAAGGTGCGAATTCAAAGAAATCCCAAACGTAAGCAGAAACTGTTGGCCCTTCAGATGGGGTTAAGCAGAACCACGGCATTAAATGAAGACTTAGGGCTTCGGGCATATCGAAGAAAAACAGGACATCGTTTGAATGCTCGTCTAATGGATCTGAGACTGAAGAGATGCCGCGCTTTGTTGAAGCGGTACGCGGGAAAAAAATATCGGGAAATTCTTTTTTCGGATGAAAAAATTTTTACCGTAGAAGAGAGCTACAACAAACAAAATGATAAGGTGTACGCACACAGTAGTGAAGAAGCGAGCAACCGTATTCCGCGTGTCCAACGGGGTCATTTTCCATCCTCGCTCATGGTGTGGTTGGGAGTTTCTTATTGGGGCTTAACAGAGGTACATTTTTGTGAGAAAGGTTTAAAAACGAATGCAGTTGTGTATCAAAATACAGTCCTGACGAACCTTGTGTAACCTGTTTCTCATACCATGTTCAATAACAGGCACTGGGTATTCCAACAAGATTCGGCGTCAGCTCATAGAGCGAAGAGCACACAAGACTTTAGACAGCTCCGTGGCGTAGTGGCTTAGCAATGAGTGGCTGCGCTTGGGGGTCGCGGGTTCGAATCCCGCACGGAACAAGTATTTGTACGACCTACAAGTAATTGTTCCGAGTTTGGATGTTTGTCCTTGTGAAATTTGTGTTTGTAAACTGCCCCCACGATACAGGAGAAAAACCTAGTGTGGAGGTAACGTTCTTTAAAAACAAAAAAAAAGACTGGCTGGCGGCGCGTGAAATCGACTTCATCCGACACAAAGACCAGTCCAGATTTGAATCCGTTAGATTACAAGATATGGCAACACTTGGAGGAAAGGGCGTGCTCAAAGCCTCATCCCAATTTGGAGTCACTCAAGACATCCTTGATTAAGGCAGCCGCCGATATGACATGGACCTCGTTCGGGCTGCGATAGACGACTGGCCGCGCAGTTTGAAGGCCTGTATTCAAAATTACGGAGGTCATTTTGAATAAACTATAGTGTCATAAGAATCTATGTTTTGTTAAGTTCATTTTGGTATATAAATGGTTACATAATGAATAAACTCGTTTCAATTATTTTATATTAAACATGTGATAGAATTTATAACCTGACTAGGTAATATGCAATTTGGGTACAGATGATAAACCAGGGTCACATTGGGTAGCTTTATATATCGATACGAATGACGTCGGTGAATATTTTGATTCATATGGACGGGCACCTGTACGATATCATCTAGAGTTTTTTAAAAGAAATTGTAAAAGATGGAACTGGAATGTTGATAGGATTCTGAATGAGTGGACTTCAGTTTGTGGCGAATATTGCTTAATGTATTTGCTATATAAGTTTCAGGGATGTTCAATGCATAGTTTTACGAGTATATTTACAGGGAACACATTGTACAACGATATTTTAGTGGATGAGATGTTTCGCTCCTATTTTATAGATAATAAGTAATAAGATTTTGTATTTTATAAATAAAAATTTTAACAAAATTGGGTAATGTGTTTTATTAATGAGTCAGATTAGTGTAGATAGGAACAAAGGAGTATAATACAATAGCATAAGCCGACCCACACGCTGACGAATAATAGATAATGACGGTAGTCAATCAACAATAGATAAGTAGATAAGGACAATGGAGCGCTAATGACGGTTGAGGCTACACCGGATATCAATTAGATAAGAGTTAATTGATCTGCACATCTCCGGAACCGTGCATCCTACGCAAAAATGGACCGCAGATTCGTGATCAGAGCATGCCAAAACCTTTTTTTTTTTCTAGGATCGTGAGTCGACGAACATCGTACTTGTACCCCTTCTGACTCAGTGCGCCAGAACTGGTACAACGTAACTACTAATTCATAATTTCATAGTTTGATCCATGTGAGTCGAGATTAACTATAGATTCATTGAAAAGTTCAAGTTTTCTATAGTTAATCTTAGGCAGCGACTTTGAACTACCTACAATCATCGCTTTGCATTGGGAAGGATTTACCGAGACACCAGGTCTGTAAAATCAAACTCGGATAGCATCATCATTATTCAACAGTCTTATGACGTTATTGATGTTATCAAAACTAGATTGTACGTATAGTTGATGATCATCTGTATACAGATGGTGCAAACACTTGCTAACAGAATATATGGAATTAATAAATAACGAAACTTTATGTAAAAGTTATATGAAAATATATGCTATGTACATAGATATTAAAGCACACAAGACTACAAGGTAGCTCAGTCATATTGTAGGTAATAATTTGTTACTAAACCATACTGTGGATGTCTTATGGCGGCTTCTCACTGCGTTTGTATCACGCGCCGCGCCGCCGTGCGCCACCCGTTTTAACTGGCGTGGCGCGGCGCGTGCTTGCTTAAACTCCGAGCCACTGATTCAGTGTGCTGAGCACAGCGCACCTGATGTCGTGTGAGTGGAATTACTACCTCCAGCCGTGAAAGATTCCACTGAATAAGGCATCGCTGTTGCCGCTTTTGTCTCATATTTTGTGGATATTATTTACATAATAAAATTAACAAAAAGAAGAAGAAAAGGCGCTGGTGGATGACATCGTTAAAATTAAAAATTCAGCAATCGTTTCATTAGACCACTCCATATCTACATAGACATGAGAGTACCTCAACATCAGACGAGTTAAGACGAAATGATAAATGAACGAGTTCAATCTTGTAAGCACACGGCGCACCGCGCGCGCGCGCACACCGACGCGCGAGCCCGCGCTGCGCCTTTGAAGTTACCGATTTTAAACGGATAGCACGCGCCACGCCGCGCCAAGCCCTTCCACTGCGCGTGGCTCGTACGGGCGCGGCGCGTCGCGTTACACACGCAGTGAGAACCCGCCATTATGTCGACAGAATTAAACAGGAGATGGGTATATGGGGAGTATCTTACTGATATCACCTCAAAATAATAGAAAAATGCGCCTGCCTGCCGAGAGTGGCAACTATAGCAAATATCTCCTTTATAAAGGAGGCCTAGGTTCAGCAGTGGTTTTGAATAAAGGAAAACATTTAAAGTCACGTTCTGATTCCTCCTTGAAGTAACAAAAATACATTTGAAGTGACCCTGTTAAAATAGCACTTCAATTATCAAATGACTCATAAAATTTGAAAATAATGTAGGTAGGTATCTATTATTTTGTATGAAACTCGGTAGAAACTAGCGGCAGCTTTCTTCCGCACCGGACCAACTCATTCCAACTGCAGCGTTGTGGCCCCCAACACGATTGGCCCGCAGTGCGAGCGTGGATAAGATATTTAAACGGGCTAGTGAATCTAACAGTGTACTTGAGGATGATCAAGACAGGCTTTTGAATGGCATTTGTCTCAATATTTCGTTTTTCTTATTAACTTTACGTTCACAATTCACAAGTCCACGGTACGCGCTACTTCAACTCGATAAGTCCAGTCAAAAAGGTAAGAAAAACCGGATAATTAGTTATTTATGTAGGCTAATTATCCAAAATTAATCATCTTGAATAAATTTGATTCAGAATATTAGAACAACTGATTTGGACATCTGGGGTTATCGAAAAATTCTGTATGAGAAAGTTAACGTGTTAAGCCAGCTCTCCAGGGTCTCCGGTTCTCTACAATCACCATACGGCGATACCACAGCAGCATTCAGCGGATTTTTTACGCTGTGAAAGTGTTGCCTCCCGTGTTCCAGCCGACCTATACCACGTCGTAACCTCAAAGTTTGTGCCAATAAAGAAATTAAAGTTATTGTATCAGTTAAAAACATCGTCATACGTTCTGAATAGCCTATGTAAAGACGGGTACGTTAAACCTATTATGTTCTATCAGCCCGTAAAAGTTGACAGCTGGATGAGGCCACTGCTGTTTAGGGAAGATTTGCCTTTTGCAGGTCCAGACTTCTTGCACCTATAACGCCTGGCGTAAGCGAGATAATTATACTGCCATCTAATAAGAAACCTTATCCCACAGTTACCTCTCACGACACCCACGGAACGAAATGGGGGGATATGCTTTTGTTTTTGTTTGTTTCCACTACGATTTTCTATTTCCCGCACTTTGTGATTTAACCGAAATATTTAGTTTGTAGAAAATGAATCCAATTTATATACTAGAAAAAGTTTTCTACAGTAATTTGAATTTAGTACTTTTAGCAGCGAAAGTAAATGGCTACTGAAGCCCATGGGCACCTGTAGCTAACTTCAAACATATAAAGCTTCACCTGCGTTACAACCTCTGAGGACTGAGATGGAAAGCCTCACTGCCTGTCAGTGTACGCTTCTATACCCTTCAAGCCGGGATACAGCAGTGCAAGCACTAACATTTGTGTGCCGGACGGGCGAAACTCTCCGGAGTAAATGTTGTCGAAGATACTTCGCGAGTCGCTCACGTCCTACACCTATAGGTTCCGGTGGGTACTTTCACCGCCGTCTTTGTGGGTGCCGCTGAGGTATTGTGGACTGTGGTTCAAATCAAAATGCACGATTAACAAATACAAATAGCAAGGTAGTGGCCAGCGGTTCGACTGATTGATTAGTCGCGAAATTTTATAACTATTGATCACGGTTGTTAAACTACGGTTGATCACTATTGATTGGTCACTGTATATTTCGAAAGATTTCTTTAAATTGTACGGTGGTATCAAAGATCTATTGGTAGTAGCTGGTTTTCTAACACTACTGACTAGCAGCTATTATCAACTAAACTAGTTGATTTTATCACTTGTGTAACTGCGGATATCAGTTACCACTTTCCCTATAATATGTAACTGCGAATATCAGTTACGACCTTTTTCGGCTAGCTAACACTTTCACGATATGTAACTGCGAATGTCAGTTACGACCTTTTTCGGCTAGCTAACACTTTCACTATACACTATATACTGCTACTAGTCACTTCAGCTACCACCGGATACCACTCACTTCACTTCACTGTCACTGGTAGTTCTTCACACTACTACTGGTACTGGGTCCCGAGCCCCTAAGGTAGACTTGGGCAATAATTTGCAGTGAGCCGCTTGCCATTTTCCGTTTGCCTCTTTATTGCATAAACTTTTCACTATTAATGCATATATGCATTAATGCATAAATTGCAATATTTTCTATACAAAACTAATTGCTACACTAACATGCTATACATCAATAAATCGGTAGTCTGGTACTTTATAAGTATATCATAAAGGTTACTCAAAATATTAACAATGTAAAAAGTTATTAAACGAAATGTCCAAAATTTTCATAATATTTGGGTACATTGATTCTTTGATTTTTCTATAACTACGAAATGCGTTTAATTATACAAAAATATCCCTATACTTCTTTAATCTATAAGCCATATGCTAATTCAATGTCATCATATTTATAACTCTTTTAGAACATAAAATTATTTTCCTTATTTTAGTATGAACTATTACGCAGTTAATTAAAAACTTTTCCACGATAAGACGCGCTGTGATTGGTCGATTTTTTGGTATATAATAAAAGTTGTTTATATTACTTGTTATCAAAACGACATTCTATACAAATATACTAAGAGTTATAAACATGCTAAATAAATATATTAATACACGTTTTCACTCAGTTTTCTCGGTAATTTCACTATTAATACAAAAAACAATATTCTTTATAACTTCGTTTCTTAACGTTGTTAGGCCGTCGCGAACATCTCTCCCGCCGTGCAGCGTCGCGACGATTTTCTCACAGCGGCGCTGCATCCATTTCGGTGAGCGACGTTGCTTCTACTTCGGCAGCGGCACGAGTTTCCTGGTTGGCCTCTTGATTAGGCCGTTTGCTGTGCGTACCTTCACAGTGCGGATCTGTCCGTCCGCACCGGGGTAAACAGCTTCCACCCTCCCTCGTGGCCAGGTGTTACGAGGTAACTGGCCGTCAGCTATGAGGACTGGATCGCCCACCTGGAGATTGGGACCTCGCCCATGGGCCTCCCGCCGGTTTTGAAGTTCCGGTAAATACTCTCGGACCCAACGCTGCCAGAACATGTCAGCGAGTATCTGGGAGCGTCGCCAGTGTCTTTTGCTATTCATATCCTTTTCATCAAATACTCCAGGTGTCGGCAGTCTCGCAGATCCTCCTAAAAGGAAGTGATTTGGAGTGATGGATTCGTCATCGTCGCTGTCTACAGAGATGTGAGTCAATGGTCTGCTATTTACTGTGTACTCCACCTCGCAGAACAGCGTGGCTAATACTTCCTCATGCGGATGTCTCTCATGAAGGATGGTGTATAGTGCCGTCTTCACGCATCGTATGAGACGTTCTCTCTTGGTTGGTGTTCCATGCAGCAAATTGATTGGAAGTCGAGCGAGCTTTAGGTTGAAGCTCAGCTGATCGGTACCCGGTTTCCAGATTAATCCGAGTATCTTTTCCTCGGTTCCTTTGTTTCCCAGATCGACTGACTCAGATGCTTCATGGTCAGGTTCTAATGCTTTTACAACTTCTGGTGCGTTGGAAACCCATTTTCTTAAGTTGAAGTGCGCGTTTTTGTGTATGTCGCGTACTTCCTTCGATATTCGCTTTGCCTCTTTCAGAGACTGGAAACTATCGAGATAGTCATCCATATAGTGGTTTTGAATGATAGCTTCTACGGCTTCTGGATACTTGTCTTTGTATTTTTTAGCGTTCCAGTTCTTCGCGAATATGGCTGTGCAGGGTGAACTGGCTGCACCGAAAATGATCGACGTCATTCTATATTCCTGTGGAGCTTCATTACGTCGAACCCCTCTCCAGATATCTCTTAAGGCATCTCTGTCTTCGGGTCTGACTTTAACCTGCATGAACATTTCGGCTATGTCCGTGGAGACAGCGATATTATGGCGGCGAAAACGCATCATGACCCCTGGTAGTGATTGCAGTAGGTCTGGACCCGTGAGCAGGAAGTCGTTCAACGACACCCCCTTTGTTTTGGCTGCGGCATCGTGTACTATTCGAAACTTCTCTGGCTTCATTGAGTTATGGACGTCGAAATGTGGTAGGTATCATGTTCTTCCCGGTGTGCTAGTTTTCGGTGCTATCTCGGCGTATCCTTTTTGTACTAGGGAATACATTTGTTCATCATACTTTCTTTTTAGATCTTCGTCTCGATCTAATTTTCTTTCAATGGAAACGAGCCGTTTTATTGCTGTTTCGTAATTACCAGGCATCTCGATATCCTTTTTCTTCCAGAGAAGCGCTGTTTCTATGTGCCCGTCTTGTAACTGACGGGTGCTGCTATTTAGTATATCTTCAGCTTTCTTCTCTGGGTCGGAGTCTGGTCTTCTCGGATTGATAATGAGAGATTCCAGCCCGAAATATTCGCGGAGTTGGTCATCTATATTTCCCTCGCTCTTGTGCAGCTCATTGGCCGCGTGGACGCGCTGATACGGGGCTTTAGTGTGTGCCCCGTGTAGCACCCATCCTAATTCTGTGAGCGAGGCAATTGGCTGGTGCGGCGGACCTCTTCGGATTTGGCTATCAGACGTCTCCAATTGTCCTGTCCTATTAGGATCCTTGGGTTGCCGGAGTCATATATTAGCTGCTCCTTTAGGTCTTTCAAGTGGTTGCACTTGGCTATATCTACTGCACGCACAGTCTGTGGCCCCAAGTTTAGGCTTGCGACCGTGCGTGCTCTGAATGGCACCCTTTTGCTGTGGAGACTCTTCAGCGATACTTTGATCCTTCGGGATTCCGGTGAATCGAGGGTAGTGTTCCCGATAGCGGTGATCTTAAACGGGTCGAACCGCCCTTTAGCTCCAATTTGTTTGGCGATCTCTTCATCCATTAGTGAAACTGTTGACCCATCATCCAGCAGGGCGTGTGTGTTTACAGCTCCCGCCGGTCCAATTACTCGCACTGGAATTATTTTTAAATATGCTTGATGCTTTGACACAGCGAATGAGTTAGCAACAGTTTCTTGAGGTTCTTTTTGTTTGACCTCAGTCTTCTCCTTCGTATTGTTATGGAGAAGTTGATTGTGTGTCGCGGTGCATCCTTCTATTCCACACTTATTGGTTTTGCATTTGTGTGTCTGATTTCTATAACGTAAACAGCGGAAACATAAATTATTTTGCTTTGCGAGTTCCCATCATTTGTTGATATCTGCTTCTTTAAATTTTTTACATTCGGATCCGTAGTGACCCTCCTTTCCGCACACTCTGCATTTCGGAGACGGCTTAGTAGTAGCCGCGTGTGCTCTATGTACTGAACGATTGCTTTGTGCTTCGTTTATAATTTCTGGAGGAGCAAATGCACTGCAGAAGCGAGCTTGCTCGGTAATAAAATCGCTGAAGCAGCCGAGGTCTGGTCTAGAGTCATATTTTTCGGTGTAGATTCTATACCACTGGGCACGTATAGAGTTTGGCAGTTTGTCGGTGAGGTGTCGTAGCAGCTCTGCGTTGACGAGGTAATGATCTCGCTTTAGGGCTCGAAGAGTGACGACGCTTCCCCTCACTTTGCTCGCGAATGTGCAGATATCTCTGGGTGCTTCTGTACAGCGTGCTAATCCTCGTAACTTCTCGGTTTCTGCTTGCGCGATTGAAACGCCCAAATTGTAACTCCAGTTCTCGCATAATCTCATCTGGCTTAGCATGCCCGATAAGTTCTGAACTGACTGTTTCCAAGGCTCTTCCTTGTAGACTTTGTCTTAGTCTAGCAGTGTTTTCAATGTCATTGAAGTAGCCTCGGGTTGTTTCGTAAATGGCACGAAATGAAAGCCACTCGGTATGTGCTCCGCTAAAGCTTGGCAGTGTCATTATAGCTTTCGACGCTGCGAAAGTATGCGACGATAGTGGCGCACTCTCTAACTTTGATTTGTCAGCGAGCGCGGCTATAGCGGACGTGAGCTCCGATATAAATGGACGGAGCCCCCTGTCTTCACTTATGACAGGTTCCTGGCTAGCTTTATTTGGCTTGGGATCCTTTTGTACATCTTCTGGATAGGAATCCTGGTATGTGAGCTCTGATACAATCGGTAGGAGCCCCCTGTCTTCATTAACGATGGGTTCCTGGCTGAGCTTCTGTGGCATGGGATCCCTTTGTACGTCTTCTGGATAGGAATCCTGGTTTCTGAGCTCCTTTTGGGGCTCACTGAGGTCGACAACGTCCGGGGTTGGCTTTGTGACGGTTTTATTAAATGGGGCCTTCCCTCCGGTGGTTGCGCCTTCATTTGACTTTTGTTTGGCTACAGAGTTTTCGAGCCAAGATCGAACGTACTCACTTTTGGAGTGACCATCTTCATCATAGTCGTCTGATTCGTCTTCTTCTTTAGCCATCTGTAAGGAGATCTGCGCAAGTTCTAGTTTGATCTTCAACACTTCTTCACGGGCCTTCAAAATTCTTCTATTGGGCCGAACAGTCTTCTTTGACTTCGTACTGCAATCGGTGTGGCCCCTCGGTGGCTCTTCGGTGTGGGTGTCTTCCCGGGCTGTTGGCGATGATGCACGGCTAAAGTCATCATTGCCTTCTATATGTTCCCTCTGCTTCGTTGTGCGGGCCGTAGTGGTCGGCGCGGGCAGGGGTATCCCTCCTTCGGGGGGCAGCATGGCGCCTCAGCGCCCTCTACCGTTGATGGTGAGCGTGGTGGCATCTGGTGGTGGACGGCGGCGTTACTGGCCGACGAACCTCCTTCCAGACCGACGGTCCACGCCTTGGCTTCCCTTCCTTGCGAACGGGTGATCGGCATCTTGAATTTGAAAAATTCTGCGGTTTTAATACGGTGGTGACTATTTACCCGGTTCCGAAATACAAACGGATATATCCGGCTCGAAGGACCAACGAATGTGCCGGACGGGCGAAACTCTCCGGAGTAAATGTTATCGAAGATACTTCGCGAGTCGCTCACGTCCTACACCTATAGGTTCCGGTGGGTACTTTCACCGCCGTCTTTGTGGGTGCCGCTGAGGTATTGTGGACTGTGGTTCAAATCAAAATGCACGATTAACAAATACAAATAGCAAGGTAGTAGTGGCAGTAGCAAGGTAATAGTAGTGGCCAGCGGTTCGACTGATTGATTAGTCGCGAAATTTTATAACTATTGATCACGGTTGTTAAACTACGGTTGATCACTATTGATTGGTCACTGTATATTTCGAAAGATTTCTTTAAATTGTACGGTGGTATCAAAGATCTATTGGTAGTAGCTGGTTTTCTAACACTACTGACTAGCAGCTATTATCAACTAAACTAGTTGATTTTATCACTTGTGTAACTGCGGATATCAGTTACCACTTTCACTATAATATGTAACTGCGAATATCAGTTACGACCTTTTTCGGCTAGCTAACACTTTCACGATATGTAACTGCGAATGTCAGTTACGACCTTTTTCGGCTAGCTAACACTTTCACTATACACTATATACTGCTACTAGTCACTTCAGCTACCACCGGATACCACTCACTTCACTTCACTGTCACTGGTAGTTCTTCACACTACTACTGGTACTGGGTCCCGAGCCCCTAAGGTAGACTTGGGCAATACTTTGCAGTGAGCCGCTTGCCATTTTCCGTTTGCCTCTTTATTGCATAAACTTTTCACTATACAAATGGCATAAATTGCAATATTTTCTATACAAAACTAATTGCTACACTAACATGCTATACATCAATAAATCGGTAGTCTGGTACTTTATAAGTATATCATAAAGGTTACTCAAAATATTAACAATGTAAAAAGTTATTAAACGAAATGTCCAAAATTTTCATAATATTTGGGTACATTGATTCTTTGATTTTTCTATAACTACGAAATGCGTTTAATTATACAAAAATATCCCTATACTTCTTTAATCTATAAGCCATATGCTAATTCAATGTCATCATATTTATAACTCTTTTAGAACATAAAATTATTTTCCTTATTTTAGTATGAACTATTACGCAGTTAATTAAAAACTTTTCCACGATAAGACGCGCTGTGATTGGTCGATTTTTTGGTATATAATAAAAGTTGTTTATATTACTTGTTATCAAAACGACATTCTATACAAATATACTAAGAGTTATAAACATGCTAAATAAATATATTAATACACGTTTTCACTCAGTTTTCTCGGTAATTTCACTATTAATACAAAAAACAATATTCTTTATAACTTCGTTTCTTAACGTTGTTAGGCCGTCGCGAACAATTTGGCTGCAGAGATAGTGAAGAGGTTTGAACCGCTCGAACCCAGATTGAACCGCTTCCTGTCTGATAGAACTCCTAGGGTTCACGAGGAAAGCGGCCTATGTTGTTAGGAAGCGGTCACGCGTTCCGCATTCGCGTTTTGCGTTCGAGCGTTCAGTTGCTCACGAATCACGAACGCCTATATTCTGGTTGACCGACGCGGTCAGAATGCCTACTGTCTGGGTATATCTAAGTAGTTTATACAAAAATACAAGTAACTTTTTTTGACTATAAAAACTATGACAGCATTACACCTCCGTTAGGAGTAATAATGTTTTGCGCATTACACTATCGTTTCCTAAAGAATGTGTTGTAAACTCTTTTTCAGCATTTCGATGACAAGTGTCAAATACCAAACCTAATGCTGTAATTGCTGAATGAATTTACAATTTCACAATATGTCTTGCTTAGCACTAAATGACTATATGAAAATCGATTTGTTAATGTTCGCTCACCATTATATATACAGCAGCAATCATCATTATCATTACAGCCCTTCACTGCTGAACATTGGCCACTCCTAAGGAATGCCCCAGAGCACGGTCCTGAGCCACCTGAATCCATCGACTTCCTGTATGTCCTACCGGGTTCATCACTCCATCTAGTGGGGTCGCCATACATTTCGCTTACCGGTAATATCCACTCCAGAATCCACTCGTGAACAATTCCCCATCGGTTACCGGTTTTTGGTCTATAATGCCGGCCCATTGCTACTTCAGTTTACGGATCCTTTGGTCTATGTCGGGTATTCTGGTTCTACTACAGATATCCTTATCCTTAATAGGTACTCTCTATCACGCATAGAAATCTCGTGCATAGCTCTCTCCATAGCTCGCTGAGCGACATAGAGCTTCCTCATACGGCCAGAAGTGGAGGACTACGTCTCAGAACCATCACTGACAACACGCACTGGTTGTATAATCTTGATTTAAAGTAATTGCATACAATGTTAATGAAATAAAACCTCTTTTGTACAGCTTAACTTTATTAAATATTACAAAGGCACTATAACATCGGTCGTGTAATACTGTTCCAATACATAAGATCTCGTTGCCTTTGGTCGCAGTTGGAAGCTATAGCGGCAAAGTTATTTTATTATTACCTTTTATATGAACGTCGCGTTCACTGCCTGCAGTGTAACTTAAGTAGATTACATAAAAAATGGCGCGTTATAAACAAATTATGATTTTATTTCATCGGAACTTTATTTCTGTCATTTTTTACTGTTAATATAGTCATTAAATATTAAATTTCATTTTGTCCGCTCTAGCCTCAAACATGCCGTATATTTGTGATGAACACTTAACTTTATTAAAATAAAACAAAACTGTCGCCATAGACAACAGCCTTCGTTTTCTGCAACAGATGAGAATAAATAAGATATTCCTAACCTACAGATGCTTAACAATTGCGTCTAACAATAAGTATAATATAATAAGCAGTTTTTTTAATTGTTTTATTAATTATGTAAACAAAATATATGTTAGTTGGCAACTGATCATTAAGATAACATACAGTCGAAATGGTTGTCGAATTTTATTTCCCGCATCCCAAATATTCTTTTTGTATGATATTATGCATTTCAAGGGCGATACTTAGGGAACTTATAAAAAGAACGTTAATATAATATTTTAACTTAAAACGATAAAATATGGTCTGCAACCATAAAGGTACATACTTTAAATTATTTACAAAGCAAGAATCTCTTGATCCGAGGGATACAACCCCATTATGTAAGAAATGTATTTATTAAAACATAGTAAGGTGATTTTTACAAAAAAAATTTTAATTGATCAGATTATTTGAGCGTGACTTGCTTCCGGAGTTCTCTTTCACACATAATATTATAATTTCTAGCTAAATATAATAATGTTACAGCTTGCATATCACAACTATAAATTATTTTAAAATAAAAATTAGAATTTCTGTTTCCACACTAACGCTTGTGTTAAAAGTAGAAATATAGAAGTAACAAATAATTTTTAATTTTAAATTATTAAAAAGTAAGTTACAGTCTTACTTTCACTTACTTGGCTTCGACATCAAGCAAATGCGATAAAAATTGTAAAAGAAAAATTTCTATATCCCAAAACTTGTGGATAAAGTTTTTAAGAAACAATAATGAAATATTGATAGGTGAAATGGTGACGTATAAGATTATAAAATATTGCATTGGAATGAATAAAAATGCAAGATTAACAAATATTGGTCCTATAAAAGGAAGATAATTCCTTTTTCATTTAAAAAAAACTTATAACAAGTAAATATGATATACTTCTACAATATATGTATAATTTATATAAAAATATATATCTTTATTTGTATATTACATACATATGTAAAGAAGACAATTATTGTCCGTTTTTATTCACAAATTAATCGCAAATGCGACCCGACACATTACCTCGATTTAAATAGAAAAATATCACGGTATAATATTAATTTAAAGGCTAAAATTATACGAAAATTGTCTGAAGAAAATGTAAACACAATATCATCAGCGTGTTATTCGGTTCAGGCAATTTTATAACTTTAACCTGAGATATAACCGACTATTCCGCTTTTTTGGCAAGTCGTTCTAATGAGAACAAGATATTCTCGCACTAATCATATTATTATATAAATGTATTAAAGTATATGTATCACAAAATATAGCATTTATGTGTGATAAATTATGCACCAGTGTAATATGTCAACAATGTACATAATTGTATTTACTGTATTTACACATAGCAAATATGATCCATAGCAACTTCTTCCTATATAATGTCATTATTTCTTCCTACCTACATCATTACATAGATTTGGTTTTTTTATTTGATTGTAACTGTAGTTGCCAATCCTACTATAAAATAGTTTCCTAAAGATAAAATTAATATTGTTACTGCCAAAAAAACTAGTTTTGTGGCAGTAATATTGGTATAATTTTAAGTTCAATCTATTGAAGCCAATTCGCGAGTTTTTTTTGAATACCTTCTTGACTAAAAAAAACCCCAAAAGTTATATATAGGAAACACAGTTTTAAATGTATTTACTAGACATATCTTTTAGAGCAATCTAAACCATTATATAAATATCATTAGGTTATTTAATCTTCTTTTTGAAAACAAAATTGAAAAATAAAATTGACAACTCCAGTTTTAACACTTTTCAGGTCTCATTTGGTAAAAAGTCAATAACATTTTTATTTATTTACTCTTTAAGTTCCTTTTTTATATGATAACAATTATTAAGACACAATGTCACCAACTAATAAGTCTGTAGTACCGAATTCGGCGCGGAAGAAAATAATTTCTATAACAAATGAAGAGGGCGGAAAAAATAGACTTATTTACTAGGACTTGGGAGGTCCACACTATTTATAGTATTTAACCAGTGGTTCTTAACCGATGGTCTATATATATATATATATATATATATATATATATATATATATATATATATATATATAGTGACAGACAGACGTTTCTGTACAATTTGCTGCTACATTAAAATAACACCCCTTTTCACATTATTTATAGAAAAACTTATAAATCAACCATACCATTATATTATATCTAAATGTTTATGGTCCATGGCAAGATAAAAAAAGCGGTTAATAGTCGCTCATATCAAAAAGGGAGAACCACTGATTTCACTTTCTTACAGGGGATGGGTTAGTGTATAGAGTCAATAGATTTTTTTTACTAATACTAAGGAATTTGAAACATATGTGTATATTACTGAAGATGGTACGACAAGTTACAAGTGAAAAACTATAATACACATGATTGATTGAGTAAACATATTCTTTAATAGTTTGAAATTAAAGATTAAAATTATGGGTTTCTTTATAATAAATCTCAACACTCTCACATGTGACGCAAACACTGCTGAAATTTATGTTTCAAGCAGATATGTTAGATAAAGATACGTCAAAAATTCCTCAAACGTGTGGAATATTACAAATAATTACACAGCAAGGACAGTAATTTACTATTGCTAACTGCTGTGAGATTTAAACTGCTATGAAAAATAGTGGTATTTGTGAATGGAAATAGCAAATAGCGATGTGATTATTCACATACGATATACGAAATACTCTATTTCCAGGTTTTGTGGTATAGGTGACGGTTATATATGTTTGTATGTATGGGTGCGTGTATGTGGTGGGGGTTGTAAAGTGCAGGGGGGCGGATCCAGGGAGGGGGGAGGGGGTTCAATTCGCGTAGTGGTGGTGCGGCGCGGGCGCCAGCTCGACGTAGTTGGCGGGCAGCATGCCGGTGCGGCCGGTGCGCAGCACTTCGCCCGTCATCCAGCCCTCGTCAATGGACGTCACGTTCGAGATGTAGTCACCCTCGCGGAATGAAACCTGTACAAAATATTACTTATTACCTTGCCGGGATATTAATACATTACCTAGGTAGGTGGAATTTTAATAAATCCACGGTTCACAGCAATAAAGTAAGTCCTTTTTTAAAGAATGATGAAACTACAAAAATACGTGAGAAAATTGACAACGTATTCATTACGCATTCCCCTAAAAGGTGGTGAAAATATTACCACCGGCTTCAGAAAAGGTGGAGGTAATCAATTCGATTGCATTTATTATTTGATTGACATATTATATTTTAAAGAGAAAGAAAACATATTTAACATAACATTTATTTTAAGAGAGCTGTACACGATATAATTTTCTTCCTTTATGTGTTCGACATAATATTTATGATATATGTTTTTTTTTTTTTTTTTATTTAAAAGGACAACCAACAAGACGAACACTAATACATGGATTTTAAGGTAACATGAATATCAAACTAAAGCTAAGCGTCATCTTAATTATAGGCTGCCACGGCATGCAAATGTGGACTATGCAAATAAAACTTAAATAGGTTAGTTAACACTAAGCAAATGACAACTTAAACATTTTAATCATCATTTAACAATCATTATTTTTATATGTTAAAAAATCAAACAATAGATATAGATACTTGAATCAAACAGACACCATTGACTTGAGAAACTGACCGAGCTTGCGTCTAAATTTCAACGTCTTGTCAGAAAAGATGTCGATGTTGTAAGACTTAGATATTAAGTTGTACTGTCTCTGTAAGCGATTCATGGTGGCATGGTGACCTAAGCAACTTTTGGCATCTTTTGGTGAGAATGGAACGTAACGTACGCGACGCGGCAACTTGTATGGGATATTAAAATTGACAGATCGCAATAACGCAGGGCAGTCAATGAGGCCATTGATAATCTTATAAAAAAGCAATTGATCCAAAAACATTCTTCGCTCTTGTAGGCTAGTCATTTTAAAATAGGCAAGACGTTCCTTATATGAGGGCAGCAGTTTCGCTTTGTTAGATTGGTAGGATAGGTGCCAGAGAAATCTCTTCTGTATTCGCTCGATTCGCCTGATATGAACCTCATAATGTGGGGACCAAACCTGACTACAATATTCCAAACCCGAACGAACCAATGCCAAATACAGGAGAACTTTTGTTGAGGGCTTTTTGAATTCCATTGCATTCCGCAGCACAAACCCTAGCATCTGGAAACCTTTTGTTGCGACATGGTCAATGTGCTTATGAAAACGTAATTTTTTATCCATAATGACGCCCAAATCGCGAATAGAGTCCACCTCTTGCAATTTTTGACCGGCAATATTGTAGGACGGCGACAAATTCGTTTTGCATCTCGAAAATCTGATAAATTTACATTTTTCAGTATTTAAATATAACCTGTTCTCCCTACACCATCCAGCGAGTCGATCTAGATCCTCCTGTAATAGCAATGAATCATTAATACTTCTGATCTGCATAGACAGTTTCATATCATCAGCGTAAAGGAAACAAGCAGCGTGATCAAAGATACCCGCGATATCATTAATAAATATATTAAAGAGGATTGGACCCAGATGCGAACCTTGTGGAACGCCGGAAGTTGGCTGAAAGGAATGCGATGCGTAGCCATTAACCACAACGTGCGACTTGCGCTGATAAAGATAGGATTCAAACCATTCCAGAAGGCTGCCATACACACCCAAACGAGAAAGTTTACCCAGTAAAATTTTGTGATCAACTGAATCGAAAGCCTTACTAAAGTCGGTGTATATGGTGTCTACAGTAATACGGGAATCAAGGGAGCTAGAAACAAAATCCACAAACGGGATCAAATTAGTTACCGTTGAGCGAGATGCCAAAAATCCTGATTGGCAAGGAGAAATTAAATGCTTTATGTGATAGGACAAGACCGGGCAAACCAACGATTCAAATGCCTTCCCAAAGACTGAGAGTATCGAAATGGCCCTATAGTTCTTCACGGATGCCGAATCTCCCGACTTAAAAACTGGAACAATTCTCGCCTCCTTCCAGATCGAGGGAAATACGCCATTCGTTAGAGACTCATTAAATATTATTGTTAGAGGAAAGGAAAGAGATTCACAGCATTGAACTACAAACAACGAGGGTATTCCATCTGGTCCAGCTCCCTTATTCTTATCTAGTCCTTTCAGAGTTTTCAGAACATCCTCCCGCCTAAGGGTGAGACTTCCAAGGAAGCAAGAGACTGAGTATTCTAGATCAGGTACATTGCAGAGAGGCAAGCTTGGTCGGTAAACCGAGGCAAAATAGGAGGCAAAGAGATTACAAATACCAGTACCAGAAGTTTCTTCCTTATCATCGAAAGTCATTGCAGATGGATACGCATTGCTATTGACTTTTTTACTCTTGAGAAAGGTCCAAAACTTTTTTGGATTTACTGATAGGGACTTTTCGAGATCAGTTATATATTTAAGATAACAAGATTCTGTTAAATCAGAGCACCGTTTTTTAATTTTTTGGAATGCCAGTTCGTCGAGTGGGTTATTGTACTTTTTGTATTTTATCCTGAGCTTATACTTCTCACGTGAGAGGCGAATAAGATCCCTGGTATACCACGGGGAAAATTTTTTGATGCTGGTTTGCTTTTAGGAACATATTTTAAGATAGAACTTCTTAGTATTGAGTAAAATTTGTTAGTCATTTCATCCACTGAGGAGCACGAAGCCAGGTCACTCTCCCATGGTATCGAGCTTAAATAATTAGATATTTTTTCAAAATCAGCTTTATAGAAGTTATGCCTCTCATTATAATTACGGGAAAGAAGTTTAGCTGAATACCTGGAAGGCAGCGTAAATACCAGCGGTGGGTGATAATCATCTACAGAACTGAGCTCAGATTTACTTCGTGTCACTTTCAACTGAATACTAAGATTAGAGAGAACGAGGTCCAAAATTTTGCCTTTATGGTTTAGGACCGTATTATATTGTGTAAGATTATTTAAAGCCATGAAGTCCAGTAAAGTGCTTTCAAATGAAGACTTAGTCATATTATTGCCATTTACAGCAAACGGTACCTCCGTATCGTTCCAGGCAATACCACTCAGATTAAAATCTCCCAAAATTACCGCTTTTGCGTTAGACTCTAAGACTCTATTAGCGTTGTCGATATAATGTTCCAGAAAATGTTTTTGAATGGGCGACGGGAGGTAGACGCCACACAATAAAAGCTTATTTGGGGTACCTTTTTCCGTAGGTATATTCAATTCGATCCAAATATCCTCACATTTACTCTCAAAATGGTGTAGCCTACGGGAATAAATATGCTTTGACACAGCCACCAATACCCCGCCACCAGATTTGTCCTGATGGAAGCCACTAGTCTCGCGGTCGCGTCTAAAAACTGCGTAACGATCACTAAACAACTCGGAGTCAAAAATAGTGCTATTTAACCAAGTCTCACATAACACTACTATATCATAATCGTATTTTAATATGTTTTTGTACAAGTTTGTCGTCTTCGTTCGAAGACCCCTAACGTTTTGAAAATATACATTTAAACTATTGAACTTTAAGCCATATACTATTACACGATAGATTACAAAATAACGAAAAGAACCTAAGATAAATTGTCCAGGGTCGATTTATTACGCACTAAGACGTATTCAGATGTATCAGTTTTCCGCATATATATACGGCCGCCCCGGACCCATACATGTTTGTATTGAAGTTCTTTTGCACGTTTACGGGACAAAGCGTGAAGAAGCTTATTCTCAGGTGAAAGATTTTCTACTACATATATGGGAGTCTTCCTGTTAGGCCCCAATCCTACATGCTCCGTGTTCAATTTTTCCTGTGAGTGAGTTTTATTGTATTTCAATGCAGCGGCTAGCAGGGAGTCCATGGAGCGAGGGCTGTTAAGTTTAACTAGAATAGAGCGAGGACGGGTACTCTCGGGGTTCTTCTTAGCAATGCGTGAACAATATAAGATATCCGACTCGTTTATAGGGCAGCATATGGTTTTGCTCAAATTTGTTACAATAGATAAAACGTTTTCAGACTTACGCTCAGGAACACATTGGATTTCCAGGTTCGATGCCCGAGAGATTTGCTCCATTTGATTAAGACGGCTAGTAATGATGATAAGATCACTCTGTAGGGTTTCCTTTTCCTTAATAATTGTGTCAATTTTAGTCTTACAGCCACTCAAATCCTTTTTACATTGCTCAAACGAATCACTCATGAATTGTATTGATTCCGTGAGACCAGTGATCTCTCCCCTAAAAGCCTGTAGTTGTCTATTTAGGTCAGCTTTCAAATCTTTCACGCATTCTTCCATGATGACCCTCATCTCCTCCTGTATAATAACACGCAACTCCGACCGTGATACATTAAAACTCGTACCGGCGTCTGACTCAAGAAGTGAATCCGGGCCTTTACGGCGCAAGGTGACGTTAGCTTTGGGGTTACTGGGCGTCGATGGCCGGACCGGTGTATTAGAGTTATCGCTGCGCGGCTTTTTATTCTTACATTCAGGGCACAGCCAATCTGCCTTAACTTCAGTCGATAGGTTTTTAAGCTGAGCAGGCGAAATGGCGACACATATGCAATGATAGTATGCCACACAGACACAACATTGCATGCATTCAGAGTCCTTAATCTTAGTATGACAGGCGGAGCATTGATGCATATTACGTTCAAAATCGCGGCAACTACGTATACATGCAAACAATGCAGGTGCAAGCGGCGCTTGAATGCGACAGCAATTATGTCACTTGTCTCTTATCGCGCCGGGGGTGAGGTGAGGTACCCCGCGAGTCCACAGGCAGCTGCCTAGTGTTATAGTATTAAAATATTATTTTTATAGCTAGCACAACACACGGGATTATAGCCGCAACTGCTATTAGAAAGCGCTTCGTAAGAAGTAAACTCGCACGCACTGACACTGGATTTTTGCTACACTAATCGACAACACGTCCACTTACGAGTAATATATTGACTGAACTTTTTATCTAAAAATTTGTAATGGTTCAATTTACTCCCCAGAGTTATTATCTGATGTTACTTAAAATGTTCCAATAGCAAATATGAGGAAACGCAAACTTTACATAAACGAAATCATACGAACTATAGACGTACTTATTTCATGATTAGTACCGCAAAATTTATAAACTCACTTTGATATTGATCCATTTAATACTTCTCCGAGTGTGGCCAAGAGTATCTTAACCAGTGAATATTTTGCTTAAAAATCTTTATCTTAATCCCTAATTATTCATAATAAATAAATAAATAAATAAATATAGTTTTTAACCTTAATATATTGTTTATCTGTAAACTGGCTTTGTTCATATGATTTATTTATAATTCTAAAAGTGGAAACTTGTTTAAGGCTTAATAGTACCTACATTATTATAGTTTTTTTTATTTTAAAAAATAAGCAATTGCTGTAAGTTTTCAGAATAAAATAAAATAAAAGGTTATCTGATATTGGTTTCATCGTAGTACTTCCACAGTAGATCATAAATTACGACGCGATATGGTAGAAATTAATGTACCTAGGTATATATTTTTTCACATTTGAATGGCTGTTTTAGAATAGATAGATATATTACTGTACATAATTATTTATTTTACGTAAATAACAGTTAGTATGAGAAAATCAATCAGAACAAGAAAAATTTGAGGTATTTACATTGAGTTACAATACCTATAGAGTCACAAACAGACAAATAAAATGTCCGCGCCAAAACTCGGCGCACGCTGCGAAGTGCGCAGAGTTTTTGTTTAGTTGTAAGGCGACCACAATCCTCGTACAACGTCCGCGATGCCAAAGTGTTCGGTGATTTCCTGCCCAAATAACAGCAGACACGTGCGAAAAAAGGATGGTGTTTCATATTTTAGGTAAGTATCATACCAAATTTACGTATTTATGTATCCACAGTGCATGTTTTCATTTAAATTTCAATAATTTTCATTTTATTAGCAAACTAAATCACTCACCGCCGACCGCGCGGCGCCGCGATAACGTGCCCTTGAGTGAATGATGATGACATTGCATACGAGCGACTTTGAACATTGTACAAGCAGGTTAACGTCTAAATTCGAGCAAATGTCATTTTGAACTATATAATATCAAAATATATAGGTATATGGAACGGCGCTCGGACATTTTTTGAGTATTGTCAGTTAGAGATTGTGACTCTATAGGTATTGTAACTCAATGGGTATTTACTTTTTTCTTTCTGAGCCGTGGTAGTTCATTTGCTAAGTACTGGTCATTAAATTTTAACGTTAATTCAGTACTTGTCGAAGCACCACGCTCTCACAGAAAACCAGCGTATAACAGCAGCTTAATGCTGTTGTGTTTCATATCCTGAGTGTGGAAAACCGGAGACCCTTTTTACTGGAAATAAGACATTCCATCTAAGTCTTCAAGGGTGGCAACGCATCTGCAATTTGATTTTTAGTTGAGGATGGATGTAGATAAACTATGAAATACATCATCCATTTACCAACAGGTTGATCGTGGATCTAAATAACTGTATGTTTTTGTAGGCTGAAACATTTCTGCACAAGGCGGTCTAATTGAACAAATCGTTTTATATACTTAAGTAAAAGTTACTCACCTCGTCGCTATCGTTGGCTTCATAGTCGTACATCGCTATATACACTCGCTGTAACAAATAATACAATTAATTGCGTTACTGATTTCCTCACGGACTAGGCGACCTAAGTATTTAACCTACGTAACCTAAATTCTATCTTCGCCGATCATTAGCATTAGGAGGACATCGGTCCGGAGGATATCCGTCGACGGATTAGAATAATGAAATCCAACGCGTTTCTCTGTTTTCTTCTTGGATAAACAAATCTATATCTACCATTGGCATAATCAGATTTTTCATAAATTATTTTAAAAAACCAAAAGGAACCTTTCAAAATTACTAATTTTGCAAGGACCACGCTCTAACAGAATACCAGCGTAAAATGAGAGCTTAATACTGTAATGTTAAGTATGGTGAGTGTAGAGAATCGAAGACTCTTTTTTCTGGAAACGTAGCATTCCATTCCATTTCTTTGTCCTCAGGGATGATGATGCGTCAGCATTTTCATTCTTAATCGAGAATAGTTGTGCATCTATATATAAGGGCCACAGCATCTACTTACGATAAGTGCTTGGTGCACGTTTATAACTCTTATTATATGAAGAATTGTCAAACAATTCCCTGAATACTTCCCAAGTAATAACTTTTTTAGAGATAGAAGTTTAAGAGAAAAATCTAATAACAGAATATACTTTCCAAGATGTAAATTGATGCTCTTCCAAAAAAATTCATATATAATGTGGATTAAAATCTTTAACTCTTTACCCGACAAGTTTAAAAATTTCCTAATGACAAAGTAAAAAAACAAACTTCATGAATGGCTTTTACTTAATTGTTTCTATACTGTTAATGAGTATCTTGATCACAAAAATCAAAACAAATTACATATTTAAATATCTCTATCAAAAAATGCTTGAATTTTTTGCTGTGAATTTATAAAGGACTTTGATGGTTATAGAATAATTATTAGTTAGTTAATTTTACTGTTTTTACAAATGTACATTTTGATATGTGTAAATAAGTTAAATTCATCAAAAAAAAAATTGTTATATCTAATTAGTCAAAAATTGCACGCCTCGACAAGGCAGAATGTATAGGAACTTTCATGTTTTAATAATACTATTGTAATATCTACCTACATTCTATGCAAATGAATAATATGAATTATGATTTATGAAAAATTAATGAAGCACAGAGAAACAGCAGCATCCATTTCCGTATATTTTTATTTATAGAATAAGGGTGAAAAACGAACACACAGTCCATGATAAGTCCTGATGGTAAATGGATGCACAGCATCATCTACATTTATTCTTGATTCAGGAGCAAAACGCAGAGAGCGTGGTCCTTCCGCGGTCTATACGGCCTATTCGTGCTACAACCATAATATAGCCGGGGCGTAGCACAACCACGTATAACGTAACCACGTTTCCTCTCATACTCCTATGTTTCTACGAGTACAACTGATATAGGTGAGCGTACATGGTCGCACTCGGGCACAAGTCTCCCGCCAGAAGCTTCTTGAGTGAGACCTAGAAATAGCACTCGGGCGAGTTTGTACAAGCACCATTAAAATCTTTAACCATACCAATATAACACGCAAAAACTAGTAAAAACGCAAACGTATAATAAAAGCGAAATCGACATTTAATGTTCACCGAGTCGTGTGGATTCTTCTCACTCCAATTAGAGACTCGTTAGCGCAACTCAAGCGATAAAAATTAACGCCGTTGCAAATAAGGGATAAATAATATTCCCGTTCACTAATTGTCGCTAGTTGGAGCCGACGTGAAGTTTTTTGTTACACACACACACACGCACGCACGCACGCACGCACGCACGCAAGCACGCACGCACGCACGCACGCACGCACGCACGCACACACACACACACACACACACACACACACACACACACACACACACACACAAAGTGTCTCAAGTATCACATTATTACAAAAAAAAAACAATGCCTCAGTGGTTTGCTCTTTAATTTTTTGCACATTTTAAACTCTTGTTTTAAATGTTCTACTTTTAGTTTAATATACGTAGTTTGGTTTATTCTTTTCTAGTGTAATTAATATAAAATATTTATAAATTTACAGAAATTATTACATTATTAAATATTACAAAAAGAAACATTAAGTGGTCTCATTAGTTATGAGAAATAAACTACATCTAAAAGCACATTATTAATGTTCGATATCCTATCATCACATTCCACGTTTTAATTTGTTTTATGCGTTATAAATACATTTAAATCAACTTTCAAATATGACTAAAATTATTGATTACATGCATCTGTTGCTAAAGGCAACGCTCTAATCATTTGAGGATTACACTAATGGATAGATAATTTAAAAATCTGTCTTATTCACGTTTTATTTAATTTATTAAATCACTTTTCTTTTTTAATAGAATTAATCCCAAAAATTTGAGCGTATTTCTTACGCGATAATATATTGTAGCGAGAGCGCGTGGATTGTGTAGGACCGAACGCTCAAGGTCGTTCGCTAGAAGTAGCGCCTTACTCTTTACACTTTTCTAACAAATTAACTACCCCCTATGAAATCTGTCAATTTCACATTGCAATATGGCGTAGCCCTGCTGGTAGAAATATTCGTAGATACCCTCATTGGAGACGTGTGATGACTGTTGAGGTGATGAGACACATGTTGCGTCGGTGTACGATTTGGGTCCATGCTGCTCGCATAGATTCTAATTAGAATCAATCACAGGCTAGTTAGGGGGTATCGCATTTATTATAATAGTAATATGTTTATTTATTTCATTCCCTCATTTATAGAACAATTTTGAGGCTTTCTAGTAAATAAATAATATCGCATTTTAAAAAAAAAACAAGAAGATAATCGCGGAGTTTATTTCTCCGTTTCATTTCCTTATTCCGAACGGTAGTAGATTTAGTAGGTTAAACAAATAATTGACAAACGAAAATTATTTTCTGGATATTTCATATTATTTCATTTTCTTCAAAATAAGAAGCAGGGTGTTAGTGTAAACACCGTTATCCTTGAACACAGTGATTACGTCACTCGGGCGCATAGGGTATCCATGAATTTACGGACGTTGTCGGACAGAAATTTTTTAAATTTTATGAAAGAAAATAGCGTTTTTTTTTAAATTCATTGAGTTCTATAAGTGAAACCAAACCAGTGGTTTCAAGGATAACGGTGTTTACACTAACACCCTGTATACATAAAGACAAGGGCTGGATGTCAGCAGCTTACCTGGTTGGTGGCGTGGTGGTGGTTGTTTGTGGGTCGCGGTTGCTCGGTAGCCAGCGGGTCCAGGTCGGTGACCCGACCTATTTGTCGACTTTGTTGCTGCTGCGCTTGGTGGGCACCTGGTGGGATTGATCATTGAGACACTTCGTTGGTATATAGTAGTAGGTAGTACTCAATACCTTACGCATGGCTTTTTGAATCGTTGAGTCTAGTGGTCGTAAGCGCGGCGGCTAATCATGAGGTCCAGGGTTCGAATCCCGGATCGCGCTAAAATCACATTGGATCACATTCTATGAAGAATTTTTTTAACAGCAGCTCAGAGTAAGGAAATTCGCGGTGTCCTGGGGGTGGTTCTGCGCCTGATCTACCTCTCAGGTCGAGTCAGATATCTGTGCCATTGGAATTTGCTTGTGCACGCACTATCAACCTGTCCTGCGTCCTGCGCAGATGTCTGGTCTCCGCTATGACCTGACGGTGGTGTAACCGTGTAGTGGCTATGTAGAAATATCCATTACACCATATCGACCCATGGATTTGGTAAGAGGCGACAGAGAAAAACTGAAAATTATAAAAACTGCGGTGGAACTCGCCAGCCAAGCGTCGCAACATGGCTTACTACAATAAAATTAAACATCTTGAACTGGTTTAATTAAATAAATAAGATAACGTTAATTAAATAAGATAACCCTTTGTAGATTTTAAATAATATATGTTTGTTTTTCCTTGTATACTGCTTGTTTTTTTATAGAATAAGAGTAACAAATGAGCACACAGTCCACCTGGTGGTAAGTGGATGCTGTGGCCCATACACGTCTACGTTTATCTTCAATTAAGAATCAAAACGCAGATGCGTTGTCGCCCGTGAGGACTAAGGTGGAATGCCTCGTTTCCAGTAAAAAAGGGTCTCCGGATCTCTACATACACCATACGGAATACCGCAGTATTAAGTTGCTATTTTACGCTGGTATTCTATGACTGCGTGGTCCTACCCCGGTCGAGCCGACCTATTCGTACTACAAACATAATATAGCTGCAGTGTGGCTCCACCACGTATAAAACCTGTGAGGACTTGTTTTCATATTTCATACCACGGTGTAGTTTTTTTTTTATAAAACTGTACTGACAAACGAACAGTCCATCTGACGAAGTGGATACTGCAGTCCATGGACACCCAAGGAACACTTCATACAAAGAAGGCTACAGGTGCGTTGTTACCTGTGAGGACCAGGTCGGAATGCCTCACGTCTGTAATTATCCTGGCTCTCTTACCCTTCAGACCAGAACACAATGCAAGTGCTGCTATTTACCAGCAGAAATAAGAGAAGTGTCACCAACACCGACGGACCCCTAAGCAGGAATGGAGTAACGGAGTAACCTTTAGCACCTAACACCTAGTAGTTAACGATAGTATTGAATATTTTACAAAATTTGATATTATGTAAAATATTCAGTTTATACAACATGTAAGAAAAAACCTGTGATCGCCGCTAAGTGCGTTATCAGAATCAGTATTCAAACGTTTCGAAATATTTTTTTTTTTAATAAACTCTACCATTAAAAGTATACTTGCTAATTGTATGTAGTGTTATTACCACTGAATTGTCCGGAGAGTAAGATTGTCAAAGACCCCGCTTTACCGATGCCCGTGTCAGTTAGAGGTAATAAAACCACATACAAGTTGCAAATAAAAATTTATCTTAATTAAATTAAATTTTTTAGTTGTCGAGTTTTCTGAAAAAATAAATTATTTCTATACATTTGAATACTGATTCTGATAACACACTTAACGGGAACCACAGAGTTTTTGTAACATGTTGTATATTAAGTTTATGATATGGCGGTGCAAACACAGAACAAGTGTATGGTGCCCTCAACCTTATGGTATAAGCATGACAAGTTTACACATAGTACACAATAATTAACATAAAACATAGAGCTTGTGAGTTGGAGAGGCGGCTGTTAAGAATTCTACACAATAAAGAAATATTATTTATTCAGGTCCTCTAGCTTCCAGTAATCTGAAGTTTTTGCAAAGAGATCTAAAAATAAATGATATACCGTTAACATTAGACTATTTACGTTTAAATTTAACGCCTTTAGTAAGGAAATGTTCATGTCCTACTGTAAATAGATTAGTACTATTGTTTATTCTGTTTAAATTGTGACTAGAATTCGGACACAATTTTGAGTTTAAAGCTGTGCTAGTAGATGATTTATTCATAATAACGGTAATGACCGAAGAAAACATCCGCAAAGTCGAAAAAATCACAAACAATGAATATGAGAAAAATTTGCGCGCGCTGGGTATTGAAAATGCTCACACCGCTCAACAAGCAACGTCGACTGGCAAGTTGCAAAGATTTTTTGGAGCTAGTCGGCGATAACAAGGAACACATTTCGCAACGGCTAGTCACCGAAGATGAAACATGGATTCGCTAATATGATCCGAAGTCCAAATAAAAATCATGCTACGGATAAAAAAAGAAGAAAGGCCGCCGAATAAATTCACGGTGGAAAAGTCGGCGTCCAAGCTAATGGCGAGTGTTTTCTAGGACAGCGAGGGAATTTTGCTTATGAACTACCTATCTAGGGGAATGGCCACTATTACACCAATTTATTGACTCAGGTTCGCGAGGCTATTGTACAGAAACGACGTGGGACACTGACGCGCGGAGTGCTCTTTCTGCAAGACAACGCGCCCGTTCACACACGTTGCGTGCGTCGCACACATGTTGCGAGACAAGCCCTGAAAAACACGGGTTCTCAGAGATTGACCACCCGCCGTATAGCCCAGACCTAGCACCTAGTGATTTCCTGTTTTCCAATTTGAGAACGGACTTACGGGACCAGAAATTTGCAGATGACAACGAAATGAAAGCTGCAGTTGATCGTCATTTTGAAAAGAAAGATACATAATATTTTTTGGGTGGGTTAAAGGCATTTTATGTGAGATATGAAAAATGTATTTCACTTGAGGGAGATTATATTGAAAAAATTATATATATATTTTCTTTCATTAAGTACCTTAGGCCACAGACTTATCAGCCGGCCCTCATATGTTCAAAATGAAACTTGATATTGACATATCGTTATTAGAGATGGACTAAATATGGATTTCACCGAAAACGAATATTCGGCCGAACATTATTCGGCAAGATCATCTCGGTACATAATCAATTCATGTCGAAACTTGTTACCGTAAAGCGCGCCGGACCCTGCCCCTCGCTCCCCCGCCACACCCGACATGTATGTTATTGCATCATCTAATACTGAGCAAATTGCCGGCACATGCTCATGTTTTGACTATTTTTATAAGAAAAAGTATTTCGTTGTGTTATTATTTGTGAAAATTGATATTTATATGATAAAAATGAGTGGCAGGAGATCTACTATTTGGACTTATTTTAGAGGAACTTACGTCCAAAGTAAAGTAAAATGTAGTAATGTCATGTAATGTTTCTTCGTTTGATTCCAAAAACATTTTATCAAGCTTTCTATTTGCTATAATTGGAAGTAGATCCACAATGCCTCAAAAACATAATGCTATACAAGTCGATTTAACTCATAAATAAAATATACTTTCATCAGTAAAATTATGAAAGTCATGGCACTACTCAATTCTTACATTTCAATATAGTGGACACCTTGAGTACCACTTTAACGAATGTTCGGTGATTTAGCCGAATATTCGGCCGACTACGAATATTCGGTAAAGCTGCCGAATACCGAATATGAAACGAATATTCAGTCCATCTCTATTCGTTATAACTCTGAAGCAATTTAACACAGGCATATTTTATATATTCAAAAGGCGTCGTTAGTTTAGATGGGGTACATTTTATCATAATCATAATGCCAATATCAAAGACAAAATATAGAGATTACTTAAAGAACATTTTTATGTGAGTGGTAATTATTTATTGATATTTATTGACTGTATAGTCGGGTTATTAGTTTTTTACAAATTTTCTTGTAAGAACTATAATGTATAGCCACACTAGATTAATTTAAAGTAATGCAATAAACGTAGAATATTTAACAGTCGCCCTCGTAATGAATACAAACCTCTTTGCTTTCCATCCCTCGTGCTATTGTAAATCACAGTAGCTGAGGCGTGTTGTATGTTGGGGGGTGCTCTCGGCCCATCGCTGAGTGGGTCGTAATCCTGAATCCTGCCGATCTTCTGCTGATTATTTACCCCGTAATTCGGTTGTTGGTACTGTCCGTAGGCGTACTGGTTCTGATAGTCGTCGTATTTTTGTTGTTGTTGGTACGCATAGTCCTCGTATTTCTGCTGTCTGTACTGCTGCTCGGATTGGTACTGCCTGGTCTGCTGGGCGGCTTGGACCTGTGGCTGCGGCGCTGGAGTCTGGTAATGGTTCTTGGGTGGTAGGTGGGGAGCAGCGGCCATGTTCGGTGGTGGTAGCATTTCCGTGGCGTAGTTTTCAATTTGTTGGTGATAGTTGTCGTTAGTGGCGACATCTAGACGTGGAAGCGATGATGGGACAAACACAAATTAGCGATGTGGTGTGACAGTTAGCGACATTACGACATTGATTGCAAATACAGACAGTTTACGTACGTGAACACCTAGTGCTCCGTGATGTTGGTTTTTACAATGGAGCAGGATCTGACTAGAACTTCATGGTAAGTGAACAAAGATTCAATGGCGGTGCCGGCACCATTAAAACTAATTCTTAATTTTAGTACTGATTAACAATGTGCCCGGCTCTAAAGAGAAACGAGTACGAAAAATTAACACGAACTAAGAACAACATGGTGAAAGCTACAAGACCATCTCATAAATAAGATGTCTATGCGAGCATTGAGATATTTGTAGATTTTCAGGCAGATAACGTCAGTTTTTAAATGAAACAGTGCCCCTTTACCTGCAAATAACCTGTATTTACATTTTTGCCAAAAGTATAAACTTTAGTAAACATAAAACAGACACACCCGCACCATTCTGCGTTCGAAAACTGTCTGATTTTGACCTTATTACAAAAATAGTTTTGTAAGTGGAATAAATGGAAAATGATCGGAAAATTTTGTAAACTACTACTACTACACGTGTAAAAATGTTCAATCTTAACAGACACTTTTAAACATTGTTTGATTTGTATTCATCACCATTTACAGTAGAATAAATATTTAATTTATTATAATATGGTTCCTGACAGACTGGTGATGGGAACAGTGAATGTATCTAATGTATCAAGCAGACTGTTCGGCGGCGTATGATTGATATGGGCCAATTTTTCAAGGTCACATGCCCAGCAGGCATGTGACCTTGAAAAATATCTATATTATACTATATATATATATATATATATATATATATATATATATATATATATATATATATATATATATATATATATATATATATATATATATATATATATATATATATATATATATATAAGGCCTTCATTCCGCAGTGGATGAAATTATGATTAGCATAATGTAATGTTTGAATAGTGCTTCATCAGTTCCTTGTTATTCTGGGATTTATAAATATTGTATGGACATATTAATGTGTGGGACTTATGAACAAAAAGTATATGCCAATCGGTCACTTGCACAGTAATCGTAATAATAAGACAATAGAAGTGGGACAGACGCGTGACCTTGTCGCCGCTATGGTGTGTTCACGAACATCATTCACCATTTTGTGATTTAGTTGCGCGGGGAACGTCGTACGTGAATTAATGTCATTATAATATAGCATAATCAGTAGTAAAAACTCATCAAGGACGTTAAATTCAACTTTTCATCGGTAAGTTGATTATTTACTAATTATTTTTGTTTTGACTAATGTACATCTAGATGAATACTTTACTATGATATTTACCTTTGTAAACTTTAATTTATTACCTTTCGTATTGTACAATTACCATTGCTGCTTTTGTCCTACCGTAATACGCGACGCACGCGACGTTGACAAACTCGCCAAGCAATGTAATGTGAACATTAGATATCATTGTGCATTGCGATCATCGATTGCGACATCGGTTTTTGAGGTATCGAGCGCTAATTCATTTCTATTGTCTGATTATTACTATTTCTGTGTCACTTGTCTAGCACGTCGTAAAAGGCGACTAATGATACAATAGGTTTGTGATTGTGTAGGCGATAGAGGAGGTATCTGTCACTTTTTTTCACAATTTTCCATCTAAACCCATATTTTTTTTAGCTGAACGTAGTCTGTAGTAGCTAGCTCCACTTTGGACTCGCCTACCCCCTCTGTGATTATAGGCGTGACCATAGACAGTCTATCTCGATTATTAAAGTAACGATAACAATCAATCAAGATAATATGAATGATATTCATTAGACTAAAGATGTCAAATTTAGTGGTTCTCATCCATGACATGATAAACAAACATTTAAATAAAACACAGACACACGTCCCAATCCGAAATACTATGATGTGACAAGTGCGAAATGGCAAATGAACGTGTAGTAATGTATTGTGATCAAATAGAGCAAAAAAGATTTTAATCCAAAACCAATTTACAGAAAGTTTAGCTTAACCGAAAATAGCTAGAATAGTTTTGCACATACAAAAACAATGGATATAATAGAAATATACTTGATAATAACGTTTGATTTCGCACTTTGTGTTTTGTGAACCAAGGGGTATATCTAGACATTTTTCTAACAAAAACCACTTCGTTACTTGAAACAGTAATTCAACTACCGACATATTTCTTAATTTATTTCTGCACTTACCGACAAGTTCTCCGTTTTCATTCATCTGCCGCTGCTTCTCCATTTGCGCCTTCTTCTCCAAATCGCCGTGGTACGCTACATTACTTATGATTTTCGTATTCGCTTTGATCCTTAATGTTTCTGGATCATCCGCAACCTGAAATGTTAAAGAAATTCCACTTTAATGATCCTCACAGTAACAAAGCTCAACGTGATCAAAAGATTTATACGTGGTACAGACACGCTGTAGCTAAATATAGAAATAACAGTAATTGTATATATTTTCCTTATACATTTCTTCATTTCTCAGCAATCAAAAATATTATTTTTACCTTTTTAGTTGTGTGGTTTGCCCTCGTTGGTTTTGAAGTCGGTTTTTATGATTTTTGAAAAAAAAAACTTTATTTGCAAGAACTATAAGAAAAAAAACCTTACATTTTCAGAAGTTACTCTAGCAGACATCACAACGTACAAATGTATGCGCAAGAAAAACAACCTTATTAATTCAAGGTCCTAATGTGTGAAAAGCCGACACTATCGTATCGTATATATATGCAGTGCTAATAACGCACATAGTAAGTAAACCATTTCTAAATATTTTTTAAGTTAGAAAAACATATACCTGTGTAAACTTGCCCTTACTCCTCTCGAAGTCGGCGTGATATTTGACGTTGCTCTGTAGTTTAGTGTTTTCAGCTATTCGTTTCAGTTCGGGTGTCTCTGCCATTGTGGTATGTTTCGCTTTTGGCACGTGCCTGAAATGTGCAAAAAATATTAAAGGTGCAAATATTACTAAAATTAAATATAACCGTCAAAGCATACCAAAGTTTATACGTGATCTTTGAGTATTAAACCAAAGGAGACGCCATCGCAAGGGATACCCCTCTGTAAAAGGTACAAGAGTCCGACTCATGCTCGTTATATAAAACTAGTGCCTCCTCGTTGTGCGCCTGCGCCCTCCTTTCTGCCAAGGAGGGTCGCGTTCGTATACGGCTTAGAGATCGTTAAGCCAAGTCCTAAAAGGCGGTGTTTAGTGGGTAAAAGTCTCCACATAACCACGCAGCCGGCTGCGTGATATGCTATGAGCATTCACCGCCTCCCTCCCCCGCTTTCCGGAGGGTTGCCCATATTTGCTTCGGGCGCAAAAAAAAAAGTTGTGCCATACCGCAAGTGATCGTGTCAGTAAATCGAGCTCCGACAAAATGCCAAATTGCAGTGTATTTACATGTAAAAAACAATCAAAAACGTCAAATATACAAAAGGACAACGTGACTTTTCATATGTGAGTATTTTTAACATAATATTAAAGTAATATTATCATTAAAACTGGTACTTTCTAAATATTTTCATCCAATACTGAGTGTTGCCATCATAGTTCATAAAGTGAAAAATAATCTATTTTTATATAAATATAATTTACTACACAAATTAAATATATTAACGAAAATGTATTCCATAATAACTAAATAAGTTTGTGATGAATAATAATAATTACATACAGATGTGTGGTGAAGTTTGTTAAATGATTTATATATTCAGCTCAATTTCAACAAGATTCTGAATATTATATAATTTAATATAATCGATAACTATTATTTTTTAAAATATTATACAAAATAAAGGCCAAATAAGTCAAATAGAAACTTGCTACCTCGCAGCAGAAGTGTGCAATTTTTATAAAAATAAACTGGTATCACTGCAACCGAAAGTATTGCACTATAGTGATGTGCGCCACAACTTTAGCTATCGATAAGTTAATTAACCGTGCGGGTTTGTCTGCCGAACCGGTTTGAAGTTTTTATTTAGATTTTATAATAAAGTACATATTACAAAAAGTAGTAAATTTTTCTATTATTGGTTTGTTTTTACAGATTTACAAGATAACCTCTTAGACGGCAAACTTGGATTGCTGCTTGTAGAAATCATAACTCTTGGATACCTAAACGGACTAGCACCATTTGCTCCGAACATTTTGAAAAATCATGTTTCATACCCCAAGCTAACAATAAAAGAAGGTTAGCCGACACTGCAGTACCAACCTTGAACTTGTGGGAGGTAATGTTTGGCTGTAATTATATTTAGACTAAATATTTTTACTATTATCCTGACACCGATGTTATTCTACTTGAAAATACATATTTTAGAATTTCGATAAGTTTACAAAAGCATTAATATGTCAAATTCAATATATATATATAACGTAACGTATACAAATAAAACTGCACTCTTAAAAGTCTTATTGCCTTAAGTTACGGTCCATTTCTGTTTGTTTTGACTGAACAGATTTAGTGTGACTGTAATTTACGTTGTTTTAATTACTTTTGGGATAATTTTTTTTAACCTTTATTAAAAATGATAGGAATCGATTCAGTTACGTGTTGTATGTATATATATATATATATATATATATATATATATATATATATATATATATATATATATATATAGCTTGAATCTTCAAACTTACATAAGTAAATCGAAAAAACAACATCGAAAAAAAGAAAGCTGGATGTTCCGGAAACTTCCATATATAGCCCCAATATTCCTTTTATAGCCCCAACTAGTCCTACTCCCACTGCAAGTATGAGCCAACACTTGGAAGATACGCCCAGGAAAATTAAACTGAAAAAATGCCTTGACATTAAAAACCATAGCATAAAAAGACTTCAATCGCAGCTAAACGGTATTTAAAGAAAAAACTTACAAATTTGCAAGAAATACTAGAATCGCTAACCTCCTCCTCTTTGATTAATAAAGAAAACAAACAGGTCCTAGAAAAGATAGGAATTGAAGAAAGTGAACTCTTAAAGAGACAATTACTTAAAAGTAAGACTGGAAAACCACCCAGAACTAAATATTCCCCAGAATTAAGATGTTTTGCCCTAACACTTAATTACTCACCAAAAGCCTATCGCTATGTAAGTAAAACTTTTGGAACATGTTTGCCTGCACCACGAACATTGACTAAGTGGTACAGTACTATCGATGGCCGACCAGGGTTTACTCAAGAAGCGCTAACGGAATTAAAATTGAGTGCGGAGAGTAACCCTGATAAAAATTTTTATTGTACCTTGGTCATGGATGAAATGAAAATTAAGCAATTGACGGAATACCATGCTAGCAGCCAAAAGCATTATGGCTATGTCGATTACGGGTTTGATTTTATATCCGACAATTCTTATGAAGCTACTGACGCATTAGTTTTTTATTGGTCGGTATAAACACAACATGGAAAGTACCCATAGCCAACTTTTTGATGAAGGGAACACAAGCTTTCTATCTTGTTCATGAAACTGGCATCGAAATAAAGGCATTGACATGTGATGATACAAAAACGAACCTCGCTATGGCGGAAGAGTTGAGCTGCTCCTTGAACCCAGATCGACTGCAAACTACTATCTTAGATCTAGCTTCAGGGCAACAAATATAGTTTTTTCTTGATCCTTGCCATATGCTTAAATTAGTACGCAATTCATTTCAACATTATGGAAGTTTTTTTCAAAACACAAATCAAATTCAGTGGTCATACATCCAAAAACTTCAAAAGATACAGGAAGAAGAATTATTTTATATGGCTAAAAAATTGAAAGCAAATCATATATATTTCAAAACGAAAATCATGAATGTCCGCCTTGCGGCCCAACTTTTTAGCAGAAGTGTTGCTGATGCATTGCTGTTTTGCGAAAATGTAATGAAATTACCTATGTTCGAAGGAGTTACTCCAACAGCTGATTTCCCGAAATTAATCAATGATGTTTTCGATATTTTAGACTCAAAAACATGGTCTAATGGATACAAACAGGCATTAAACGTAAAGAATTATGAAAAAGCATTTACCAGGCTAGATGAAGCTAAATCGGTACTCATGAATTTAGAGACTAACATTATTAGTCGTAATAACGTGACTTCATCATCATCATCATCATTACAGCCCTTCACAAGTCCACTGCTGAACATAGGCCTCCCCCAAGTAACGCCTTAAAGCACGGTCCTGAGCCACCTGCATCCATCGACTTCCTGCATGTCTTACCAGGTCGTCACTCCATCTAGTGGGGGGTCGCCCTACACTACGCCTACCGGTACGAGGCTGCCACTCGAGAACCTTTCTTCGCCATCGGTTATCGATTCTTCGAGCTATATGGCCGGCCCACTGCCACTTCAGCTTACTAATCCGTCCGTTGGGCTATGTCGGTCACTCTGGTTTTACTGCGGATATCCTCATTTCTGAGTCTATCATGCAGAGAAACTCCGAGCATAGCCCTCTCCATAGCTCGCTGAGCGACCTTGAGCGTCCTCATACGGCCAGCGGTGAAGGACCACGTCTCTGATCCGTAAGTCATCACTGGCAGCACGCACTGGTTGTACACTTTAGTTTTCAGAGATTGAGGTATACCTGACGTGAAGATTTGTCGTAATTTCCCGAACGCTGCCCAGCCGAGTTGAATCCGTCGATTGACCTCTCGGTCGAAGTTGGACTTACCTAGTCGGAATATTTGTCCCAGGTAAACGTACTCGTCAACAACTTCGAGCATAGTGCTCCCAACAACTACCGACATAGGTAGGACATGGACATTAAACATGATCTTTGTTTTGTCCATGTTCATCTTAAGACCTATCCGTTGGGAGACACCATTGAGGTCATTGAGCTTAGTGCTAAGGTCCTCCAGCGATTCTGCCATAAGGACTATATCGTCGGCAAATCGAAGGTGAGTGATGTATTCCCCATTGATGTTAATACCGTATCCTTTCCAGTCCAGTAGCTTGAAAACGTCTTCCAACGCAGTGGTGAAGAGTTTCGGGTCTGTCACCCTGTCTTACACCTCTCTGCAGTTGGATACGCTTCGAACTCTGGTTCTGTACTCGGATAACCATCGTAGCTCTACTGTACAAACACTTCAGCACTTCGATATACCGACAGTCAACTTGGCACCGCTGAAGGGACCGTAGCACCGCCCAAATTTCGACGGAATCAAAGGCTTTCTCATAGTCCACATACGCCAGGCAAAGTGGCAGATTGTACTCCTCGGTCTTCTGTACAATCTGCCGCAGGGTATGTATGTGGTCTATGGTACTGAAGCCTTTTCGGGAACCGCCTTATTCGGAAACAGGCTGGAAGTCGTCGAGTCTGCGTGCGAGACGATTCGTAATGACTCTGGAAAACAGCACGTAGACGCGGCTCAGAAGGGAAATCAGTCTGGAGTTCTTCAAGAGAGTGTTGTCGCCTTTCTTGAAAAACAAAACCATTGCACTTCTGCTCCACGCCTCCGGAGTAGTTCCACCATGGAGGACGGAATTGAAGATCTTCGGAAAGACTAAGTAACGATTTTCCATACGCTTTCAAAAGCTCCGCTATAATTCTATCCTCGCCCGGGGAGTTGCCATTTTTAAAATGCTGAAGAGCCATCCAAATCTCGCTCAGACTGACGTTCGTGATATCATCGTAATAGTGTCGGATAAGACTTGCTCTTGGATTAACTCACACTTGCGTGTGGCTCCAAAGATGACGTGTACAGCTGCTCATCGAACCTCTCAATCTCACTCAAAATCTCAGGTGTCCCGGAAACGATGCTGCCACATTCAGTTTTCAGCTTCGACAGATGGCTCTTTCTGGCACAGATCTCTGGACTTTTTAGCAGACAGACTTTGGAGCCCTAGTTCCGCTCGATCGCTTCTTCATTACGAGCAGCTGTATTGAAGTTGCGTTAGTCCCGTCGCATACATTAAAAGATATGTCTGTTCAGTTGCCTGTATGCTGTCAAATCTGCTGAAGGCAGCAGCTTCATCTCACGTTTAATAGCCATGAGATTAAAAGTGTGATCGAAGAGTTTTTGTGTTCTTCTGCGATAGGTCTTACAGAACTTGGCTCCGATCGCGTGGACAGTTTCCACAAGCTTGTCATTCATATCGTACATTTCATTGCAGTATTCTCTAGGCACTGAAAACGATTTTGTAACTCCAGTTGAAAGTTTTCGGGGCTTTGGATTAGAGCACGAGGGAGAAGGAGCGTTGACTTCATTAGACGTGATCTCTTAAACTTCACGAATAGGTTCAGTGTGCCTCTGGTGTCACCAATCGGTGATCTGTGCCAGTTTTCATCGTTGCGATCACTGAGACATCACTGAACAGTTGTTGTCTAGTCGTCATAATGAAGTCAATCTCTTTTTTGTCGAAGCGTCAGCCAGCTGCTGGCCCCTTGGATTTCGTTTCCCTATTCCGAACTTCCCTTAATTAAGCTTACCGTTCTCTCTTGTACCTAGTTTTACATTGAAGTCTCCCATTAACACCGTATAATACCGTTTTGGAGGAGTGCATGGCTCTAGAGATATGATCATTTATTCAGCCCCCCCTAACTTATCGGGATGTGCCGAGGTTGGTGCGTAAACCTGTACGACCTTCAGAGAATACCGTTTGGTGATGCTGAGTATAATGTACGCAACCCTTGTCCACACACTCCCAATCCTTACAACGTTGTTAACGAGAGACTTGTGGTCACTCAATCCAGCACCTCCTAGGGACAGATGCTCCCGGTAATAGAACAAGTTGCTCGATTCGAGGATTACTGTGTACTCCTCCTTTCTTCAGTCCTCAGATAATCCTATAATATCCCAACGCAACTTATACTTCTATCTCTTTTTCCAGCTCCAGGATCTTCTCGTCAGTCCTCAGGGTGCGTGGGTTATATATTGCCAGGTCGAGTCGTCTTAGGTGGCAGCCGAAACTCCACCGGAGATACTTAGCCCCTTCTCCGCCGTTACCATGGTCGCCAGGAATAGCAGAGCCACCGGGTTCTGGGGGCCGTTTATTTGTGTCATTTCTCATGGGGGATATATTGCCATAGTTGCCACGCTCGGCGAGCGGGTTGGCAACAACTGCAGTTTTTTATTGCCTTTTGCTGTTATCAGAAAGACGCTTCCCATCTTCTGCTTCAATTTCCCTCTGTCGACCTCCGTCTAACGACACCCATGGAAAGATATAGGGTAGTGGGTATTCATACCCGCCACTACACGGGGTAATTTACTACACGATAAGCACCAATTTTCAAATAAAAAAGAATCGTCAAAACGGTTCACCTAGAAAAAAATTCTGAGCTAACACAAAAAAAGACAGAACGCAAATTCGAGTTTTGAACCTCCTTTTTTTGAAGTCGGTTGAAAAGTCTTCTTCCTGCCAAGTTTACAAGTTTATTCGGCGTAACATTTATTGTATTTAAAAATATTACTAACACTACATCTAAGTTTAGTAAAAAACATTTAATAACCACAATGGATACTTCATGTCCGAAATAAATGACCTATTATTTATTATTGTCTCTTTCATTCTACTCTTTCAGCCACATTCCATATTCCACTCATCTTTCCTTAGGACTCACTACAATCTACCTCCGTGACTGAAAAGAAGGTGGCCCCATCATTTTCAACTTCTCTTTGATAAGTTCATTTTTGATTTTATCCAATTTCTTCAATACACACATCCATCTAAATATCTGCATTTCAACCAAATGTAGTCTTTTTCATCTACCTCTTTCGTAGCCCTGCACTCGGATCCACGCAACACCGAGAGGTCTTATGATCGTCTAGTAGATTTTCTCTATGAATTTAAGGGTAAACCGTAGATCGCAAATTGTACTTGTGACCTGTCATCATTTATTCCATCACACATTTATTCTATTTCTTACGTTTGTGATGATTCGTAATAAAATGCTAAGCATGGAATTAGTCAGCAAATGTCAAATTTCGTGAAGACTGTAACACCGCAGCTAAGGGACTTCTTATGTAACAATGACTCTTCCGTAAGCCTGATCTGCTCTGTTTCCCTGGTTCCCTAAACGAGATCTGTTTTATTTTATCAATACGGTTATTTTAAGAACTGTAGAATTACCATAATATATTTATTCACTTTTATTGTATGTACAATGGGACTGAAAATCCGACACGAACTTAAGAGAGATCACTGCGCAGGATCAACCTTTACCTGGCTTTACCTGCTTTCCGAGGCACTAGGTTGGAAATACGCCAACTTCTTAATTTAGAATTTCTAGTGAGAATTTCTCGACAGAAAAACTACAATAACCAATTTTGCCCCAAGCCGGGATTCGAGCCCGGGACCACGTCCTTTGAAGTCGCCCTTACAACTACTACACCAACGAGGCAGTCACTTCTGCATTTTTACTCATATTAAAAATAGATTTTTATTGTTTTCAATTGTAAAGCATAACTTTTTTAAATGAGTTCAAGGCATACGACCGTGAAGTTAACCTACTTATGATTACTTAATAAAAATACATTGGGTGCGTTTGGCAGAAAAAAGCGCTAGCAAGTGCTTGCAAGCAAAATGGCGATCGTAAGCGGTAAGCGCTGTCAAATCGTAAGTAGCTATTTTCCTCCAGGACACGATGTTAGTTTTAACCGGGGAATCTAACCTAATTTAAATATATGTTTGTAAAGTATTCATATTAAAAACTAACCAATCATGATTTTTTAATAGCATGTATATGTTTATTCATGTCATTATATTACTTAAAACTAATATTGCACAAAACAACTGATAAACTCTACTTCAAAACAAACAAATTAAATAAGCAAAATGGCGGATTGTGTCAGCGCTACTGAAGTAGCAATTGTGTCCTGGCCGAAAACTATTTTAGCGCTTATAAGCGCTTGCTAGCGCTTTTTTCTGCCAAACGCACCCATTGTCATTCATTGTGACATAACAATAATTACGATAAACAAATAGAAACAGTACATAAAATATATTCAATTCGTTTGCACCGTGCATAACAATTACGTATGGAGTAAAACATAATGCAAAACTAAACTTTATGCTTTTCTGATATAAAGTTTACATTGATTTGTTGTTTGTGGTCCTTCAATGTAACACGATTGTAAAATCAGGTATGGTAGTGGCAGAAGGTTTTTATTTTCATTATCATTTTTTGTAGTATGAGGATGTAAACGATCACACTGACTACCTGATGGTAAGAGGCTGCTGTGGCCTATAGAAATCTACATGTACCCTCGATTAAGAATCTAAATGCAGATGCGCTATCGTCCCTGAGGACTAAATAGGAATGTCTTGTTTCCAGTAAAAAAGGGTCTTCGGATCACTACGCTTACTATACACACACAGATACAACACAGCAGAGTTTAGCTGCCATTTCACGCTAGTATTCTGTGAGAGCGTGGTCCTTCCCCGGTCGAGCCGACCTACTCGTGTAACAACCATAATATAGCTGCAGCATGCCTCCTCCACGTAACTTTGCATTCAGTTTTTTTTACTGATTATTAGTGATGCAACGATTACGAATACGAATATTCGTATTCGCCGAATAGTAGACATTTACCGAATATTCGTATTCGGCGAATAACAATCACGAATATTTAAAAGCTTATATTTTTGTACGCAACTTTAATTACTGGCAGACTTCGAAAACACGAGTGGTCGGCACGTAAAAAAAACGACGCGTGTATCGGTCCTTAGCCTCAACGACGGAGGACTCCCCGGCTCCGGAAGATACCCTATCACTACGGGCCCTGGATTGATTCATTAATTTCATTTGACAGTCGAACGAAGGCACAGGTCAAGCAAGAGAGTATTGTTTAATTTAATTGTTTTGTGAGGTTGCTGCGAAGTGAAAGAAAGAAATTGAAGTCACATTGATCTCGTTTTTGAGAAGACATATTATGTCTTCTCAAAAACGAGATCAATGTGACATATGGAAACACTTCGATAGATCATATCGATATCAGATAAATATAGGTACACATTGCCCATAGTAAAAGTAAAATTTAATTTCAAAATATTTTTACAGTGGATTCGCAAACTAGAAACGAGATAATGATTTCTTATATTTACGCGAACACTATAAATTGATTAAAACTACTTTTACGGATTTTATCGCGTTTTATTTATATTAATTTTAATACCCGACGTTTCGGTTGCTTTCCATACATACATACCAACATAGAAACGATATGCTTATCTAAAGCTCCGAAATTTATCACCGACTGATGATACATTGGCCTTTTGGCGAGAAGATGTCCATTTTCCAAGGCTAAAAAAAGGCGCCCAAAAATATTTTTTACTGAAACCATGTACAGTCTTCGTCGTACCTCGGAAAGGCTTTTTTCAACGGCTGAGAACATCCAGACCGAAAAAAGAAATCGCCTAAAACGAGAAAATCTACAATATATGTTTTTTTAAATAAAAAATTGCCTATTGTAAATTCTAATTATTAGAACAATAGAAAATCATCAAATGAATTAGTTATTTATTACCACAGCGAGATATTCGTATTCGTCGGATAGTAGGTTTGATATTCGTATTCGTATTCGTAAAAGTAGTATTCGTTGCATCACTACTGATTATAAACTAGTGACAGACTAGACGACAATACCACCTAGTAAGTAAAAGTAAGTGAACATGAAGCCGTACATGGAAAAATCGCACTATAGCACTTTTTTATTTGTAGCATGAATGGGTCGCCTCGACCTTGGTAGGACCACACTCTCACAGAATACAAGCGTAAAATAACAGCTAAATGCTTAATGTAGAGAACAGAGTCTCTCAGTTTACTGGAAACGAGGCATTCCATCTTAATCCTCAGGGGTGACAACGCATATGCAGTTTGATTGTTAATCGAGTATAAATCTAGTTCACGTTTCTCAATGTAGTCTGTGAGCCCCAGCATCCACTTACCATCAGGTGGTGTGTGTTCGAAATAAAAATAGTACCGTGGCGTTCTGTTCCAGCGGCAACGGATACGCAATTGTGTATGCTTTATATAGTTTGTTCACTTTCATTTTTATTGTGTTATACACATTAGGAGCCTGATAAGTGGTCACATACATACACGGTATAGGGTAATCGACAATGCATCGTGTGCTAAACATAAAACCTGTATTCATGCATGACGGAACGCGCGAGCGGTTTCGTTTTCATTTTTAAATAGAACGTGAGGTGGTTGCAAAGCGCTGTTGGGGACCTATTAGTAAAGAATTTTCATGAAGCTTTTGTAGACAGCTGCTTTAGTACATTTTATGGACCTATGTCGAGAAGTTAGCGGCAAAAAACAATTAATTGCAGAGGCCACTGCGCAACATATAGTTAAAAATAATTACTATTTACTTATACTTATTGATTAATTTTATGACTCATGATTGTGGCGTTAAACAATAATATGATGTCTCAAAAATTAACTAAAGAAGTCAAGAAAATGCCAGCAAGATTGTTATTGCTATCTACAGATAAAAACATAATTTTCTTGACTTCTTCTCATATTCTAAGAGCTTTTTACTCCTTTTATAGTAGTTTCATGGGCTAAGCATAGGTGTCACTTTTTACAAGAAATCTTTCTACGTCCGCCCACATGCTCAATTAATATTATTAGATTATACACTCTGCGTCAAAAAAAATCACACATCCGAAAAAAATAATTTAAATACTATTTTAACACAACAGGCCAATGACAATGTTGTGGTTTGAGGGTACCATTCGACCCCCCCGAACGGGTTCCCGCCTTGTCGTGGCGGGGGGGGGCTTAGTAGCCGTGGCTTGGTCACCCGCGGTGAACAAAGAGGAACCCACGAGGCTGGCCCGAGGTGAAGGGCCGGCCCGAGGTGGCCACTCCGAGTGGGCTTGGGGAGCCCACTTCGGATGTGTGCTTGTGGACTGCAGCGAGAGGGGAGTCTGCACCCTCTACCGCTGCAGCCGAGGTGGAGTCGCGGAGGAAGAGGAGTGTTGGTATGGCGATGCGCCACTCGCCCCATCCTCCGCGACTCAAACGGGGCCGCACCGTTGATGCGGTGGTGGTGGGGCTGCGGGGGGAGAGGACTGTCGGTATTGCGAGGCGCCGCTCTCCCTACCCTCCGCAGCCGAATCTTGGTTGGCGGCGGAGCCATAGACCAGATCCGCCGCTGGGGTCGGGAAGGCTAGTACTTCTAAGTGCTCGTTTTTCCTGGCCCCATGGCCTTCGCGCATCGGACGCGGGGGCGTCTGATGCGCATATTTAATTTGGAGGCCGTGGAGGAAGGCGCGCCATGTGTTCTGGTGCGCCTTACCTGGGATGGAGAACGGAGAGGAATATTCCTCTCCCGAGGAGGTGCTGTCAACAGGCGGCAGGCGCTGGTAGGGCTGCGGAAGTGTGCGAAAGCGTTCCCGTGGCCCTGCCAATATGCGACGAAGGTGGAACACCATGGGGTTTTAGTCGGTGCGAGTCCGACATAACCCGTCCTTGCCCCCGCGAGGCGGGTATGCGTAGGCATTTCCCCATGTTAAAAAAAAAAAGGGTACCATTCGAAAGGTAATTTCATTAGCTTTCAGGAATTTTAATTGAATTTTAATTTTATAACGAGACGAAAGAGAAATTAAAGAAAAAGACAGGATATGTACAAATTTGCATATTAATAATTTAAAAAAGAACTTAATAAATACAAAAAAAGTTCTTAAAACCTAGTTTTACCCCCCCCCCCCCTTGCCTTGATAACGGCTTCCATGCGATCTTTCATGGACCTTACAAGGGTCGCAACAGCCTCTTGGGGTATTTGTTCCCACTCTTCAAGTACTGCATCTTGGAGCTCTTGAAGAGTGGTTGGAGCTGGATCTCGAGCTCGCACGCGCCGTTTTAGGTCATCCCAGAGATGTTCTATTGAGTTAAGGTCGTAACCGGACTTCGTCGTGGACTTCGTGCTGGCCAATGCATAACAGGGATATCGACCTCCTGTAAATAATCCCGTACAATAGCCGCGGTGTGGCAACGAGCATTATCATGCATTAACATGAATCCATCACCGACATAACCAGCATACGGGACCACGTGTTCCTCCAAGATTTCAGTAATGTACCGACCAGCATTTAATGACCCTTGCCCACGGCCACCCCGAGTCCGGGAAACGCACACAAGTTCCGTTTTCCCGTCGACGGAAATGCCGCCCCAAAACATACACGAGCCACCCCCGTATTCGACGGATTCTTCGAAGCCGGGTTGTGTGAACCTCTCCCCCTGTCTTCTGTAGACCCTTCTACGTCTGTCATTGCAGAAGAGACAGACCCTCGTCAAATCAGAGAAGAGTACGGTCCGCCACTGTTCTAGAGTCCACTCGCAATGATTGCGAGAAAACTCTAGACGATCTCTGCGATGCTGTGCAGTAAGTTTTGGACCTTTAGCAGGTCTATGGGCTGTTAAACTCTTTTCGTGTAACCTTCTTCTTATCGTAGAAACACTCACAGATGTTCTCCGAGTTGATCGAAGCTGTTGTTGCAACTCAACAGCATTTGTAAAACGGTTTCGTAAAGATGTCTAACGATGAAACGGTCATCTCTTTCTGATGTGCACCGTTTTCTTCCAGATCCCGGTTTTCTAACATAACCACCAGTCTGCTGAAAACGTTGGAACACCCGTCGAACTGAAAAACGGGACAGGTTCAACTGTCGAGCAACGTCACACTGCCGCATCCCCGATTGCAATAGGGCAATCACTTGAGCGGCTTCTTCAGAGCTGGCCTTCTTTACTTGTTCTTACTTGGGTTACTCGTTCACGTGTGTTCACTGCAGTCTAAATTACGACTGACCCATATTTCATCCAGATCGACCCTTTTATACCCTTTTTAGGTGGTGTAACTAGCGTCCTTACTAACGAGCATTTGACAGTGTTTATTTTTGACGCTCTATAATGATAAATGTTTTAATGATTTCATGATTTTTTATCAATAATATAAAGCTATTCAAATACCCATTTCAAACATACCAATATTTCATCATCATCATCATTACAGCCCTTTACAAGTCCACTGCTGAACATAGGCCGAGGCATACCAATATTTATATAAATATAATTCGTTTCTAGCCATTACAGCCATTTTTCGCGCAAACTCAGAGAGGTGCGGTTTTTGTGACGCTGAGTGTAGATAGCGGCTTATTTATTAACTCCACTACAATTGCGGACTGTCCCCGTGATCAGAGACAGTTGCCGCTTTATTTATTATAGACCGTATTCAGTGTCTATCTAAAGGCTCGAAATATAACCTATATTTCGCGGTGTCTTCGCTAATAGAATTAGCCAATTTTACTGATTCTATAGACATTATACTAAAAGGGTCGTAATAATAATGTCGTCCAGACCGAATTACGGCCACGGCGGCCTGCCTCAACGGAGGCTAGCCATCGGCGTAGGACAGGATTATAGTGTCCAAGTGTATGATGCACAAGCATAGATGCTCACGCTGCAACACCCTGAATCGCGGTTGCATTCTGCAGGCTGCCGCCGTGTTTGGCACTATAGGTCAGCCGATTGGGATGGGATGCGGTCTTTCTTTGCATCCTACCCTTGGGGGCGGGTTTGCTTTTCGCCGGAAGATCCCAACGTTGTTGCGGATTCTGTTGCTGATGTGGTACTTCAGGGTATGGAATTTTTTATCCCTTCCTCTGTGGTGCCCATTGGAGGCAAATCTCAGCCATGGTTCGGTCGCTCCCGTAAAATAGCATCATGCTATAAGCAGGAGTGCTACCAGGCCTGGGCTGATGCATCAGCGTCCCGGGATGTAAACACCAGCGCTCTAAAAAAAAGTATAATTCCGCCTCTAGGTCCTTCAAAAGAGTCATTGCCAAGGCAAAGTTAGAGCACATAGGCAGAATTGGCGAGAAACTAGTTCGCCTTCCTTCTGGAACCCGTGCATTCTGGTCTCTCGCCAAGGCTGTCCAGGGGAATTTCTGTCAGCCATCTCTTCCATCTCTGCACAGGGAGGACGACTCACTGGCCCATACCGCAAAGGAGAAAGCCGATCTTCTAGGCTCTTTCTTTGCGTCTAACTCGACTCTCGATGACGGGGGGAGTACGCCGCCGACCATCCCGCGGTGTGAGTGCTCCATGCCGAAAGTGCACTTCACACAGCGCTCGGTTCGCAAAGCACTCCTCTCCCTGGACATTCACAAGTCGAGTGGGCCTGACGGAATCCCCCCAATTGTGCTGAGGAGGTGTGCTCCAGAGTTGGCACCGGTTTTAACGCGTCTTTTCCGGTACTCCTACTCCCTAGGCGTAGTCCCAAAATCATGGAAGACGGCTTACGTCCACCCGATCCCTAAAAAAGGCGACCGCTCAGACCCGTCCAACTACCGGCCAATCGCCATCACCTCCTTGTTCTCCAAAACAACGGAGTCCACTTGTAAACTGCCAGCTCATGAGGTACCTTGAAGATCACCAGCTGATTAGTGACCGCCAATACGGTTTTCGCCGTGGTCGGTCAGCTGGTGATCTTCTGGTCTACCAAACTCACAGATGGGCGGAGGCAGTAGAGTTAGTTTGGACATTGCGAAGGCCTTCGATCGGGTTTGGCACAAAGCGCTTCTTTCGAAGCTCCCTTCCTATGGGCTTCCCGAGAAATTGTGCGATTGGATCACCAGCTTTCTTGCAGATCGGAGCATCAAGGGCGTTGTAGACGGTGCTAGCTCCGATTGCAAGCCTATTAATGCTGGTGTTCCACAGGGCTGCGTGCTATCGCCAACGCTGTTTCTTCTGCATATCAATGATATGTTGCATACCCGTAACATTCATTGCTATGCAGATGACAGCACTGGTGATGCTCTTTACATCGGCCGAGCCAATATTTCTCGGGAAAACGTCTCCGAGTGCCGGGACAAACTTGTGTCTGAAGTCGAGTCTTTGCTGAACAGAGTCTCGGATTGGGGACGACTAAATCTAGTCCAGTTTAACCCCCAGAAGACACAAGTTTGCGCGTTAACCGCTAAAAAGAACCCCTTTGTCGTATCCCCTCAGTTTCAAGGCACTCCCCTTGTTGCCTCAGCCAGTATCGGAATCCTCGGCGTCGACATATCGAGTGACGTGCAATTTCGTGGTCACTTGGAAGGGAAGGCCAAATTGGCCTCTAAAAAGCTTGGCGTGCTCAGCAGAGCGGGACAGTATTTCATGCCGGCACACCGCCTGCAACTTTACAAGGCGCAGGTTCGGCCGCACATGGAATACTGTTCCCATCTCTGGGCTGGGGATCTCCAGTACCAGCTCCTTCCACTTGACCCCATCCAGCGCAGAGCGGCTCGAATCGTCGACGACCGAGTGCTTTCCGATCGGCTCGATTCACTGGCGCTGCGAAGAGATGTTGCATCTCTTTGCGTATTTCATCGCATCTATCACGGGGAGTGCTCTGACGAATTGTTCGGATTAATCCCAGCCGCCAAATTTCGTGAACGCACTACGCGGCAAACGTCCCGATATCATCCACACCATCTGGATGCTTGGCGGTCCACCACTGTACGTTTCACAAGGAGTTTTCTTCCACGTACAACCTCTCTGTGGAATAGTTTACGACCGGCGATTTTTCCGGACCGATACGACCTGGGGACCTTCAAGAAAAGAGCTTACTCCTTTCTAAAGGGCCGGCAACGCACCCGCAATTCTCCTGGTGTTGCGGTTGATCATGGGCGGCGGTAGTCACTTAACATCAGGTGAGCCGCATGCTCGTTTGCCCCTTCTTCTATAAAAAAAATTCACTCTCTATTCCCTCACTCTCATAATCCGATGGGACGGTAAACCGACACGACCAGAGAGAGAGATCAGGCGCAGGACTAACGGCTTTACGTGCTTTCCGAGGCACGGGGGTGAGACACCGCCAACTTCCTGACTCTGGGCAGCTGCTACTAAGAATTTTTGACGGAAAAACTCAATAATTAATTTTTTGGCCCGACCCGGGATTCGAACCCAGGACCTCATGATCAGCAGTCGCACTATTACAACTACTAGACCAAACGAGGCAGTCAGTCCCATGTAAAGTTAAAGAAAATATACTATCCCTAAGAGCATGGTGTTATCAATTTATTCAAAATGCTGTTATTTTGACATTACAAACAAACACTTCAATTTTAATTATTTGTATAAAGCGTATCCACGTAATCGAGTTTTAGTTCGCCAAAATGCCCAACTGTGCATATTGCGCTGACATTGGCCCCTTTCTGAATTCGAAACCTCTTAAGTCTCAATAATGGACAGCTGAGCGAGCCCACGTGTGTTTAAAGACCATATAAATAAGTAGGAGGAAAAACGCTGCAGTATTTGTGCGCATGATTCACTCAAATAATTACGAGTCGTTGTACTGAGCTGAAACAAAGTGGATAGTGATCTGGCAATTATGATATGAATAACACTATCGAGTCTCGTCTCTGATTCACTCATCGTAAACGATTTGTTCATAATGTCGACTCTACACGTTGGCCAACACAGTGGCGAATGTAGTGGCGAATATATTGGCCGAGAGTTGGTGACGGCGTCCAGTCCACACGTTGGAAGGTCGTCGTTCAGTTTACTTCGGTTCGGGCCAATGTGCGGACGAATTTATTTTATTTTAGACGACGGCTCCGTGGCGCAGTGGCTTAGCAAAGAGTGGCTGTGCCGGGGGCCGTGGGTTTGAATCCCGCACGGAACAAGTATTTGTATATACTACAAATAATTGTTTCGGGTCTGGATGTGTGTTCTTGTGCAATTTATGTTTTTAAGCTGCCTTCGCGATACAGGAGAAAATCCAAGTGTGGGGGGTACCCACTTAAAAGTTTTCACTTAAAAGGTTTCACCCATTTTAAAGTTTTTATAAAATAATTACAAAAGAATAGTGGATATTAATGGGGCTGTAAATAGATATACGATATACGATTAGCTTTATTTATTCTTTACATGCATCATAAACTGGAATAAATATCATTAATAAGAACTTAACTCATTTTAAAGTTAAAGGAGTTATAATCGATTAGTCTATGTTTTAAAATTGGGTTCTTTAAAATTTTAAAGTTTAGCAAACATGTAGGTACTTGCTTTTCTATCAGACATTTGATGTATATAAAAAACACCTTATAATTTAATTGGTAATTTAAATATTTTTTGAGAAAGACAAAAACAATAGCATAAATATAATTAACACTGACTTAATAATAGGTACTAATTATAACTTAGAACATAAATGAAAAACTCATGACAAGGAAAGTGGCAGCTCACCATGCTTTGCGGCAGTCTGTAGAGGAGGATGTTCAGTAGTGGACTTGTGAACAGATGTAATGATGACGATTCGAAAACTTGCCCGATTAAATAAGAAATCGACGTTTTTTTTATAGGATAGGGTGACAAACGTTGCCGTGTCGTGGTGGTTAAGAATATCCACTACCTTCTATCTTCCCGTGGGTGTCGTAAAAGGCGACAGAGGGAAACAGGGAGGAGATGGGCAGCAACATCTTCCTGATAACAGCAACTGTACGACAAAAAAAACTGCGGTTGCCAACCCGCTCGCCAAGCGTGGCAACTATGGCAATATACCCCCCATGAACAATTACACAAATAGACAGCCCCCAGTCCCCGGCGGCCCCGCTATTTCTGGCTACGGTGGCGACCATGGTAACGGCGGGGCAGGGGGTGCTAAGAATCTCCGGTGGAGGTTCGGTTGCCACCTACGACGACTCGACCCGGCAACATTTAACGCACGCACCCTGAGGACTGACGAGAAGATCCTGGAGCTGGAAGAAGAGATAGACAAGTTGCGCTGGAATATTATAGGATTATCCGAGGTCCGAAGAGAGGGGGAGGACACGGTGATTCTCGAATCCGGCAACTTGTTCTATCACCGGGAGGGCGACCATCTCTCCCGAGGAGGTGTCGGATTTATCGTCCACAAGTCTCTCGCCAACAACGTTGTAAAGATTGGGAGTGTGTCGACGAGGGTCGCGTACCTGATACTCAGAATCACCAAACGGTATTCGCTGAAGGTCATACAAGTTTACTCACCAACCTCGGCCCATCCCGATGAGCAGGTGGAGGAAATGTATGAGGATATTTCCAAAGCCATGCATTCCTCCAAAACCCACTACACGGTGTTGATGGGAGATTTCAACGCAAAACTAGGCACACGAGAAAGCGGTGAGCTGAAGTTTTTATTATTATTATTATTACTTAACAGGCTAGCAGTTGAAACAACTGATGTAAGCCCGTATCCTATTTTCAAATATGTAATTATTCTTATTTTAGTTAAGTTAGGGAAATTTGAGAGTAGGGCAACGGAACCGAAGGGGCCAGCAGCTGGCCGACTTTATGGAGAAAGAGGGACTTTTAAGATGAACTCTTTCTTCATAAAGAGCGAAGAGAAGAAGCGGCCCCACAGGAAGTGGTCCTGGTCGAGCCCCGACGGTTCGACAAAAAAATAAGATTGACTTCATTATGACGACCAGACGCCAACTGTTCAGTGATGTCTCAGTGATCGCAAGGGTGAAAACTGGCAGCGATCACCGAATGGTTAGAGGCACACTGAACCTAAACGTTAAGTTGGAGAGGTCTCGTCTAATGAAGTCAACGCTCCGTCCCCCTCGTGCTCTAATCCAGAATCCCGAAAACTTTCAGCTCGAGTTACGTAACCGCTTTCAGTGCCTAGAAGATTGCAATGCAGTGGACGATATGAATGACAAGCTCGTGGAAACATTCCATGCGGTCGGAGCTAAGTTCTGCAAGACCCGCCGCAGAAGAACACAAAAACTCTCCGATCACACTCTTAATCTCATGGCTGTTAGACGGAAGATAAGGCTGCAATCGTCAACAGATTTGACAGCATACAGGCAACTGAACAGACAGATCTCCAAATGCATGCGGCGAGACTTACGCAACTTTAATACTGCTCGTATTAAAGAAGCGATCGAGCGGAACCAGGGCTCCAAAGTCTTTGCCAGAGATCTGTCTGCCAGTAAGAGCCAACTGTCAAAGCTGAAGACTGAGTGTGGCAGCATCGTTTCCGGGACACCTGAGATTTTGAGTGAGATTGAGAGGTTCTATGGGCAGCTGTACACATCATCGTTGGAGCCACACGCAAGTGTGAGTAACGATCCGAGAGCAAGTCTTATCCGACACCAGGCGAGGATGGAATTACAGCGGAGCTTCTGAAAGCGGGTGGAACACCGGTACTTGAAGTCCTCCAGAAGCTCTTCAATTCCGTCCTCCATGGTGGCACTACTCCAGAGGCGTGGAGCAGAAGTGCGGTGGTCTTGTTCTTTAAGAAAGGCGACAACGCTCTCTTGAAGAACTACAGACCGATTTCCCTTTTGAGCCGCGTCTACGTGCTGTTTTCGAGAGTCATTACGAATCGTCTCGCACGTAGACTCGACGACTTCCAGCCTCCCGAACAAGCCGGTTTCCGAAAAGGCTTCAGTACCATAGACCACATACATACCCTGCGGCAGATTGTACAGAAGACTGAAGAGTACAATCTGCCACTTTGCATGGCGTATGTGGACTATGAGAAAACCTTTGATTCCGTCGAAATTTGGGCGGTGCTACAATCCCTTCAGCGGTGCCAAGTTGACTGTCGGTATATCGAAGTGCTGAAGTGTTTGTACAGTAGGGCTATGATGGCTATCCGAGTACAGAACCAGAGCTCGAAACCTATCCAACTGCAGAGAGGTGTAAGACAGGGTGACGTTATATCCCCGAAACTCTTCACTGTTGCATTGGAAGACGTTTTCAAGCTACTGGACTGGAAAGGATACGGTATTAACATCAATGGCGAGTATATCACTCACCTTCGATTTGCCGACGATATAGTCCTTATGGCAGAATCGCTGGAGGACTTAAGCACTATGCTCAATGACCTCAATAGTGCCTCCCAACGGATAGGTCTTAAGATGAACATGGACAAAACAAAGATCATGTTTAATGTCCATGTCACACCGGTAGTTGTTAGGAGCACTATGCTCGAAGTTGTTGACGAGTACGTTTACCTGGGACAAATAGTCCGACTAGGTAAGTCCAACTTCGACCGAGAGGTCAATCGACGGATTCAACTCGGCTGGGCAGCGTTCGGGAAATTACGACATATCTTCTCGTCAAGTATACCTCAATCTCTAAAAACTAGATTTTACAACCAGTGCGTGTTGCCAGTGATACTTACGGAACTGAGACGTGGTCCTTCACTGGTGGCCGTTGAGGATGCTCAAGGTCGCTCAGCGAGCTATGGAGAGGGCTATGCTCGGAGTTTATATATAGTTTATATATAGATATATAGATAGACTCAGAAATGAGGATATCCGCAGTAAAACCAGAGTGACTGACATAGCCCAACGGATTAGTAAGCTGAAGTGGAAATGGGCCGGCCATATAGCTCGAAGAACCGATAACCGATGGGGAAGAAAGGTTCTCGAGTGGCAGCCTCGTACCGGTAGGCGTAGTGTAGGACAACCCCCCACTAGATGGAGTGACTACCTGGTAAGATATGCAGGAAGTCGATGGATGCAGGTGGCTCAGGACCGTGCTTTGTGGCATTACTTGGGGGAGGCCTATGTTCAGCAGTGGACTTGTGAAGGGCTGTGATGATGACGATGACAAACGAGCACACAGTTCACCTGATGGTAAGTGGTTGTTACTGTGACCCACAGACATCTACATCTATCCTCGATTACGAATCAAAATGCAGATGCGTTGTCACCCGTGAGGACTAAGATGAAATGCCTGGTTTCTTTTAAAAAGGGTCTCTGGTTCTTTACACTATACGAAACACAGCATCATTAAGCTACTATTTTACGCTGATATTCTGTGAGCGTGGTCTTTCCCCGGTTGAGCCGACCCATTCGTGCTATAACTATACTTCTAATATAACTGCATGGTTCTGCCACGTATAAACGACGTGCTTCATTTTTTTCATTTTAAAATAGTTCTCGTAATAATCTGATTGTAGATAAATGTTCGTTATTTTTTTTTTTGATTAATAGCTTATCGATTAAAACAAATGTTTAAAAATAATTAAATCGCGCTAATTAAAGTAGTAGGAATGTTGAAAGCAGTCATGATGTAATTAAGCTCTTTAACCTTGTTTTTAAAGTAGTATGATAAGACTTGAAAGAAGTATCCAAGATTGATTTACCTTTCAGCCACATTAATGATCTGTAGCGGGTAATCGTCAAGTTGCTCCGTCACAAATTGGTTTGAGAGCCAATACGATTTCAAGGTGTGAGGCATTGATTTTCTTAGTCCTCAGGGGTGACAACACGTCTGTAGTCCTCTTCATTTGAAGTTGGCTGCAGTAGCCCACTTACCATCAGGTGGTACTTGTAAGTTGGTTTGTCACATTTGCTTTATAAAAATATGTCATAATGCTCCTTTATATCGTTCTACGTCTATACTATCATAAAGTTAAATAAAAACAAAATTACTGTTAAATTCAAACAAAATATTATTAAACAGATCCATACTTAATACTTCAATATATCGAAAATAGCTTTCAGTTGACCTTTTTGCAAAAAAATACAAAAGAATGGACGTCAGTTACGTACATTGTTTTTCATCATGTGAACATTCACTCTTACTTTAAATGCAGTTTATGAAAATTATTATCGAAAATAAAAAATAATTTATTCTTTATTCTTTATTCTTTATTGTACACACAATAAGTTGGTAACAATTATTAAATATTTAAATAAATGTACAAAGGCGAGCTTAACCCTAATAAGAGTTCTCTTCCAGCAAACCTATTGGGAGAGAGAAATAGTTTTATATATAAAGCAAGTAGGTAGCAGCGTGCGTACTTAATAATTAACATAACGCTACTTAATAGAAATTGGCTATAAGTTACAGTTAACAATTAACATATAAGTATAATTTATTTTCTTATTTCTTTTATTCTTATTTCTATTAATTTACATACATATATACCAATAAAGACAATAAATATATACATATATACACATATACACACACATATATATATACATATATATATACATACATATACATACATAGACACATACATATATATACAATTACACATATAAATACATAAAATATGTAAATATTTATAATTCTAAGTTGACAGATATTTCTTTACTCTGCTCCGAAATATATCAAGAGAAGAGCTAGCACGTATGTCATGTGGAAGTGAGTTCCATAGCTTGACCGCCCTTACAGTAAAGGATCCACCACATCGGCTTGTGAAATGAGAAGGAGTTTTGAGAAGTAGTTGTTTAGTGGTCCGGCACTGAGTTTCACGAGGTACAAGATACTCAAAACGCTCACGGAGATATGGAGGTGCAAGAGGATTAAAGAGTAGAAAGTATAGAAATGATAACACATGTAAGTCTCGACGTCTACGGATAGGAAGCCATTTTAATTGAGCCCTGTACTCTAAAACATGATCGAACTTACGAAGACCGAAAATAAAACGTATACACAAATTTAGAACACGTTCCAGTTTGTTCAACAGCTCCTCTGAAGCATCCAAAAAACTAACATCAGCGTAGTCAATGAGAGGAAGAAGAAGTGCTTGAGCTAAGGTTATCTTAGTTTTTAACGGTAAAAACATCTGGAGACGCTTGAGAGATTGAAAAGAGTAGTTCACTTTTCTGCTAATCATATTAATGTGAGCGACCCAAGACAAATTATTATCAAAAATAACACCTAAGTTCTTAGCGGTCTCTGTATATGGAATTTGAATATTATCATACGTAACTGCAGGGATCTTCGAATGATCTAACAAATTAAGCATATATGAGCTGCCTATAATCATTACTTGGGATTTAGCAGGGTTAACACGAAGACCAAACGATTTTGCCCAACTGCTTATGCTATTTAAGTCAGCATTCAGCCTATTAATAGTCTCATCTATATCTTGGACTTTGAAATGACGGTATAATTGCAAGTCATCAGCATAGAGATGATAATGAGAGGAGAGAACAGTAGTGAGAGCATTGATAAAAATAGAGAAGAGAATTTCGATCATGAACTGCTTTTAAAATTAAAAAATTTAATAGGTCCAGTCATGGATTTATTTAGTATTTAGTTTAAGAAAACTATTACAAGTTTAATTTGTACTTTTTACTCACTAAACTGTCATAGTTTTCTCATATTTCTATCAATCATATAAAATCTGTAATCATACATAATATGATAATGCAGAATTGTTAACGTCCCATGACAATTGGATTGGTCGAAAGTTAATAAATAATTCAGCCGATGAATTGGCCACGTCACGTCACTAAAGTGAAAATGCTGCGACGCGACGGATGGGCGGCGCGATTCGACACGCTTCATCAAATGCCCAACGAATGTAACATGTGTTTTACATTCATAGCATCGTTTGAAAGATGCAAGAAAGAAAATAATGGATAATCGAGAGATGGAAAACCTTCGTATTTTATGAAGAATTGAGTTAAAAAATGTCTGACTTAAGCAAGCTAAACGTCGTTAAAGTTAGCTTCTTTATCCTGAGAGACTTCTTCTTTACGGTCTTTTTAAGTCCACAGCTGGGCATGGGACTCTCCTGTTGTTGAGAAAACGAGAAAATCACGCTTGGCAGCGGGTATGACAATGGGGTACCAGAGTCTCGCAATTTTGGCGGCGCTCCATGTCTTCAGTCTGGGGTCAACGAGATGGTGTCTCGTCTTCGTATGACCCCTAATATTTATTTTACAAGCATATTTTATCACGATGGCTTTGGAACAGACACAAGCTAGCAGTAGTACCAGTTACTCGACTCCACCGAGTCAGTAATTCATTCCGAGGGCGATGTATACGCTTTTATAACAAAATACCAGAAAGTATACGAAAATTGGACCTATTCAAAGTTCAAAAATTTATTAAACTAAGTGCGTATAAAAAGGAGTATTTAAAAAACCTAACGATTTGAGCGTAACGTAAGGGAGTGGGAGGGTTACAATATTGCAAAAAAAAAACGTTGTCTTGACATTCTAGTGCGTGGTTGATTTTTTTTATTTGGAAAGAAAAGTGCAAAAAAAGACATGCCGAAATACTAAAAATCGTTTATGAAGATGAGAGCGTGCAGCTGAAGTAAAGTATGTATCTCCCACTCCGCCTCTCTTCCGTTTCACTTCTTTCCTTTCACTTCTTCCCTTCTCTGACTCTTTCATGCGATCCTCACTCCAGTCAAAATTTATGGTTATTGAGAAGAAAAAGTTCATAAAAAAATAAAAATATTTCTAGCAGTCAGATTATTAATATCCCTTAAATAATCGTCAGAGTTTGAGCTACCATAACTGGGACCTCGAGCTGAATCTTATGTATAATAATCTGACACGCTCATGTATTTCAATATGGCGATTTTTTTTCGCATTTTCAAAATTCGCTAAGAGCTCGTGTCACATCCGAATCGTCCGTCTTTTGAATGGGAGCATATTTAGGGTTCACTTAACATCACCTTTGAATATCTGACGCGCTGGAATTAATTTTTGAACATCTGTAGGATAGTTCATAAAAGATAGCTTGATCTCTGCGACACCTGTCAATAAAAATCACGCCTATGAAGTCCTGAATTTCTTAGTAGCACAGACAGAACCTGTCAATGTCATACTTTATGGGCATGCCGACCTAATTAGTGCATGCCCATAAAGTATGACATTGATAGGTACTGTCTGTACTACCACAGAATAAATAATAGTACTACGTACAGAAGTTGCATTCCTTTGATGTCGACTGCTTACCGACGTTTAATAGCCTACATAATTATTGTTAATCATATAAATCCCACACGCAAGGTAAATAAAACTATATCGCTGCGCGCTAGTGTCCATATTACTTTGCATCTTTTTTGTCACGGCGGACTTTCCGTGGTTATTAAGGAATGTCAATAGAAAGTAAAAAAATACATTGCGAAATGTTAATTATGTTACTTAGGTGAAGTACTAACTCATATTCTGACTATGATTGACTAACCATACTTTCGCCCATATGTGAGTTCTGCGATGCCTAACGCATGCAAATTGCAAGGTCATTCGTCGAAGAGAATCGAGAAATAGGTAGATAATGTAAACAACAAATAAACCTGAAATATGATTTCTAACAGAAATGTGATCTATTCTACTTAGTTAAAAATCTTATTAGTATACAAAGTTTTAATTTCAGTATTTTGTGTTATTATAACTCAAAATATTTTAATTACAAAAGACAAGTATAGGTATGTAAGTAAATACTTGGATAGTGAAGTAAATTTTAACTAATTTTTGTAATGAAGTACTTAGGTATGTCTTCTGTAGACCAAATTATTACTTAATTGTTTTTTGCTGTGAGTACCTATCTAACAAAAAAAAAAAATTCACCTTTCATAACTTCCTTCTAAAATTCTTCGGTAACTTAAAGAATGATATGAAACCTTTTGTTGGTCATTTCATTTAGTATCCATCTAAGCAACAGTTATAGTAGGAACGACGTTTTGCTATTATAATTTATCAAATAGGTAATATACATATTATATAATTTTAAAATACATTAAAACTTTTACAACTATTTTTACCTACTATTAAATATACTAAACACTAAACAAAAACTATTTCAACAACTATTTACATAAAACTATTTATGTAAACAGCGTTAAAAAAAGTTTAACATTCAATCGCCTCCAACGCGCTAGCCCCATTGATTTATATAACACTAGATCAGTAATAACCGCGCCAAAGCGTTTCCACTGCACATATGGCCACAGCCATATGCCTAGCTAACGTGAGTTCATTGTTCAATGTGACGCCGACAGAGTTGAGCCGCGACAAAAATGGGTAAATGCGTAGTGAAAGAATGCTATTCAAGGTCACAAAACGTAATAAATCAAGCGGAATCACTTTCAACACATAATTTTTAGTTCTTGTTTTCATATAAACGTTAAAAACCTCAATTTATTTAATAAAATTATCGAATATTGCCATTTAGGTTCAATGTTGCCACTTTTCCGCATTTCTGATTATCCTACATTAATGGGAGACTATATAATTAATGGAGTAAGTTAATTTATTACCTCTGATTTTGAATATTTTGGAAATTATAATAAAAACTACGTTTTAACTTTCATACCAAATAATTAATTATTCTTATTTCAGTTTATTCGTCTATTTTACATTAATAATTTTATATTATTTATAATTTCACATAAATTTTATGTTAATTATATTTTATTACCTATTTTATATTGTTTGATTTATTAGTACCATAAAAATACGTTTTATTTCATCATTATGTTTACTTTTATTCATCTGATAAGCTTTGTATCCTTTTTTTTCTAAGGGGACGTAATAAAGATTTTAAATATAATATACTTTTTTAATATAAAAAACAATTAACTGCAGCTTAAGAAAACCATTTTTATTGCGTATTTTAGGTAAAATTTCAAATAGTAAGCCACACCAACCCGCCATTGCACGTTTGTGTGTCTATCTTTATCTAATCTTAGCGATGATATTGTTTTCGCAACTTTTGTAAGTGAGATAGATATATGTTTACTTAAAATTGTTATTAGTTTCAAAGATACGTCGTCGCGTTTGGATAGTGGTTACACTTTTTTCGACGCGCGGTAATGTGGTTTGCTCCTCTAGTGTTGTATAACTCAATGGCTAGCCCTGACTGCGTTATTTCGCCCGGGCGCGTCGCGATTTTAGGTAATTATTTCACGCAGGTAACAAGAGTGACAGAGGCCTGGTACTACTAAGAAATTCAGGACTTCATAGGCGTGATTTTTACTGACAGCTGTCGCAGAGATCAAGCTATCTTTTATGAACTATAGTTATTACGTTTTTGAAAATCTGTAGAGCTGTAGACGCTTCCCCCACCACTGGAAGGGGAAACATTATATAACTTTTTTTCCTGTCAACTAATCTACAAAATTTAATAGGTCCCCACGACGCTAGTAAATACCCAATTAGCATAATGGACTCGCCTACTATTACGTATGATTATAAACCCTTACAGGTGATCGCTTCCAAGCTATTTCTAATTTATTTTGTGTTGTTAATTGTGTAACATACATCATGATTGCAAGCTATTTTTTTTTTAATTTAAGTCCCGACAGAGGTTTTTTCGAATCAGTGGTTAACAAAGGAGTGACTTTCAATAAGTATTATTTATAATCGATATTGAAGTAAAAAGTTTCTGTTTCTGATGTTAGCCTTCATCGTATACTCCACATAGGAAACCGGTACATAATAAGCCTGCGGAGATTAAACACTTTTGACATTTATTATGAGGTCGAGCGCTATTTTACATGCTCGGCAGTGAAGGAAACCATGTCTGAGGAATAAAATTCTTTGAGGACATATAAAGTCGCCAACAAGCCCTGTAGTTGCTCCATGACACTCTCAGAAATGAGATGAAGCCCGTGTGCAGATCTAATATATTTATAAGATGTAAGTTTACCTTTTATAATTTAGGTCGAGCGCTACATTTAGAAATGTATATATAAAATACTTACGCTTCGCAGTAGGGCAGTTTCCCGTAGCCCTTGTAGGTGCGCATGTTGAGCGTCATACCGCACTCCTGACATTTGAAGCAACCTTTGTGCCACACCTGATGACAAGCGAACAAACATTCAATAAGCATTCACAAATATAAGATATATATATATATATATATATATATATATATATATATATATATATATATATATATATATATATATATATATATATATATATATAATATAGAGTAGTTAGATGTCGTTTTTATAGGCTACATTCTACTCTTTATTTTAATTAATTAACTGTGTGAACAGACCCAGTCTGGAGGTAATTTTATTACATTTTCATTTTACATGTACAATAATATGTTGCCATCCACACCGGGAAACCAATCAACTAATTTGTTTTTGTTCATCATCAGCCTGTGAAAATCCCACCTGGACACGGGCCCTCCCGCGCAGAGGAACGGACCGATCAACGATCGCAGCACCTGCACGTGGTACGTGCTAGAGCCACGCTGCAGCTAAATTGTGGTTGTGGCACGAATGGGTTGGTTCGACCGGGAAAGGACCACGCTCTCACACAATGCCAGCGTAAAATAGGAGTTTCATACTGCTGTGTTTCGTATGGTAAATGTAGAGATTCAGAGACTGGACTTGGAGAGACTTTTTACTGGAAACGAGGCATTTCATCTTAGTCCTCAGGGGTAAAAACGCATCTGCGTTATGATTCTTAATCGAGGATAAATGTAGATATCTATGGGCCACAGCATCCACTTACCATCAGGTGAACTGTGTGCTCGTTTGTTACCTTTATTCTATAAAAAAAAACATACATACCGCACATTTGACGCTATTGCACGACGCCTATCTGGGTATTTTACGTCTGACATAAACGATTACAGCATCATCTATCAGAAGGTTTTTTATATACGTGGTAGAGCCATGCTGCAGTTATATCGGAAGTATAGTTGTAGCACGAATGGGTCGGCTCGACCGGGGAAAGACCACACTCTCACAGAATATCAGCGTGAAATAGTAGCTTAATGCTGCTGCTGTGTTTCTTATGGTGAATGTAGAGAACCGGAGACCCTTTTTACTGGAAACGAAGCATTCCATCTTAGTCCTCACGGGTGACGACTCATCTGCATTTTGATTTGTAATCGTGGATAGATGCAATTTCTATGGGCCACAGCAACCACTTACCATCACGTGGACTGTGTGCTCGTTTGTCACCCTATCCTATTAAAAAAGTCGTCTCTTGTGAGTCCCAAGAGGCCAAATGTCACGTCAAATTAACGAAGTACTTTATTTTGCCAAAATAAAACGATTACTTAACGGCATAATTAAACCGAAATAAAATATCTTTAAATACCTAAATGAATAAGCAGATGGTTTCATCACATTGACCTAAATGAAACCACCTAATGAATGGCGAGCAGTGCTGAGGTAACGATTTTCTCAAATAACCAACCGAGAACAATACTACAGTTAAGCAATACACCCGACATTCTCCAAGGATTAGCACATCTATTGCATCTGAATAGATTTAATGCATAGAACAAAACGAAGAATTTTACATAATATGTATTATATTAATATAACAAAGAAAGAAATATTTTTAGTTTTGAAGCTACAAAACAGATCGCACGTGATTTAATCACATTTATATTTTAGAATAAACTATTGTTGCAATAAATAGGCATCCGAATCAGCATAATGGTGGGATAATCACGGCGCTAAGATTCCTGATAAAACTCATGATGTCGACTCTGGTTACAGTCTGCGCTCTTCGACTTGCCTGTCTCGCTTGACAATGGGGAAACTTTTTTAGTTACACATTATTGGCACAAAAGGCTAATAAAGAAGCTGTTTTATTTTCTTAATTAGATGACAAAAATTAAAAAATATTTAATGAATAGCGTTGGCCGCCCCCCGGGCTGAACACCTTGCTCAGCGAGACATCTTCCCTTTTCCTTCCATGGCCACAGTTCAAACAACATTAAACGCTTCTTGTTATCTCAATTTCTGCAGTGCAATTATGTAACTTTGTTAAGAATAGCGGTTCGCTTTTCAATATCGATTGTAAGTTGATGTCTTTTTGGAATGTGCCTCAAAGGGAAACAACCGGAACCCTTATGGGATCACTTTGTTCTTTATATGCTTGCATGTTAATACATACAGGTAGTATATAAAGTTTTACGACATTCGTGTATAGGTGTTGATAACAGGCAAAAATCATCGAGACTTATTAACTTTATTCAGAAACCTCAGGACACGCGTTATACTCGCTCATGTCCGGGATTTTTATCTTTTAGGATTTTTAACTTTTCAATTTAAGGTCACAATATATCACATGAAGAAAAAATAATGCAGCTTGCGGAGTGATTCTTCTCAAAGGAAAACGATTCGCACCACCACAATCTTAATCATTGTTTCGATTTCTTAATTGCATCATCTCCGAAAATTTTTACAATAAACATTATAATCATTAGCGCAAACAGGCCATTAAATTTTATCTCAGACTCCTCCATGACGAACACGATAAGATGATAAGAGAGTAAACTAAAAGATTTAAAAATAAATAAATCCATGATACGAAACAAGTTGATCAAGGATAAGGGTATAAAGTCAATTTACATTATTTATTGTTACTGATCGTTAAAACTTAAAATCGTTAAATTAAACCGAACAAAACAGCAAGTAAGCAAGTACTTTATATTAGTTGTACAATAATATTTCACTATAAAATTCGCACGAAACATAACTAAGTATACGAGTAATGAATTTTAAGTAAGAATTTCGGCCACAATTCGCACATTCGCCTCGGATAGCGAAATATGTGACCGCATTCCCCACGACCTTGTCGTATCGATTACATAATATCGTCCATTTGGTAATACGTGAAAAGGATGATGTCAACATTTTTTCTCGCTACTTGAATGCCAGTTACATTATAAAGGAGATTTTATTTAAATAGTTTGAAACACAATAAAGTGATTACTAAGCAGCGTTAGCAGAATAACTACTTGAAAAATAAACATTGTAATAAATACTCTAATCGTAATCATTTATAAATACTACACAAACTACATTTAGAAAAACTTGCCTATCCAAAAGGCAGGCAATGTGTCTTCTGCTTCTCACGTCTAACCTTCTAGATGCTAGTAAAAGTTATAGTTTCAGTTCACTAAATATATATATATATATATATATATATATATATATATATATATATATATATATATATATTTATTGCCATTTCATGTTTTTCTTTGTGATTTTTTATTTTATTTTGAGGAATATTATTGACGGCCACGCATTCCTGGCTTGGTGGATACAGTTACGAGTTAAGAATTTTAATAAGTTTATTTTTCTCTCTATATTAATTTATTGATGATCACGACCATTTTTGTGGCTTTCCTTGGAGGAGGTTATATTCAGCACTGAACATGTGAAGGGCTGTAATGAATTAATTTATTCAGGGGCTGTATTCACTAAGATTGTCGGCCATCAGTGAATAATAATACTGAGTGATGTCCTTGGTTGACAAAGCTTTAACGTACAAAGTAAAATTTATTAAATGTATATATATTCAAGTTATAACTTCTATATTGTTGTGTGCGTCAATGGTTTGTCAGAATAAAGTTTCTTGCTTTCTTCTTTTATTTTGGACAATTTCCCTTTTTACATGCAACGTAGCAAGTAGCTACGTAAAATTATTTCTATGTTATATATACTATACTTATATAATATGTATAACGATAGCGCATAGTCAGAGGCATTTTAGGTATTGTTTTCATTACGTTACGCACTAAAACTGTTCTCTTATAAAAGAAGTTATCATAATATCATTAAGAAGTTACCACTTAAGGGGAAATATAATCTCAAATGGCTTAGCAAGATCCTTCGTTATGCCGAAAATATTGCAGCATTAATTTTGAAATAAATATATGGTAAAGTTGAGGATTAATGTTAAGGATTACGGTAGACGAAAACACGATTTCGTAAAATTTTCTCGATAGAAAAAAAATCCAAAGTTACCTCCAAAATAAACAATAAACCGCTGTTACCAGTACCATTCTTTTCACTGTAAAAAGAAATTACCTAAACTATCGGCCTCTTGAAGCGTGATTCCCGCAGCACGGTCACTTCGCTCCGGCCTTTGAACGGGGAGGTCAGAATATACATTACGCAACAGGACGACGTAAAATTAAAATGGGAAATAACCGTAATAAAAATAAGAAGCGACTGGCTTGGCGTTAAGAAACAGGCATAAATATGGTAAACCTAATGAAATAAGTGTCTAACGACCTTTCTACTTACAGTATTAGTGATTACAAACATGTCGGTACATAGCATACGACGCGCGGGCAAGTGCGGAGGAAATTAGAATTTGAGCTGACTTACTCTATCCCCTTAACCACAAAATTGTTTTCATCTTATATATCCGATGTCCGTGTCAATGTCAAGTTTAGCGCATAGTCTGTCGCATTTCACACTGTTTTCATTACATTACGCACTAAAACATTGGCGTATTCTATAGAAAACTCATACAATGACTTTACAGTGAAGTTATCTGAAGCTGTCTTAAATACATAGCAAATATTTTACATTATTATTTAGACTACATAAAAACGTTTTGTCTAATAAAACTGGAAATGAGATCAAACACTTCATTGGAAGTACCTGGTTGACCGAGCTTTGCTCGGTATTTTTCGCTCGATTTTTTTAAATTCGTGTGTTTTGGAAATTATATTTAGATACAAATTACATACTGATGAAATATAAATAATTTTTTTGATCTTAGCGACATAACAGAAAAAACGGAACCGGTTATTTGAATAAAAAATCATGAGTGCAATTATTTTAATTAAAATTTTCGTATTTTTAAATAATACTAAAAAAAGGGCACGAAAAAATAGATTTTCTCAAAAAAGAAAGGAACATGAAAAAAAAAGTTAAAAAAAGTCGGTCGGTCGGTCTGGGATCGAACCGGGGTTTTACGATTTTGTGACCGACCATTATACCAATTAAGCTATTTATAATCACTAACAATCCGTCAAAATTTACCTTCTTATTCTAACGATATTGTAGCAGTTTTTCATTGCCTAAAAACACGGACAAAAAGACATTTTCTAAAAATAAATCCTAGCTAGATCGATTTATTATCCCCGAAACTCCCTGGACACTAAATTTTATGAAAATCGTTGGAGCCGTTTCCGAGATCCCTATTATATAGATATATATATATATATATATATATATATATATATATATATATATATATATATATATATATATATATATATATATATATATACAGCAAAAAGCAAACTTTTTAAAGTTTTTAAAGTTTGCTTTAGAATATTGTTATTAGGTTATGTTGATCTGAATAAAGGCTATTATTATTATTATTATTATTATATATATATACAAGAATTGCTCGTTTAATAGTATAGGATTTGACATTTAACGCGCAAATCAAATTTATTAGTTACCTATTAAAATTTACTTCCTGTCATCGTTTAAGGTTTTACAGCGGCGGGTGAACCTTAGGTTAGTCAAGACTAAAGTCGACTAACCTACTACCTAAAGACTAACTAAAGGTTCACCAGCGCTACACAAGATTTTATTGTGTACTTATTGCGTTTGGAAATATAAAAAGCCACGCCCATCACCACATAAACACGTTTGTTTGTCAGTGAGTCAGCGCTCGCGAATAACGCATTCATGCTAGTTTCCTGCTACAAGTAATTATTCGTCTACGCTCCAGCTTGTGGATACAGGGCACAAAATTTATAAACGATTTAGAGGAAGATTAATAAACGTGTTCCAAAGCGAACGCTGTTCATGTATGACTAAGTTAAATTCAAATCAACTTTATTATAATATAGTAATCGCTATAGTTGCATATTTGAGACACTACAGTTTTTATTTCATATCTAATAACGAAACACAACCATGAAGGTCATGGTTGTGTTATTCAGGATATTTATAGGTACGTAAATATCCTGAATATAAAGGTCATAAGCATAAAACTTGGACAATGTTTGTATTTCGAACAAATTAATATACCTGATTAATTTATTTTGAATGAAATGTGCTAATCCATAATGCCTTCGATTTGCCGACGATAGTCCTTACGGCAGAATCGCTAGAAGACCTAAGCACTATGCTCAATGACCTCAATAGTGTCTCCCAACGGATAGGTCTTAAGATGAACAAAGACAAAACGAAAGTCATGTGTAATGTCCATGTCACACCTATGCTGGTGGTTGTTGGGAGCACTAACTTGTTGACGAGTATGTTTACCTGGGACAAGTAGTCCGATTAGGTAAGTCCAACTTTACCGAGAAGTCAATCGACGGATTCAACTCGGCGTTTGGGAGATTGCAACATATCATCTCGTCGGGCATACCTCAAAATCTCCAAACTAGATTGTACAACCAGTGCGTGTGGCCACTTGCCAGTGATGATCTATGAATCTGAGACGTGATTCTTCACTACTGGCCGAATTAGGAAGCTCAAAGTCGCTCAGCGAGCTATGGAGAGGGCTATGCTCGAAGTTTCTCTGCGTGATAAACTTAGGAAGGAGGATATCCGCAGCAGAACCAGAGAAACATAGCCTAACGGATAAACTGAAGAACCGATAAGCGATGGGTAAAAAAGGTTCCTCGCAGCGGCAGGGGAAGTGTAGGGCGTCCCCCCACTAGATGGAGTGATGATCTGGTAAAACATGCAGGAAGTCGAGGTAGGTGGCTCAGGACCGTGATTTGTGGCATTCCTCGGCTGTAATGATGATGAATCCATAATGGTATAATAGCAAATATTTCCCTATGAGGCAATATGTGGGGGAGACATGTTAAGCAGTGAACTTATAATGATGATCATGATGATTAATGGAATAATGGCTCAGTATGTTAAAATTACAACTTTGCATACTATGGTTTACTTAAACTATAATACTTTCTTCTTTCGGCCTTTAGGTACTTAAAGAACATAATGATGTTATGATGATAGTTGGTTCTTTTCAGGACAGAGGTATTTTCCGAAACAGTGGTAAATTCAACATAAAAGTGACTTTCAATAAGTATTATTTATAATCTATAATGCATAAAAAAGTTTCTATTTCTAACTAAATAAAACGTTTTTAGAGTACCTATTCAGTTTAAGTGATACAGTGTTAATGAATTTCAATTTGACCTACTAAGCGGCTGCTACTAGTGTCAGCTAACGCTCGTATAATCAAACCTGACCTATCATAACCTTGCACACTAGTGATATAATGAAACACTTAAGCGTTGTGATCGTTTGTGAAAGATCCCACTAGGTGGAGTGACGACGAGTGACAACCGGAGTGAAGACTTGCAGGAAGTCGATGGTTGCTGGTGGTTCGGGAGAGTGCGTTGTGGCATTCACTGTGAGCAAGGCCTTTTCAGCAGTGGACTTATAATAATAATAATAATAATAATAATATGCCACAACTATCACACAACGCCATCTAGTCCCAAGCTAAGCAGAGCTTGTGTTATGGGTACTAGACAACTGATAAACATACTTATATATTTCTAAATACATAAATATTATAGATAAATTACACCCAGACACAGAACAAATGATCGTGCTCATCACACAAACGTTTGTCCTGGGTGGGAATCGAACCCACGACCACCGGCTTAGCAGTCAGGGTCACTAACCACTAGACCAACAGGCCTGTCGAAGGCTTATGAAAGGCTGTATGTATAGATTATGATTGGTTTGTTTGATACATTGAGAAAAATTGGTTAATTGGAATTGACATACTTTAGGACAACTCTAGGACAATGCCGACTAGAGTTAGTCGTTATGTCGTTATTTTCGAAAATTGTTAAGTCCAATGTTGGTCTGGGACTTACAGGTCCCATAATTATATGTGATTTATAACAAAAATGGCTTATCTCCGTTGAGACTTACGTGGTAGAGCCACGCTGCAGTTATATTATAGTTGTAGTATGGGTCGGCTCGACCTGGTCAGGACCACACTCACAGAATACCAGCGTAAAATAGCAGCGAAATGCTGCTGTGTATTCGTATGGTGATTATAGAGAACCGGAGACCCCTTTTACTGGAATTGAGGCATTCCATCTTAGTCCTCAGGGGTGACAACGCATTTGCATTTTGATTCTTAATATATGTGGATGTCTTTGGGCCACAGCATCCACTTATTATCAGGTAGACTGTGTGCTCGTTTGTAGATATATAAATATATATACGTAAATGGAGCCCTGCACTCTATTGTGAAGAGTCAAAATGTGTAAAAAAAGGCACGTATGGCAATTCACAATGCTGTGTTGGTCCCTACTTTAACGTATGGTAGTGAAAGTTTGGTGTGGCAGAAGAAGCACGAGAGTTTTTTTTTTAATAGAAGAGGGGGCAAACGAGCATGTGGCTCACCTGATGTTAAGTGACTACCGCCGCCCATGATCAACCGCAACACCAGGGGAATTGCAAGTGCGTTGCCGGCCCTTTAGAAAGGAGTAAGCTCTTTTCTTGAAGGTCCCCAGGTCGTATCGGTCCGGAAAAATCGCCGGTGGTAAATTATTCCACAGAGAGGTTGTACGCGGAAGAAAACTCCTTTTGAAAGGTACAGTGGTGGACCGCCAAGCATCCAGATGGTGTGGATAGTATCGGGACGTTTGCCGCGTAGTGCGTTCACGAAATTTGGCGGCTGGGATTAATCCGAACAATTCCTCAGAGCACTCTCCATGGTATATGCGAAAGAAAATGCAAAGGGATGCAACACCTCTTCGCAGTGCCAGTGAATCGAGCCGATCGGAAAGCACTCGGTCGTCGACGATTCAAGCCGCTCTGCGCTGGATGCGGTCAAGTGGAAGGAGCTGGTACTGGGGAGCCCCAGCCCAGAGATGGGAACAGTATTCCATGAGATACTGTCCCGCTCTGCTGAGCACGCCAAGCTTTTTAGAGGCCAATTTGGCCTTCCTTTCCAAGTGACCACGAAACTGCACGTCACTCGACATGTCGACGCCGAGGATTCCGATACTGGCTGAGGCAACAAGGGGAGTGCCTTGAAACTGAGGGGATACGACAAAGGGGTTCTTTTTAGCGGTTAACGCGCAAACTTGTGTCTTCTGGGGGTTAAACTGGACTAGATTTAGTCGCCCCCAAGAATCAACGCAGTAGAAATGCGGTCCTTAAGGAGTATGTTAGGGCTGAATCTGAACGACAGGGTAAGAAATTGTGTAATAAGAGAAGAGTGTGGTTCGCAAGATGATGTTGTGACCAGGATTAAGAAAGGAATGCTTCGGTGGTTTGGTCATGTGGAAAGAATGAATGAGGAAAGAGTGACAAAGAAAATTTATGTTGCAGAAGTGAATGGCAGAGTCGGAAAGGGACGTCCTAGGCGAAAATTTATCGACCAAATTGGCGATTTATTGAAAACGGGCCAAATTAGGAGTACCCTTAACCGACGAGCATGTATGCGTAGGTATATGGATGTGAAGGAGGCGAGAGAGGCGTGTCAGGATCGTGCCAAATGGAAGTCTGTAGTCTCTGCCTACCCCTCTGGGTGACAGGCGTGAGTGTTTATGTTATATATATATATATATATATATATATATATATATATATATATATATATATATATATACATATTCAGTTGTAGCACTAATATATACACATATATTTTGTGCTACAACTGAAAAATATCAGCGAAAAGTTCGGGATTGAGTCTATGTACGATGTTAGTAACCATAAAAGTAAGAGAACAATCACAACTCATGTAGATGCAAAACCCATCAACTTAATCGCTAAGCCCGCATGTTCTCGTGAATCGTTTGTAGATATATAATTTATAAATTCAATAGACAATACCCAAACTTTTTTTTAATATAGAATGAGGGTGACAAACGAGCACATGGCCCATAATCATCTACATTTATCCTCGATTAAGAATCAAATGCAGATGCGTTGACACCACAGAACACTACGATGGAATGCCTCGTTTCGAGTAAAAAGGGTCACCGGTTCTCTCACACTCACCATACGAAACACGCTGATATTCTAGGACTGTGGTCCTACCATAGAATACTATAATACATACATAATAGAACGCGAGAGTAGGCAGAGCCCGTGTAACCACTAACACGTCAATTCACACGTATAAATGTCAACACAATCAATTGTTTCGTCAAGCGTCGCTTCATGCAAATTATTTAAAAAATGTCAAATTGTGCAATAATTACGTGTCGAAAGAACAGCGGGAAATGGAATTTAAATAAAGGAGACATATTCTACAACCAGTAAGTCGAAACTATTTATATTTTGTGAATATTAGAAACAAAAACAAAGAAACATTTATGTGTCAAAAACATTAATCAAAAGTCTAAAATATGTTTGTAGTAGTGATAACTGATAATACGACGTAATTACATGTATGTGTGTTCCTGGCGACGCCAATCCTCCTACATAATAAGGGTGACAGCCATTCTATTGTGTATTATAGTATTCTATGGGTCTTACCCCGGTCGAGCCGATCCATTCGTGCTACAACTATGAAATAGCTGCAGCGTGACCCTACCACGTACAATTACAACTAGCAGTAATAATCCCACGCTGCGAATGTAGGTCACGCGTCATAATATCTGCAAAAATGCACGTTCAAAGTTCAAATGTTCAATGCAACAACTGAACACAGAATTAGACTATGATTCGGCAGTAATAAGTAATTTTCAATAGGGAAAATACGACACAATATTATTGTCCTCGTATTTTGAAATATATAACTTCTTTGAATCCAGTAAAAACCACCGACTAGACCATGTTTCCGATCTTAATATACATAAATTACGTGTCACGTTGTTTGTCCGCGATGGATTCCTAAACTACTTAACCGATTTTAATCAAATTTGCTCACCATGTGCAGTTTGGCCCAGCTTGAGAGATAGGATAGTTTTTGTGCCCACAATTTTTTTTGCGAAAATAAGGATTTTAATAGGGCATGACAAAGTGTAGTCGAAAAGGGCAGAACAACGTCTGCCTGGCAAGCTAGTACTTTTATATTTTTATTGCGGGTTGTAACTTGGCACCGGCGAATCAGTAGTCAGCTCAGGTCAGCGTCATACAAAAACGGGATTTTTCTCCTGTATCGTGGATGCAGTTTATATACATAGATTGCACAGGGAAAAACATCCGGAAACGAAACAAATACTTGTTCCGTGCGGGATACGAAGCCGTGGCCTTCAGAACCCCTAACTCATTGCACCACGGAGCCGTCAAAATTATTCAAAATAGAAAAATTGGTAAATACGACATATATAGAGCGTTACTTTACATTCAATTTCTTTCTTTTGTTGTAATGTTTAGAGTTCAAAGTAACATGTTTGGCAACGCATATTATAGCAGTACGTATACCTTGTTCATTTTAATTGTCGCGATTTACAATACATGACACTCGTGTTTACTTTTTAGCCTTGGTCCACATAACGAGGAAAAGCAATAACATATAAGGAAAACAAATGTTTATTTAGATATTTTGATCAACGAGTTTTTGGAATAGGACACTTATTAATGAGTTATAGAAATGAGTTCAATTATTTATTCGATTCTTATATTCATTAGTAGCCAAGGTCAGAAAAAACTAAATGTATATAAGTTATATCCTTTTTTTTTCAAACTACATTTAGCGTGAATTTTATTTGTATGCAAAATGAAGAAATTCGAACTTATCGATGAACCTAGTACATTCTTGTGAATTTTTGAATTCAGTGTCAATATAAGCAAAGCGGAACACGTCGGTGTCAGTCTATCTCATCTCATCAGAGCCATCCGTCCCTTCGTCACATAATGCACATAGTGAGATTTTCTAAACGACTTTAAGTATTTAATATACAAAGTGGAATGTTGATTTTGTGTGTTATTTCTAAGCGGTAAACTGAAGTATATGGTAGAATTGTTTTAGGTTGTGTAGGAAGTCGAATATAAGCTTATATAGAAGCACGAATTAAACAATCCATATTATTTTGTTACATTTTCAAATGCACATCTAGATCGCGGAGGACGGAGAGGTCAGGCGTTACTGTCGACTTCAGAAGGTCGCGCTACGCGCTCATTCAAAAGGTTCTTTTTTCTTTCACATTTTTTTGGAAAAAAAATTCACATTTTTGTCCTTTCTCAAAAAGCACAAAAGTCACACAAGCATAAAAAGCACACACAAGTGAATAAGTACGTCCCATTACCTAGGGCCAGTTGGCGGACATCATATTGTATGTATTTAAAATTAAAGTATTACCACCGAGTAGGTTTCTTTACTCACATGGTTTTACCGCCGAGTATAAGATTAAATCAGTACCGTAATAATAAGGCAGTACTGGCGACCGTGAATTATGGTAACTTGCCTATTATGAACTCGTAATATAAAGCCCCTGGGCAATAACGTGATGAAAGTAGATATAATCCCGCTACCAGCGCTATAGAGTAGATAACGTGGTATTCTAAGTGAACATTACTTCATTATCTAAACACGGGCATTACGTGGCCGAGAAACAACCCATATCTGCGGAGTTTGTTCAATTTATGTCGGATGTAGATAAAATAAAAGTTAAACTAGACAGTAATGGTGCTGTAGGTACTGTTAAATTACATCAGATCTTTTTTTTAAAGCATTGGGTGACAAACGAGCACACAGTCCACCTGATGGTAAGTGGATGCTGTGGCCCATAGACATCCACATTTATCCTCAATTAAGAATCAAAATGCAAATGCGTTGTCATCTCTCAGGACTAAGATGGAATGCCTGAATTCCAGTCAAAAGGGTCCCCGGCTCTCTTCACCATACGAAACACAGCAGTATTACGCTACTATTTTACGCTGGTAATGTATTTAGAAAATAATAAATAATAATGTAAAATATTTGTAAGTAAAAATAAACTTAAGTTAATACACAGTCGTTGGAACTGGCCTCCGGTCGACCTTACCGGCGCCATCTGCGGCTCAATCAGGTCAACACGGTGCAGTCCTGCCTCACTGCTTTCTAACTCACGGCGCGGAGCACAATATGGATTGTTGTTATTATCGTTCTTTACACACAAGTACCTGGGCGACCGAGATTTACTCGGCGTTATAAAAAAAAATTTCTCAGATAAACTTAGAAACCCAAAACATTATCTACGTACAAAATTTTAGATAAATCGTTAGAGCCCTTTATTATAAAAACCGCATACATTTATACATTCATAGACTTAAGAATATTCACTACCCGTGTCGTAACTGTGGGTGTCGTAAGAGGTGTCCGATGGTAACTGCAACTGGATATGAGCTGCAGCATCTTCTTATAAAAACCGCATACATTTATACATTCATAGACTTAAGAATATTCACCTACCCGTGTCGTAACTGTGGGTGTCGTAAGAGGTGTCCGATGGTAACTGCAACTGGATATGAGCTGCAGCATCTTCTTATAAAAACCGCATACATTTATACATTCATAGACTTAAGAATATTCACTACCCGTGTCGTAACTGTGGGTGTCGTAAGAGGTGTCCGATGGTAACTGCAACTGGATATGAGCTGCAGCATCTTCTTATAAAAACCGCATACATTTATACATTCATAGACTTAAGAATATTCACTACCCGTGTCGTAACTGTGGGTGTCGTAAGAGGTGTCCGATGGTAACTGCAACTGGATATGAGCTGCAGCATCTTCTTATAAAAACCGCATACATTTATACATTCATAGACTTAAGAATATTCACCTACCCGTGTCGTAACTGTGGGTGTCGTAAGAGGTGTCCGATGGTAACTGCAACTGGATATGAGCTGCAGCATCTTCTTATAAAAACCGCATACATTTATACATTCATAGACTTAAGAATATTCACTACCCGTGTCGTAACTGTGGGTGTCGTAAGAGGTGTCCGATGGTAACTGCAACTGGATATGAGCTGCAGCATCTTCTTATAAAAACCGCATACATTTATACATTCATAGACTTAAGAATATTCACTACCCGTGTCGTAACTGTGGGTGTCGTAAGAGGTGTCCGATGGTAACTGCAACTGGATATGAGCTGCAGCATCTTCTTATAAAAACCGCATACATTTATACATTCATAGACTTAAGAATATTCACTACCCGTGTCGTAACTGTGGGTGTCGTAAGAGGTGTCCGATGGTAACTGCAACTGGATATGAGCTGCAGCATCTTCTTATAAAAACCGCATACATTTATACATTCATAGACTTAAGAATATTCACTACCCGTGTCGTAACTGTGGGTGTCGTAAGAGGTGTCCGATGGTAACTGCAACTGGATATGAGCTGCAGCATCTTCTTATAAAAACCGCATACATTTATACATTCATAGACTTAAGAATATTCACTACCCGTGTCGTAACTGTGGGTGTCGTAAGAGGTGTCCGATGGTAACTGCAACTGGATATGAGCTGCAACATCTTCTTATAAAAACCGCATACATTTATACATTCATAGACTTAAGAATATTCACTACCCGTGTCGTAACTGTGGGTGTCGTAAGAGGTGTCCGATGGTAACTGCAACTGGACATGAGCTGCAGCATCTTCTTATAAAAACCGCATACATTTATACATTCATAGACTTAAGAATATTCACTACCCGTGTCGTAACTGTGGGTGTCGTAAGAGGTGTCCGATGGTAACTGCAACTGGATATGAGCTGCAGCATCTTCTTATAAAAACCGCATACATTTATACATTCATAGACTTAAGAATATTCACTACCCGTGTCGTAACTGTGGGTGTCGTAAGAGGTGTCCGATGGTAACTGCAACTGGATATGAGCTGCAGCATCTTCTTATAAAAACCGTATACATTTATACATTCATAGACTTAAGAATATTCACTACCCGTGTCGTAACTGTGGGTGTCGTAAGAGGTGTCCGATGATAACTGCAACTGGATATGAGCTGCAGCATCTTCTTATAAAAACCGCATACATTTATACATTCATAGACTTAAGAATATTCACTACCCGTGTCGTAACTGTGGGTGTCGTAAGAGGTGTCCGATGGTAACTGCAACTGGATATGAGCTGCAGCATCTTCTTATAAAAACCGCATACATTTATACATTCATAGACTTAAGAATATTCACTACCCGTGTCGTAACTGTGGGTGTCGTAAGAGGTGTCCGATGGTAACTGCAACTGGATATGAGCTGCAGCATCTTCTTATAAAAACCGCATACATTTATACATTCATAGACTTAAGAATATTCACTACCCGTGTCGTAACTGTGGGTGTCGTAAGAGGTGTCCGATGATAACTGCAACTGGATATGAGCTGCAGCATCTTCTTATAAAAACCGCATACATTTATACATTCATAGACTTAAGAATATTCACTACCCGTTTCGTAACTGTGGGTGTCGTAAGAGGTGTCCGATGGTAACTGCAACTGCATATTAGCTGCAGCATCTTCTTGCCGAAAATAAAACAAAAAACAGCTACTACCAACCCACCGGCTAAACGTGTAACGCTGTAAACATAATGAATAAAGAAATGCCGATGTCGATGGATATAGGCGGCTCAGGACCGTGCCTTGTAGCATGATTTTAGATCGCATAGAATTTGACATTTGCTGTCAATTCTTTACATTTTAGAGCGCATAGGATTTGATATTCGCTGTCAAATTACACACTTCACATTTTTCGCATGTTATTCACGAGATTTCTATGAAAACCCTTGAGACTACAAACAACTCTTTGTAATGAGGCGGTTTAGGATTAAAGTCAGCCGGCTTCAAGAATCCATCATACCATTACGCCTCGTGAGGGCCATAAAAGCAGCTATGGGAAATAGAAAGATTTTATGGCGTTCCATAGAAATCGGTAAAGCTATATGGTATATGTAAGATGTAAAATAGATACATACATAGATTGACAAAGGGGAGTATTTAAAGTTGCGAAATATGTGGTACTTACATTGATCACAAGAATGGCGATAGGTACTAATATTGGGGGATGCTAGTATTACGCCTAAACTAACCAACGAAAATATTAAAAATAGTTTGCCATATTATTTGACATATACACAATCTTGAGAGCACGACATAAAAACCTTAATAAGAAATTAAAAGAATCTGGAACAACAGTGAGTTACTATAGAGCTAAATTGAATTATTAAATCAATAAATGCAAAGACGTTTGTGGTCCAAGATTAATAGGATCAAAATATTTACCGACAAACTCGGGACTTTCCCGTACGTTTGTATTTATTTTTAAGTATAAGAATAACTTTTTAAGGTTATTTATTTAAGCGTCGTTGGTCAGGTGATCGTAAACGCAACTGCTTGTATATCTGTATTTGGTTTTAAGAAATCCTTAAGATCAGCCCGGCGCGGCGCGGCGTCAGCAAGTTGACGGTGTTTCACCCCCATGCGGCACAAATCATCTAAAGCCGTTGGTCATGCGCCTGTCTCACTTCGGTTGTGTCAAGTTGCCATTCTATCGGACTATGAGAGTGAAAGAATAGAGTACACTACTTGTGATTACTCATACACACACGTACCATAATTCTGTCCTGCGTAGATGACTAGTCTCCGTTGAGACAGACCGCCGTGACCGAAATTCGATCTGAATTACATTATTATTATATTAATTTCAGCGGCTAGTCAAATCTGGAAGGTAGATGAACTTACGTTTCCTATGCTTTCTTTAACCGTCGAGCACGTTCGCATTCACTATAGGACATGAACCTCTCTAGTTAAAACGACTTAAAGTTTACAAAAAATAGAAGATATCGAAGTAAATAAACCGAAATTAATGTACAAATCTGAACTTTTTATTTGTAGGTCAAGCAATTTACTGCACTGTGTTGATGAGTCATAGAATTTAGTGAGTCAATATACCTCATTATTAACGGTTATTATCGTTTGATAGACGATGTTAGCATAACAAAAAAAATGTTTTAATGCTATTTTAAATTGTAATAAATAAAAAATTTTGAAGAAAACGACTTATGCATTACTAATATAGCTTTACGTTTTCCTTTGCGGGGTAGGCAGAGAGGACCGATCGCCACGAAAGCGATTCTAATATACCAGTTTCTCTTATTTTTTAGTTAGTAGTTATTACTTAGGGCTTACAATTTCTTTCATGGTACTCTTCGTTTACGCGGCCGACAAACAGGATAGTTTAGAGCAGTAGTGGTTGACGGGAAGGTTCGTTACGGTCATGTGTTAGGGTTGCACTGCCAGGACTGATATATAGATAGGGAATTATAACCATTTTTGTACGGACTTGGCAATTGAATGATTTGATGTAGATTGTATTATATTCAAAATCGAAATGTTCTTTTAATCTTTTTTGAATACTAGTCCCTATAAGACTGCTTAGAAAATAAGTCCTTCAGACACCGTCCTATTTGAGTTTATTTTTAGTCGTTATAGCGGTCAAACCGCGGACTCACTTAATACGCTCTTGGTATCAAGAAAGCCCTGTTTAAGTTCGTTCACGTATTGTGACGGGAAACTACGGAACTTTACCTCTAGCCTCTACACTGTGCGTGGCCCGACACGCACTTGGCCGGTTGGTTTTTCATTTCTTCGTAACTTTTAAAATTTTCTTTTAAAATAGGTAAGCATTTTTTTTTGTTATATAGTGTAAATTACTAACTAATATACTAAATTACGTTAAGACTTTTCTTTTACAAAATTACAAACTTTTGTCACAAAATTACAGAAGAGTAAAGGAACTAACAGAGTACTTGCTCGTGATTTCAGCAACCCATAGAAACCTGTAATGAACTTCCAACAAAGAAGGTCGCGGATTTTAATTTTCATTCATTTCTTGTCAACCCTAAGGACTAAGATAAAATGCCTCATAGTTTTAATCATACTTGCTCTCAATCGGAATCCGGAACAAAGCAGTGGGTATACTATTGCTTTGCGGCAGAAATAGGTGAATAACAGGGTGACACCAGCCCAAACGAACTACTAGAGACTATACTAGGCCTTCTAGCACGTATTGGAGCTGAAAACAATTACTTCTTTTTAATCCAATCAAAATCAAAATATTTTTATTAAAAATTGACTTGCTTGAAAATAAAAATAAAACTACGCCATCCCTTTAACAAGTCCTTACTGCCTTTGTGAGTACAAGCGGGAATAGTTCGTGAAACAAATCCCATAAAAATAAAAATCTTGGCGCATCTATTAGGTACTACGTCGTATTCAATTTCGATTGTTTCGAGCGCAATGACTTCTTCGCTTCATCGATTACACAAACATTAGCTTCTTGATGTACAAGCCATTATTTAGAGAAGAATGCTCCAGTAAAACTACTGGAGCATTCTACTCTAGAAAAATTAGCCATAACGTTTGATTACGAGAGTAAAACGTCACAAGATAAAAGGAGATCATTATAAACAAAAATCTCCAAAGCACTACAATATGTGAAACAGAAAATGTAAAAATTATGTGATAGAAAATTCAATAATATGAAATCATTAAATAATGTACATACATTTATCTCTGTTATTATATTAATTGGGTATCCAAATATATATAAAATTTCATTATTTTCTCATAAAGTTTCAAATAACTTTTAGCAATTATTTGTACACACCTAGCGAGTCACTTTTATTTATTGCAACTGTATCCAATGCAGAGTTTATAAACATTTAGGCGAGTCACGCACTACGTAGATACGATAAGATATCTGTATCTGAGCGCATATCTTTCAATATCGCTCTCTATGAAATTCAATGAACTAACATACATAACGTAGATTATTTATATTTTATCGTTAAGTATCTGTAAGCAGTGACAATATATCGAAAGATGGTGATAAGTGATAACATTATATGCTCATACAAATATATCTGCCGATAATATTATTGCACCAAATATGGCGTAGGAGTTTATCTGCAGATAAATACAGAATAGTCGCTAAAAAAATTTGATTAAATTCGCCTCGGTTCTTTCTAAGTTTTATATGACGTTCTACCCAAATACTTCGCCTTTTAGTAAATGCTAATGTAACACGTGCATCAAAATCAAAATCTGAATCCTATTCTGACGAAATATCTAACAAATCCAGAAGCAATATACCTACGCCAACTCATTGTACGTAACACTCTCAAAACACGTCTAGTAAGTTTGAAGGATTTGGAGTGAATGTATCATTTTTCATTTCGTATAATTATCGTATCTGCGTAGTGTGTGATATTTTCAGATTATTAAGTTCTTATACACAGATAAAATATTATCGTATCTGCGTAGTCTGTGACTCGCTTTACAAACGCTCACTGACGATATGAATAGAAGTTATATATTTTCCAACGTGTATAAGACGACCGCAACACTTTCAATTTCCAATTTAGTACTCTTGCTTCTCCCGGGTTTTAACGGAGAAAGAATATTATCTATTTTACATAAAATCCATAGTTAGAAACAGTAAGTTAATTTACGTTGTCTCCGCAATTTTTCTAGAAACGCAAAGAAGTATCAAACTGAGAACTAAATACAGAAATACTTATCCTAACCATCATCATTAGCAATTAACCTAGTTTAGGCTCCTGTCTCCCACAACAACGGTTCACGGTTGTTAAAAAAATTTATTCAACGTCACCTATTTGTGCAAATAAAAATCTTTAAATTACTTACCAACAGTTATTTAAATTTAATTAGTTGATTAAAAGTTAAAATTAGGTTAGGTCTTTTTATAAACGCGATAAAATCCATAAAAACTAATTTCATTCAATATGTAGTTTTTTTTTATAGTATAGGGTGACAAACGAGCACACAGTCCACCTGATGGTAAGTGGTTGCTGTGGCCCATAGACATCTACATCTATCCTCGATTACGAATGAAAATGCAGATGCGTTGTCACCCGTGAGGACTAAGATGGAATGCCTCGTTTCCAGTAAAATGGGTCTCCGGTTCTCTACACTCACCATACGAAATACAGCAGCATTAAGCTACTATTTCACGCTGGTATTCTGTGAGAGCGTGGTCCTTCCCCGGTTGAGCCGACCCATTCGTGCTACAACTATAAATCTAATATAACTGCAGCATGGCTCTACCACGTATAAATATTTTTAGTAGGGGAGACTGGGGCTGGTAGTGACAGGGGTAGGTAGTTACAGCGGCAACGGTGGCTAAACTGAGAACGCTGTATTGTCGTGAGAAAGATACAAATGATCACGCGACCATCGGCTAGCACGCCGCGCGAACCTGTGGCGCCAGGGCTTTTGTGAGAGGAGCCCGTACATGTTGCCGTCAAAACCGCATGTTAGTAACATTTTCGTTTTTTCGTAATATTGGTCTAAAACCTCTTTTCTTTTAAAGCAGATATGTGTGTGTTGTGATATGTGTGCCCTAATACTTTCTTATTGCAACGAATTTACGTTTATACAGTTATACTTATTTGTGTTTTTACTACTTAACCTTAAAAGGTCAGTTTTGGCGTTGGGGCTAAAAGTGACATTTGCTCGGGGCAGGTTGTTACTTGTTACTACCTATACCTACCCCGTAGTGCTGCTTGCCGACTGATATACTTGACTTATTTATTTTTTGCTAACGTAATTTTATTTTTTATTATTTGTTCATCTTCAATTTATACTAAGCTTTTGATTAATAAAGAAATTTATAATTTTCTGCCGGTTGAAAGTTACCTAAATTTTATTTTTATAAGGCGTAAGTCTAAAAAATAAGATTATAATTTTGTTCAACGAAGTTACTATGTTTTTATTTTAACGAGGCAAAAGGCTGTTATATAGAAAATATAGTTTTACATTGTATACATAATAATTGTTATAAACTGTCATTATTCTCAATAATAAGTGTTACATTACATTTGGTTTTTGTTGTAACATTTTGCCCCTTATAGTGTAACAACCAGCCCCTGGCACGGGGCTAAAAGTTACACGCCTCTTTTCCCAGAATTAATTCATTTATGTCACTTCTAATAGTCTGGTATCTAAAATTGTTTTTAAATTAATAACCCGAATAATTACTTATTCAAACAAATCTACATTCCGGTAAAACAATCAAACAAACAAAAAATTGCGACACTATAAAAAACATGTCACAACCAGCCCCAGTCTCTCCTATTCGTGTAATATAAGAAATCATTATTTGTATTTAATTGCTTTTAAACATGTATCTAATATTACCAACTCAGTAACCACGTTAAAGTTAGAAAGTAGATTTAGTGAGATTTTTTGTAATTGTTAAAACAACAAACCTGCATCCGACACAGACGGACGTCGTTATTACCGAGTTTTCTGAAACTATTAAAAAGCGATCACGATATAGTAATTAAGCTAATTATATTATTATATTACATCAGATATGTTATTTTCGAAATTTGGTATTATCGGAGACGCGTGTATCCGAAATGAACGCATCGTCAGTTATGAGGTAATATTATATGCTATTTATGAAATTATTTGATGGCACTCTAATTCTAAAAAATTTATTACTTGCCTTGTAAGTAATTTTTTTCTTATAAAATAGGGTGACAAACGAGCACACATTCCACCTGATGGTAAGTGGATGCTATGGCCCATAGAGATCTACATTTAACCTCGATTAAGAATCACAATGCAGATACGTTGTCACTCCTGAGGACTAAGATGGAATGCCTTGATTCCAGTAAAACGGGTCTCCGGTTACACTCACCATACGAAACAGCAGTATAAAGCTGCTATTTTACGCTGGTATTCTGTAAGAGCGTGGTCCTTCCCCGGTCGAGCCGACCATTTCGTGCTATAACCATAGTATAGCTGCAGCGTGGCTCTACAGTGTATGGAATATATGGATTATGTCATGTAAGACGTCAGAAATTGGGCACCAATATCTAATAAAATAAGTGTGACATTTCTGTTGCCAACCTACAAAGCGTGGCAAAAACATCATCCAATTTTATGAGTAATTAAGTTAGAGAAGTTAACCGTCATTGTGCAGAGGAATAATAAAGTTCAGCCTTAACCTGAGTAACGCCAAGGAGTTTAGGACCAGCTTAGTAATCAGGAGTGTATAGTGTAGCTCTCACTCTCTAAGTAAATAAAAAGATCCTGAAAATTTTGACTTTGACGCTGGACTAATAGGATTCTCCATGTACGAGGGGTGATCCAAAAGTATTGATAATGAAAATAAAACAAGGTAATTAAAGTTAAAATAATAATTTATTTTTCTACATAGTCTCACAAATCAATACATTTAGTCCATCTTTTTTCTAAACCCTGGATTCCCTTTGAAAAAAATTCTTTGTCTTGACCCTCCCAAAACGCTTCAACAGCGGCCATTACTTCGCTATCGTCTTCGAATTTCTTGCCTCGGAGGCGTTCCTTGAGCCGAAGAAAGAGGTAGAAGTCACTCGGAGCTAGATCTGGCGAATAGGGAGGGTGTTCGAGCAGTTCGAATCTCGTTTCTTGAATGGCAGCCACCGCAACTGCGGCTTTATGAGCCGGTGCGTTGTCTTGGTGAAACAGCACTCCAGCTCGCAGTTTGCCGCGTCTTTTTTCCTTAATGGCCTCCTGTAATCTTCTTATTTGGTCTGCGTAGTAAGAGCCCGTAATAGTGGCTCCCTTTTCCAAATATTCCACCACAATTATGCCTTGAGCGTCCCAAAAAACAGATGCCGTAACCTTTCCCGCCGAACTTGAAACTTTGAATTTCTTTGGCGTCGGTGAGGAGCCTCGCTTCCAAGTCATCGATTGTGGTTTCGTTTCAGGATCAAAATTGTGGATCCAGGTCTCGTCCATAGTCACAAAACGGGACAAATAATTTTCTTGATCTGCTTGGAACTTTTCGAGATTGACCCTCGAAATGTCAACTCGATTTTACTTTTGCTCGTCGGTTAACATTCTGGGTACCCAACGCGCAGAGACCTTTTTCATATGCAACTCGTTCGCAAGGATTCTTTGAACGCCGCCATATGAGATCCCTGTAACCTCAGCTACATGCCTGATGGTCACTCTTCGATCTGCCAACACAACATCTTCGACTTTTTTCACGTTGTCTTCAGTGAGGGACGTGTATGGGCGTCCTTCGCGATGTTCATCTTCAGTGGATGTTCTTTTGATGATGGATGGATGGATGGATGGATGGATGGATGTTTCCCAGTTTAAACTCCTTGGCCCAGCGCGCAACTGTAGAATATGGAGGAGCAGAGTCCCCCAATGTTTCCACTAAGTCACTGTGTATGTCTTTTGAAGACATTTTTTTCAAACAGAGGTACTTGATGACAGCTCTAATTTCGTTTTTCTCCATGTTGATGTTATCTCTTTGACAGTTCGTATTCAAATGAATGTATCTCCCGGAAATCGTGATCTATTTATTTGATTTTTTAGGCTGACGTAGTGAGTATATAGGCAAGCAAAAAATATTTTTTTTTGGATTTTTATGCGGACCTGAAGTAACCAATTATCATTACTTTTGGATCACCCCTCGTATTAGGGATTTTTGATCACTATAACACAATCTTCGCATCTTGCGTTGCTTCCCTTCATTATTGGTTTTTTTTTGTTGGTCGTAAACCAAACCAGACAAACGAGCACACTTGATAATAAGTTGTTGTGCTGTGGGCTGTGGCCCGTAGACACCTACATACTAGTACGTATGCGTTATAGAGGCACGAGTGAAACAACCGCTTGCAAGTAACACACTGATATAATATTTCATAATTGTTGACAAGCATATACGTAGCCGTACACAGGTACACACCACATATTAAGAAGCCCGAGGACTTCTCGAGGATTCTTTGCCAATACGAAAAACAGCATGAGAAATAAAATAAGTACGGAAAGCTTCAAAGCTTCAAATTTGAATCATGCCTACTGGAAATACATAAACTTAAAGACTTTTTTTAACATTTTAGTATAACCCTTAAAAAACATCCCCATGTATTATAAATTGAACAATCACGCATGCACGCACGCACGCACAAGAATTATTAATAAATAATTATGAAATTTCACAACCGTACTATGTTAAATTCCAATAATATAGATGAGTAAATGATAGAGGTGATTGGGGAACTCAAAATTCTCATAAAACCTATGTAACATCTCAGGAAGGAAGGAGTACCTGAAAACCAGCGCTTCATTGAATCTTAGTTCCATGTAAGCAAAAGCTGAATCACCTCCGTTCGCCTAAATTTAATTAAGGTTAAGTAATTAGCTTATATGTAAACATGTTTTTTAAAAGTGGCAATAAAGTGATATTTATTTATTACACTCACCGGTACGGAAACTTGGCCAAGCGGTTATCTCGCGATAGCAAAAGCTTTAAGTGTTTCTGATGAATGTTTGTTATGCAAGTATGTCAAAAAATGTTTACCCTCAAGTTCAAGAGGGTAATTCATTATGTTTAAGTGCACCATGACGAATTCTTTAATTTTTAGTTGAATCGGGTCATTTGAGCGACTAAGTTCACATTTTAAATTTGTGTGTTGTGAAAAGTTTACTGTAAGGTTATTCAATTATTGTGATCTTGTGTCTTAATTAAATAACTAAAGGTGCTTTAAAGCCAATAAAAATGCCATTAACACCAGCACAAGTTGCACAAGCAGTAGCATTAATTGACCAAGGGCTGACACAGCGTGAAGTTGCTATTGTGCTTAACGTACCACGGTCCTCAATGCAGTATTCACTGAAACGATACCAGGAGACAGGCCGCTACACCCGCAGGCCAGGCAGTGGGGGCGTAAGGTGCACATCGGCCCGGGACGATCGTTTTATTGTTATGGAGATTTTGAGAAACCGCTACCTGACCGCTGTTGAGATACGCCAGCGGCTCCAAATCGCAAGAGGCGTTAATGTTAGTGAGCGTACGGTGAGAAGACGAATGGACGAAGTGAATTTAAAAGCTCGTAGACCAGCACGAGGTCCAGAACTTCTCAGACAGCACCGAGTAGCCCGACTTCAGTTCGCAAGAGAACATGTCAATTGGACCCACGAGCAATGGGCTAGAGTGTTGTTCACAGATGAGTGTCGAATAGCTTTACGTGCTCCAGACGGTCGAGAACGAGTGTGGAGAAAAAGAGGAGAGAGGTTTCTACCCATTACCACCACCCAAACTGTGAGTTTCCATGGAGGCTCAATAATGGTATGGGGAGGTGTAAGTTCCGACGCACGTACAGAGTTGGTCATCGTCGATAATCGGCTTACAGCTACTCGATACATCGAGGAAGTTCTTCAGGAGCACGTAATGCCTTATTCGGGATTCATTGGACACGACCAATTCCTCCTCATGCACGATAATGCACGCCCGCACGTCGCGCATTGTGTAGAGGAATATCTGGAAGAGGTTGGAATACAAAAATTACAGTGGCCAGCTCGTAGCCCGGACTTAAATCTAATTGAGCATGTATGGGGTATGCTCAAAAGAAAGATAAAGTCCAGCTCCAAACCGCCACAAACTCTAAATGAGCTCCGAAATGCAGCGCTGGCCGCTTGGGACAGCATACCGCAAGTTGATGTCAGAAACATCATTCAAAGCATGCCAGATCGAATGCAAGCGGTTATCAGGGCTAGAGGAGGGAACACCCGATATTAAAACTGATAGACAATAAAGAAACAGACTTAATTTTTAACTTTGTAGTGTTTTTAAAGTGACAATGGAAAGATGTTAATTTTAGTGAAAACATGTTATCTTGAAAAGAAAAATTTCGGTGAAGTAAACATTAAATTTCTATGTTCTAAAACCATTAGAGACACTTATTGAATGCATCTACCCTTAATTTACTGTTAAAAAAACGTTTCAGTGCAAATAATCAGCAAATTCACGAGTGGCCAAGTTTCCGTGCCGGTGAGTGTATTTTACGCTGGTATTCATTAAGTACGAGACTACCCATACGTACATGCTGCAGCAATAATACAATAGTCTTCCTTCTTTCTATCTTATCGAGCATATCCGTCAAAATAACAGATTCTCTGATGCATGAGGTCAGGTTGAAACCAAAGTAGTAGTTTGTTAGTAAGTTGTTTTCTATAGGAAAAACAACCTAAGCAGATCGCGCCGTCTTATTTGTATTAAAAACACCCCTCCTAAACTCTACTTCTCTCATAGTGTTCCCCTTTCAAAAATGAAAGGATCGGTCCGCGTCCCGCATCGGAACATTTGCGACTGCCGGTTAACTTTTATTTGTCTTCACGTTGGTACTCGTTTACGCTTGAGAACAGCGCGATTCGCTATGTAACATAGTTACTTTCTCATTTTTCTAACGCGCTTGCAAACAATTTACCGGTGCAGTATAGGCCGGCCCCGGCACTTTCACACTCCATCAGAGTGGCCTGTTATGGCGTCGCACGTTCCTCTCGACGTGTTCTCTCTCTCTCTCTCTCTCTCTCTCTCTCTCTCTCTCTCTCTCTCTCTCTCTCTCTCTCTCTCTGTCGGGTTTCGTAATGTTGCAGGACGTGACCATGCGCTCAACAAACAACACGTATCAAATTGTATAATAAGTAATAACATCAATGTTATCCGTTGTGTTTAATAACAGCAATGGCATAATTGGACGTGTCGTTAACACCTCTCAGTTTAACGACCATGTTTCAAATTACATTAATTATTTACCGACTTAAAAAACGAGGAGGTATTCAATTCGACTGTGTTTTTGTTATGTGTGTTACCTCATAACTTTTCTCTAGGTGAACCGATCTTGATGATTCTTTTTTAGAGAGGGTTCCGATATGAAGAGTAAAACTCAGAGTGGCGGCCGCCATGAGGTGGTTAGCGCTGATAGGGCTGCGAATGCTAGTTTTCCTGTGACGCTACCCATATAAGGCATCGTTGTTTTCTAGTGATGCAACGAATACGAATAGGAATATTCGTATTCGCCGAATAGTAGACATTTACCAAATATTCGTATTCAGTAAATACTAATCACGAATATTTAAAAACTAATATTATTGTACGCAACTCTAATTACTGGCAGACTTGGAAAACGCGCGTCGTCGGCAGAAAAAAATAAGTGCATAGGCCCTTAGCTGCAACAACGGAGCTCCCATCCAAGACTGAAAAAACTCACCCAAAAAATTTTTTGAAACCATTTACAGTCGCCTCGGAGAAATTCGTATTCGTAAAAGTAGGATTCGTTGCGTCACTATTGTTTTCATAATCATCACTTTGTTGTCAATCAATCAATTACAGCCTATAACTTCTACTGCTGAACATAGCCCCCCCCCCCCCCATAGATAGCCCAAATTTTGCCTTAATTGCTACGCCTCGTAGGCGGATTGGCAACCGCAATTTTTTTGGTATTTTGAGTTGTTATCAGGAAGATAATGCTGCCCATGTTATTTTCCCTTTGTCATCTCTTTCAACATCTACGGGACGATAATGCGGTGGTGCGGTTGTTCTTGCACCGCCACTACATTACCACTTTATTGTGTCAATAATATTTCGATGCTGTTCTAAAAGGATAAAAATTAGTAACCAAATGTACGAGTATTCAAGTAATAACTGTCATAGTTCTGCATCGAACTATACTATACGTAGTAGAAATACCTCAATGTAGTTCTGACATTTGAATGACAAGTAAGCTAACTGCCCAGCTGTTTGTTTACGTTTTGTATACTAATTGTAGATACAAATAATAAAAACTGTGTGAATACACGGTCAGTTACGATCGTGTAGTAGCGTTGAAAGAATATATATTTCATACACGGTGGAGCCATACTCTAGTTAAATTGCTAGTATATTTGTAACACCTTTTGTCACCCTTATCCTAGAAAAAAAAGCACGAATGGGTCAGCTCGACCAGGGAAGGACCACGCTCTCACAGAATACCAACTTAAAATAGTAGCTTAATGCTGCTGTGTTTCGTACGGTGAGTGTAGAGAACCGGAGACCCTTTTTACAGGAAACGAAGCATTCCATTTTAGTCCTCATGGTTGACAATGCATCTGCATTTTGATTCGTAATCGAGGATAGATGTAGACGTCTATGGGTCACAGCAATCACTTACCATCAGGTGGACTGTGTGCTCGTTTGTCACCCTGTCCTATAAAAAAATAAAATTAATCTGACACCCCATATCGTCCTGTGGGTGTCATTAGAGGTGACAAAGGGAAACAAACAAGATGGGCAGCAGTTGCCAAACCGCCTGCCAAGCGTGGCAACTATAGAAGATATCCCCCCAATGTGACTCATTATGTGAGGTCCATGTTCAGCGGTGGACTTTGATAGGCTGTAACTAAGTTATTATATTTTTATTAGATGCGCCGAACATTCGTTTCATATTCGGTAGGATTCGGCATATTCGGCAACTTTATCGAATATTTGTGTTCGGCTGAATATTCGGCTAAATCACCGAACATTCGTTAAAATGGTATTCAAAGTGTCAATTCAATACAGTGGTATTGAAATGTACGATTGAGTAATGCCATGTCTTTCATAATTTTACTGTTGAAAGTATATATTATTTTTATGAGTTAAATCTACTTGTATAGCGTTATGTTTTTGGAATCAAATTACATTAGTACATATCACTTTACTTTAGTCGTCAGTTTCTTTAAAATAAGTCCAAATAGTAGATCTGCTGCTACTCATTTTTATTATTTAATTATCAATTTTCAATAGTAATTTAATAACACAACGAAATAATTTACTTCTCACTAAAATAGGCAGGGTCCGGCGTTAATCCCGCGCGTGCGCTTTACGGTAACAAGTTTCGACATAAATTGGTTAGGTTACCCAGGGGTTCCTGTCGAATAATGTTCGGCCGAATATTCGTATTCAGTAAAATCAATATTCGGCCCACATCTAATTTTTATATCTATATACATATAACCGTCGTTGCGTCTGTTGGTGATCGTGTAACTTCAGAACGACCTGACCGATTGATTGAGGTCATATTTACACAATATATTTGTTTTGTTTTTATATAACAGAGTAGAGTTATCAATACTATTGTAGAATCGAGTATATTAGTGTAAGTTACCGTTAGAACGGCTCTTGTCTGTTAAGGAGGGGCCCTAACAGACAACAGCCGTCGCGTCGCTTAAAATCAGCTGATATGAATAGGGGCAATTAAAAGTCGCTCCGTTAGACCTGGCGACCTTCGACAGGCAAACAATGGCCCGGTAAAGCGTGTCATCATCGCCCCCATTCTTTATCTGCCGATGAAAGAGAGGAAATATCTCTCGTAATATTCCGTTAATATTTAATATTAAATGAAATGTTTTTTCGTGTCGACACAGTAAGTTTCGATATGGTGAAGCTATAACATTTCATAATATAATGTGAATCGATAGTATAGCTTTACAATATATATGAAGATTATAAACTTTTAAATTATTATACGTAAATATTAAACTAAACAATTTTATGGAAAATCAGATCTGCCATTTATTATTAAATATAGGTAAGGTCGAAGGTACCATCAATTTAGCATAAATTTAACAATTCCACAGTATTGTATCATAAGCATAAAGCATAAATACTAGAACGGGGACTGAATTGTTCTTAGCGACTGTGACTGACAGTAATACGTCGGTGTCGAAGACTCTGAAATGGAAGACGCTGATGTACATATCTTGGTTCTGCCTCAGTCGCCTCTTACGACACCCTACCGAACCTACCATCTCTATCTACCCTCGTACGTAATTGGGGTAACATACACAAAACCAATGAATAACAAGTTTTATGCTCTGGAAAAAATCTATACAAACTTAGAAATGAGGTATAACCAGAGTAACCGACATAATCCAACGGATTTGTTGAAGAGTTGAAGTGGCAATGGACCCGACAACCGATGGGGAAGAAAGGTTCTTGAGTGGCAGCCTCGTACCGGTAGGCCAAGTGTAGAACAGCCCCCCACTACATCGAGTGGAAAACTGGTAAGACATACAGGAAGTCGATGGATGCTGGTGCTCAGAACCGTGCTTTGTGGCATTCCTTGGGGGAAACCTGTGTTCAGCAATGAACTTAGAAGTGGCTCTAATGATGATGATGATGAAAATGATGATACATTGAACTATAGCTCTTTGCTATAACTGATTTACAGTATTATAAACAACCAAACAAAAATGCAGTACCGTTTTATGTTAGAAAGTATAGTGAAAAACAAGTACGCAATGAATCGCGTTAAGACGGAATATCGGCAATTTTATTGCCGTAACTGAAGAGAAATCAGCAAACTTTTAGTAAATTTAAAGTTATATGTTTATAAAAACGCAATTGATTGTGCCTTCCTGTACATGTAACAACTAATGTGCATTTATTTAAAAAATACTTGTTATTAGTACCGGAATGGGTTATACCGTTTATCCATCCTAATAAATCTACCCTAGGGTGGACTTATTTATATATAAATCCCAGACGAGGTGGGTAATCGGAATTCGAATATAATATTTTCTTTCGATTTTCTTCGTCGGCTGTGTACAGTCTTTTCTGGAACCATGGTAAACTTGGCCCAAGATACTTGGAAACATTAACATACTTAAAAAAATATACATACTTCATGCTTGAAAGGTTAACGCTGAAATAAAAGGAGCGCCTTACAGGATTACAGATTCGTTGGAATCTAGACATAAAACAATTTAAAATCCAAAAGTAAAATTTTTGCAAGGTTTGCAAAAAAATGCTCAGTTTTCATTAACACATCTGCTGTAACAAAGAAATTTAGAGAAAATGACTGCAAATTGCATTAAAAGTGACGAATTTATCGAGGATATCAAACTACGTCTACTCAATAATGTAAGTAAGTGTTGGTAATTTCCTGGACATTTTGCAGTATTTATAAATTACATAATACAGTGCAACCTCGATATAACGAAACTGAAGGGAATTAGAAAATATTCGTTATACCAAGGATTCATTATAAGAAAGTTTGTTATAATAGAGGTTAGGTGAGCTTACGATTAGTTTTAACAAGGTAAGAAAACTTGTTTATTAACCTTAATATTACAAACTAAGAATTTAAAGTGTCTGAACTTGTCAAAACATGATTAATTGTGGAATTAAGTGGGGGTAATGAATATTAAATAGGATAAGTTATTTCAAGGTTCTAAGTTGACAAAATTCTAAATTAAATAGAGGTAAATAATACCGTTCATCTATATAATCTGCAGTGATTAAAAATTCGTTATAGAATAGTTTTTGATAAATGTATTTGTTATGTAGAGGTATATTTTGCATTAGCTCTTACGGGAAGTTCTAGAGGATTTCGAAAAATTCGTTAAATCGAGTAATTTGTTATATGGAGGCTCGTTGTATCACAGCTACACTGGAATATTAATTTAAGGAAGAAGAAGTGTAATTTCATTTAAATGTTATACTTAATGCAGGGTATAAACTATTTAATAATAAAAGTGAATTGCGATTCATGCGTGTTCATCTATCCACCTCGTCTGGGGTTGGATAGATGAACACGAGTTCGGAGTATCCACCTTAGGGTGGATATATACGGAGTAACCCGTCGGATCTTCTTCGTATGATAAAAGAAATGATTTTAATTAGCCACACGTGAAAACTGCTCCTTCGATTTCGAGCTAAATATCACATCTTACAAAATAAATGTTGGTTAGCACTAAGCATGTGGGTTCTACATAGAACTTGGTTCAATCTCACGCTAATACGTTATTATTATTAGCATATTATAACACACCTTAGTCTAATTGAACAGCGTTTTAGTTTAAACTTTCAACTTATTACTTTTATCTATTAATACGTGTGAACAATGAATACCTACTATATGAAAATACGTAAATACTGCGTAACATATCCTTATTTTTTGTCCACCGACTTACTAGTCTATGCGTCAACGTCTCAACCTATCACTATTACTACTACAATAAAAAAACTCGGAACTTGGTACGATATATTACGAGATGTTACAGAGGTTCGATTCCGATAGTTCGAAACTTCCGATTGATTTTGCACCTTCGATTCCGATAAATTTTAATCGGAAGTTATATCGGATGTCGATACATAACGGCGGTGGCGGCCGCGATCAGCGCGTACGATCAAGTTTATACTTGTCGCACGGGGAACACTGAAATTATTGCTTTGCAAGGTCTTTCCTTCAATTTCGTGGAAGGTATTGGATTAACACGACTTATGCAGTTCATAGTGCCGAATTATCAGTTAAGACGAGACATCGCAAAAGTGACTCAAGGCTATCGCCGTACTAATTTTAGTGAATACATAATTTCTATAAAAACTTGAAAAAACGCCGTCATAAGGTCTAAAATTGCGTAGCGCCCGCGACGAATAAAACCGCTTAGAAATTGTCAGAATCTTAAAATATTTTTTATAAAATTATTGATTTAAGTAATCAAAATAATGAGCAAGTAAATTATGAATATTGATGTTATGAATATATTTGAGTGATTCCCAAGCATGTATATTAAGTAATTTCGTTGTAATTTCAACTATAGTGATTTTTAGAGGTGTTTTCGAAAATAATTATGATCGAGTCAAAATTATACAATCGTGTTTTTGAACAATCAAATTCAAGATAAAGACATGAATTTCCCTATATCAAAATTCCACTTTCGTTAGTGGTGTAGTCCTATACTATTCAATGAAAGGAGGTGCATTTTTCGCGGTGTCGCCTTAAGAGTTAAGACGAAGACAGTTTTTACCACATATTTCTGATAAAAATAATGTGTGTAATTTTATTTTATTAGACGTGCCATTAACATTATATAAACTATGTCACATTATATAAACTATGTCTTCTGCCTTAACCTCCATTTCCAGTTCTGGTTCTGACAAACCAAATTTAAAAACTCTGCTTCCGATTTCGATTCCGATATAATCACTTCCGTAACATACCTATGATATATTATAAATAAATTATTTTAATGAGCCTTTATCACATAATTATCAGTATTATTATTTATTACAGCACATCCATTGAAAAAGCCTTGGTAACCAACGCCTCACCTATAAAAATCGACTTCAAATGAAAAGCGGTTTAAAGTTGATCTCCCTATTCTCTTCACTAAATAACAATAGAAAACGACAGTTTTAGAGTAATTTATTACCTAAATGAGCGATAATAAACGAATATTGAGGCTTTTACAGTATAAACTATAAATATATTTGTACAATAAATGTCTTTAATTCATATTAGATTATTATTCGAAAGAAATAAAATTGGAAAAGAGAAGTTTAACATGAAGCTACAATTTTCAATTACATGCCTATAAATGAAAGCGTATAGCCACCAACCATTGCTTATGGCGCGGAAAGTAGCACAATTTCCATACAAAATTACCAAAACAAATTTAATTTCACGTCGTGGAAATAATAATCTGCTAGTTAGGTATCCGCTTATTAGTTCACCTATTTAAATTAACCCGGTAACGTTTGCAACATGAGAAATTTTGTTCATATAAAACGATTAGATTAGTACTAGAAGTTAGTAATAGTAACATAGTAAAGTTATTCCCTATTTATGCCTCACATCTGGGCATTTCTCTAATTTCTAAGGGTTTTTGAGGCAAAGAAATAAATGATATCTTCAAAAAATATCTTTTTTTATTTCTTTTAAAAGGAAAAAAAAATCATTCAATATATACAGATATATGAAAACACCTAATCCTCGAAGGGCAGACGGTGAAGTAAGAGCAGCGAGCTACTCGGACCACGTTTAGCCAAAATAAAAATGGAAAACCGCAAAGGTGGCTTGCGTATCGCCTACACAATCACAAACCCAGTATGGCATTAGTCGCCTTTAACATCCTAGACAATTGACGCAGTTGGCACATTTTTTTTTGTTATAAGTCGCACAAAAACATGACACCTATAAGTTCCAGGCGAAGATGGTTCCTAATCTACATAAGTAAAACACTTGAGGGAGGACCGTGTAGTGGCGGTGTACGCATATCCGCTACCCCCGTACCGTCCTGTGGGCGCCGGAAGCGGCGATAAAGGGAAACAAGCCAGGAGATGGCCAGCAGCGTGCTCCTGATAACAACTATAAATTATATAAAAATGCGATTGAAAAACCGCCTGCCAAGCGAAACGACTATCACAAATTCTTCCTATTAAGCAATCTACGGAGGAGGCCTATGTTCAGCAGTGGACTTTTATAGGCTGTAATGGAAGGGAAAAACGAGGGCTTGCATGATAAACATATGGTCTAATCCTGAGTGGCAGAATACTTTCCACTGAGGCTTTAGGGTTTAGGCTTACAATGCTAAATAACTAAGTTTAAGAACTTTATTTTTATTAAAAATTTTGTTGTTAATGTTGCCCGAACGCAAGATCAAGACGAAACTTACCCAGTCTTAATCTTAGCCAATACACCTGGTCTTGGTCTTGTTTTTGCGCTCCCAGTCTTGTTCTTGGTCTTGGTCTTGTAGCAAGTGTCGCAATTACCTATTAGCCTATTGCTATTTATTTAATGTTACTTTAGATCTTATTCAACTTAATAGAGTAGGTACATTTTGAGCTTGAATTAACATAGCAAAGTAAAGACCAATCAAATTAATAAATGTCTAAACATTTAAAGAGAAATTCGAAAAATCAGCTGACACTGGGTGGGGTTGAACCCACGAACTAAACGATCCGTGCCGATGCTCCAAGCAACTGAGCTATCTGCCGTGTCCTACAGCCACGGGAGTCAGTCTGTTTCTTAATAAACGTTTACATTTTTAACAAGCTTACTTGTGCTAAAACATGGTTAAAACATATAAAAAACAAATTAATGACATTAACTTGACTGTATCATAAAGAACATTATTTGTCTAGAAAGAGATCGATAGAAGGTCACCATATATGAAATTGAATAATATAGTTATACAATTTACTTGGATAGGATGAAAACCATCCCAAAGCTGGGATTGAGAATCTAAGATTAGTTAGGAAGACTATAAGGATATCGTGGTCGACGATGTTAAAAGTTTATTAACTATGTTTTTTTGCGTCTCATAGAGTCCCTAAGCGTATGCCCGAACTCCTAAACTCCTGAAACGACACTCAATCTTAACTACAAGACGCAAAAGTCTCGCAGGCTTATTCTTGTTCTTGCTCAAATCTTGCACGGTCAGTCTTCGTCTTGGTCTTGCTAAAATTAGGCGGTCTTGGTCTCGTAAAAATGCTAGAATAAGGCCAAGACTGATTTTGGGCAACACTAATTGTTACTGTTCGTACGTAGAACTTGGGACGAGTTTCCGAATATACAAGGTTTTTACCCGACAGCTCCAGACAGTAATGTTTTTCGAGTGTTGCGTGCGGCTACGGCTATTGGGGTACTGATACGACATGCGCAGCTATCTTTTCCACGTTTCGTTCAGCGCTAGACTTACATGCCGCAACTTATATATAACATGCATGTCAAATTCTTTGGTACACGCTGTAGCCTAATCGGCTTGATGGATTTTAAGATATGTTGTCGGTTGATTGGTGTTAGTTATGAAAGTGACACATGGTAAAAAAATCCCTGTCAAGAAAAACTTTTATATAGTCGGTTTTTTAACTGTTTTAACCATTGGGCTTGTTTTCAATATTTCATTAGCTGACATTAATAAACGTATGTTTAAAAATAGAAACAGGTGTCGCGAGAAAACATTTGTCTTTTATTCAATTTAACTGCAAATACTTTTTGAACTTAGTAACTAGTTTCATACCGCATATGGATATTCGCATACTCGTATGAACGCCTGTGTGTCATTAAATTACCACTATGGTAGTGTATTCTGAATTAATGTAACTCTTCAAGAATTATAACATCATATTAAACAATAATATTTTTATAAATAAGGGTGACAAACGAGCACACAGAGTACCTGATGGTAAGTGGATGCTGTGGCCCATAGACATTTACATTTATCCTCAATTGAAAATCGAAATCCAAATGCGTTGTCACCACTGAGGACTAAGATAGAATTCCTCGTTTCCAGTAATCATGGTCTCCGCATCTCTATAGTCGCGTTACGAAATACAGCAGCATTAAGCTGTTATTTTACGTTGGTATTCTACAAGAGCATGGTCGTTTCCCAGTCGAATCGAAATATTCGTGCTACGAGAATTTACGAAAAATACGAAAATTTCGGAAATCAAGGAAGTGACACAACATTACTATTTAAAAATGTATTTATTGCTTTTCAAAGTATTCTCCGCGAACTTTGACACATTTTTCCAACCAATCATTGAAGCAACCATTCCATTCGGAAGTTGGGGTCTCCAAAATAGCCGTTTTGTAGGCGTCCACAGCTTCTTCAGGTAATGAAAATCTCTGTCCACGCAATTTATTCTTTATTTTAGGGAAAGTACAGAAATCATTAGGGCTTAGGTCGGGGCTGTACGGCGGATGGTCAAATAATTCTATGTTTTCTTGCTCTAAAAACTCTTTTGTTCTGTGTGCGGTGTGAGAACTCGTGATGGAGGATGATACGGCGGTTGCAGTTCTCTTTACGGAGTTCAGAAACGACCTGTGGCAAACAAATGCTAGCATACCATTCTGCATTAACCGTTATTTGTCCCTCAAGAGTAATAGTCGTAACATGGCCGGTTTTGGAGACAAACGTGGCCACCATTTTTTTTGCAACACTCCGTGAACGAACAATTTTTGTTGGCTTTAACTCATTTTCGAACACCCAAACTCGTGACTGGTTTTTTGTTTCGGGTTCGTACGCGTATATCCAGGATTCGTCACCTGATACGATGTTGTATACAGCATTTGAGGATCCTGCGTGGAATCTTTCGAGAGTTCTGACGCACCAAGTAACGCGAGCCGCTTTTTGCTCTTCACAGAGCAAATGCGGTATCCATCGGGAAAACAACTTTTTTACACCTAATTGTTCATGCAAGATTATTTGTATTTGACTCATGCCAATGTCTAAAGTTGTCTGAATTTCGCAGTATGTCACATGTCGATCTTCCTCAAGCAGCTTACGCACAGCATCAACGTTTTCTTGGGTGACTGCAGTTTTTGGACTACCTTGACGAGGATCATCACTGAGCTTGACACGTCCACGTTGAAATTCAGCAAACCAGCGATAAATTGTGGTTTTGGATGGGGCTTCATCACCAAATGCAGAAATCATCCGGTCAACACACTGTTTTTGTGTTAAACCACTTCGAAAGTCATAATAAATCATCACTCTTGAATTTTCTCGAGTCAATTCCATTTTCTCAACGACTAAACAAGTTTGACAAAACCTTATGACAAGACCGAGAATCTTTTTTTAAATAAATAAATGGTATTCGATTTTTAAAACCAAGGAGTTTTCAATTAAAAAGATTTTAATATGACAGGAACAGTGGAAATATTCCATTCCCGATACTTTTAGTGCAGCCTAAGTATAACCATAATATAGCTGGTGCATACCTCTAAATAATATTTTATTAAATGTTACTTCCACGTAAGATTTTCGTCGGTATCCTGGAGGCGGTTCACAAACATAAATAAACACTAAGCACAAAAAAACACTTGCAACGAAATCGTAATGGTAAAAAGCAGCTGTTGATGGAATGAAAATAAGTGATTTGATTAATTTAGATAGTTATTTACTTGGATGTGTTTAGCAAATATAGCTATAAATAACATCGAAAGTAAGTGTCCTTATTTCTGGCCGGTAAATTAAATTGCCACTGTAATTCCCAAACGCACAAGCGGACAAAAAACGTCGTTCGCTTACGTATTTGCGATGCGCACGCGAGTGAAGCATGCAAGGCTAATTGCTAAGCAGTAAGCAGATAGAAATATTTGTTTTAATACTTGAAACAGATGTAAACCGCAAGCGGTGACGCTCAAATAGTTTAAGGGAGAATTTGACTGTACAGGAGTTAGTATAGTAACGCAAGTGTACAACACGCGCGCAGCCAGTGTTTCCACTTTTAGGGATTTTTCCCTTTTTTAGGGAAAACTAAGTGAAATTGTACATGACTAGGGATTATTTTAATAAGACAGGGATTTAGGGAAATTCGGGGAAAATCAAAACTTATGATGGTAACCCTGTTGTAGTATGTACAAACTCTATGGTGCCACCGCCCGCGGTTTATTTTTGAAAGGGGAATCCCCCGTACTATTAATGAATGTAATCCGTCCAATTTTAATTTGTCATTTATAATATCAGTTCCGTTGTTTTAGATGTAGTCGGAACTTAGTCATATTATGTATACCTACCAAGGCTTGCTTGATTTGATTAGTTTTGTTTCATTTACATACTGAACTCCGAATTGCACCTTGGAATATAAAAAAAAAATTTTTCTTTTCGATTAAATTGTAAGTAATTTAAAATGGAAGAAGATAATGAAACACCATCCTCTTCGACTTTAAAGTCAGCAAGTAAGGAAAGAAAATACGTGCAAAAATTTAAAACTTCTTGGCTGGAGCATCCTGATTTTAAGACTTGGCTGAAGAAATCTGATAAAGGTGAGACAAAAGCTTACTGTAAAATATGCGATTGTGATCTTGTATGTGGAATGTCCGAATTACTTAAACATAAAAACAGTGCTAAACACACCAAAAAGATGGCTGTTATTTCGCAATGTGGAAGAATGTCAACTTTTTTGAACAAAAATCAGACGCACGCTACTAATGTATTAAAAATGGAATTAAAAATGTGCGGCTTTCTTGCGAAACATGATCTACCAATTTCTTTAGTCGATGATTTGGTATCGCTGTTGCGAAACTTGTTTCCGGAATCGAAATGTTTAGATGACGTGCATCTAGGAAAACAAAAAGCAACAAATATTTTACGTCAAGTCACAGGAGCTACATATAAACAAGAAGTGATTGATATCATGAAGAATAGCTATTTTAATATAATAATAGATGAAACAACAGATCTGTCTGTGAAAAAACAGTTGGCTATTATTATAACATTTTTTAATAGTTTGACAAAAAAAGTAGAATACAGATTTTTTGATTTGATAGATATGATTGATGGAACGGCAAAAGGTATCCTCCAAACAATAAAAGGAAGTTTTTCAAAACATGAAGTACCTCTTGATCATGTCTTCGGACTTACATCAGATACGACGAACGTAATGATGGGAAAGCACAATTCAGTTCAGGCTTTACTAAAAACCGAAATTCCACATCTGGTCGTTATAGAGTGCTCATGCCATTTAATACATCTCGCCACATCATATGCCTCCCGTAAACTACCTAAAAATTTAGAAGATTTGTGCCGTAATATACCTGCATATTTTCATATGAGCCCTAAGCGAACAGAAGCACTCAAACAGTTTCAGGATTTTCTAAAAATTGACCAACATAAATTACTTTCTGCAGCAAATACAAGATGGTTGTCACTTCAAGCTTGTGTCGACAGGATATTAGAGCAGTATGATGCATTGAAATTATTTTTTACGGGGGCAGTTTTTGAGGATCCCTCTAATACAAATGATTCCATCTTGAACAGTCTTAACAACCCATTTAATAAAGCTTTATTACACTTCATGAGTTACGTCTTCTCTATAACTAACGATTTTAATACATTTTTTCAAACAAAATCACCACAATTATTTATACTGCCAGTGATGGTTCGGAAAATGTTGAACACTTTTTTGTGCAACTTTGTCAAAAAGGAGCACCTGAATCTGAGCTCGGATCTAAAGAGCCTTAAGCAAATTGACGTCACTAAAACAGAAATTCACCTCAATAATGATCATATATACGTTGGTATGGAAGCACATGCGATACTTGAAGATTTAAAGACAAAAGCCCCAATAGAAGAAGTGAACAAATTTTATGCTAGTTGTCGTGAATTTTATGTGGAAATAGTATTGCAAATCCAAAAGCGGTTCGACTTGAATGAGAAACTTTTCGACATATTGAAGTATGTGGATCCAAAAATAGCAAGAAATCTGGAGAAACAATCAGTGAAAGATGTTTTTGATAAATTTAACTTTTTAACGACAAAATGCAACATGCAAAAAGCAGATAACGAATGGAGAAATCAAGCTCTTATAGACTTAAAGCATTTTGGAGTTGAAAGCGAAGAAGAATTAAAAAACATGCCAGCTGACATTTATTGGAATAAGGTTCTAAGCATGAAAGATTATCATGGTAATTTCATTTACGAAAATCTTGAAGTAGTTATTTCAGTTTTACTAGCAGTTCCATCTTCAAATACTGAGGTAGAAAGATTATTTAGTATTCTAAAAAATGTAAAAACAGATAAAAGAAATAGACTTTCTAACGAAACTCTGAACGGCTTGTTTCACACAAAGTTCGGAATGCAAGCAAACAATTGCTCAATTTTAGAACCCAACAGTGCCATGATAAGTGCAGCAAAATATTACAAAAGTAATGATTCAGCTTCTAAATCTTCTGTCTGATCTGGTTTTTGGTGATTGATCTTTTGTTGATTTATTAATAAATATTCAAAATAATAAATTATTGTATAATTTCTCGAATAAAAATATGCTCCTTAAAAATAGGAATTTTTAAGATCGTTTAGGGAATTTTAGGGATAAATCCTAAAAAAAATAGGGACAAACCAAAATTGTAAGTGGAAACTCTGCGCGCAGCGGTTCGTTATAACGTCACGCATCGATCGAAGCGTTGCTAGTGGCCCTGTGGGATTAGCAAAGTTGGCTTAACACAATCGATATCCCAAAGAAAAAACTGTAACCGTTACTGTTACAGACTATTAAACAAGTCGACAGGCCTGTTGGTCTAGTGGTTAGTGACCCTGACTGCTATGCCGGGGGTCGTGGGTTCGATTCCCACCCAGGACAAATGTTTGTGTGATGAGCACGATCATTTGTTCTGTGTCTGGGTGTAATTTATCTATAATATTTTTGTATTTAGAAATATATAAGTATGTTTATCAGTTGTCTAGTACTCATAACACAAGCTCTGCTTAGCTTGGGACTAGATGGCGTTGTGTGATAGTTGAAAAAAAAAATTAAAAGTCTTCTACAGAGCACTGAACCCTGGTGTCCATCTCATGGTTTGCTTCTCTCTGTCGTGTCTTACGTCAGTCACCCCCCTAATGATATGAGGTAGTGGAAATTGCTTATTATAGTATCTATTATAGCTTTCTATTTGCGTTAACGATTGTAGAATGCTAATATGGCTAACTCTGCTGATACAAACGCGAGACGCGGTCGTCAAAAATATCCTTTACGCAAGCACAAGCAAGTAGGCAGGGGGGCAGGTTATCACATATCATGTGATAAGATCGAGGTTTATCGGGATTAGAGGTTTAAATTTATAGAAGAGTCAATGTGAGAGATACGTAGACAACCGCAGCACACGCAGATCCAAAAATTCGTTTTTGCAGAAATACCGCTAGGAATACAAACACAAATCTACAAGTATTTGTTTGTGTAAACTGATTATGTGTATATCTGTATTTGCTCTGATTCCCTTATTGCCGCTTAAATCACGAAATTAATAAACCAGTGTTTAATATTAATGCTGCTAGCCCAAAATATTCATATCTATAGGAGTTTTATAAGTAAATTCCAAATTCGTTATCTGTTCAATGTTAACAGAAGCCGTTTAATATAATTGGATTTAAAATAATCCAATTATTTAAACTTCAAATGCATTACACTTTTCTTTAACTTCACTATTCAAATAGTAAAACATATAAATTTTAAAAACTAGCGGTATGTAATGTTTTATTATTCTTGTTTTTTCCCCCGATGATGTTATTGTTTGAACCACGTAACAACAGTAATCAATGTCAATATATGACTTATTTACGCAAAAATAGCTTTTAATTTTCTATGTAAGAATTTCAGTCGTGAAAAAAAAGAAAGTTTAATTTCAGAAGTTTAAATAATAATTTAAAAAATTATTTTTGAAAGTTATCTATTAAGCACTATCAAACACACGTGGGAATACAAAATTAAATCATTTAAAATCCATGATCTATTTGGTAAATTCAAGCGAAAAAGATTATTTATTTTTAAATAAATTTATATGCGGGATAAAATATTTAATTACGGAATATGGATTTTATCGCGTTTAATTTTAACTTGTTTAATTCCTGACGTTAAAATGCCCGAAACGCTAAAAAGTGTTGATTGAACACGATAAAATTGGTTTTTCCATGTGTAGTATTTGCGTAAATATAAGAAATCATTAAAATATATGATACATCTTCTTGTTATGGTATGATCAAAAATTTCTATACATAGGACAACTGGTTCCGTGGTGTAGTGGTTATCACATCTGCTTTACACGCAGAAGGTCGCCAGTTCGATCCTGGCCGGAATCATTAATTTTATTATTTATATTTTTATGACTATTTTTTTTACATTATTTTGATAGAACTTTGTTGCTTTTTTCGTGTTATTTTTCATTACATTAATGTTATAAATTTGCTTTTAAAACTGTGAATGCAATACCCAGCATTAACTTCATTATTTAAAAAAAAAATGGTACATAAGTAATTTGTTTTCGTAGAAATTGGATATATTTTTACTAGTTGGCAACATTAAGTAATTTGTGATGGCATAATATATAAATATATAGCTACATATGGTAAAAAAATTGATGTTAGTAAATTTACACAAGTGTGTTGTTAAATATAGAATTACCTAAATCTATATTTGAATCTACGTAACAAATAGAAATAATACTGGGCCATATTTTAAGCAATAAAACTAAGCACATATATTATATTATTCATGTCAAATACTAATCACGAATATATAAAAACTAATATTTTTGTATGCAATACTAATTACTGGCAGACTTGAAAAACGCGCGTCGTCGTGCGTCGTCGCGTAATAAATACGACGTGTGCAACAATGGGGGACTCCCTGGCTCCGGAAGTTTCCCTATCATTTCGAACCATGGATGGATTCATTCATTTCATTTGACAGTCGAACAAAAGCAAATGTCAAGCAAAGGAGTACTGTTCAATTTATTTGTTTTGTGAGGTTGCTGCGAAGTGAAAGAATGAAGTTGAAGTTGAAATGTCTTCTTGTAAATGAGATCAAAGTGAGATATGGAAACACTTTATTACCGTAGTAAGTAGTTATATGGTCTGTATTTCCGGTATATCAACAAAAGGTAGGTAATTAATGGTTGTGTCTATGTACTACTAGACTTTGCTCGCGAATTTTGAATTGCTGACTGTTATTTTTTTACAGATATATCTACAACCCACCTTACAGAAAAAATATATTAATGATATTGATGAATAGGATATTAATGAAATCTCCATATCTCTCTGTCACAGCAGTCATGTGGACCAGTGACACTTCCTCACAAGTTAATTATTTTATAAGTGTTACTGGCAATGGTGTCAATGAAGAAGATGTCCATTTTCCAAGGCTGAATAAACTCGCCCAAAAATATTTTTCACTAAACCATATACAGTCGCCCTTGGAAAGGCGGGAAAGGGGCCGGCTGGGAACATCCAGACTGAAAAAAGAAATCGCCTAAAACCAGAAAATCTACAAGTTTTATGTTTTTTAAATAAAATTTTGCCTGTTGTAAATTTTAACTATTCAAACATTATAACATCATCAAATAAATTAGTTTTTATTTACCATGGCAAGATCGCCGGTCGCCGGGTACCGGGAAAAACCATTGTCTGAAGTCAAGTTTTGGCTTAACAAAGTCTTTTTGAAATATGGGGCGACTAAGTCTAGTCCAATTCAATCCCCAGAAGACACAAATTTGAGCGTTTACCGCTAAAAAGAACCCCTTATAATATAATATAATATTTCTATTATATTCGCCGAATAGTAAGTTTGATATTCGCATTTGTATTCGTATCCATAAAAGTAGTATGTTGTAGTAGTGTGTTGCATTACTAATAGCCATATTATACAACAATATGTGTATTGGATTGGAGTAGCCATATACATACATGCATATGTTTTTCGCATTGTGAAAAACTTACCCATTTGGTGGGGGGGGGGGGTAATGTCGAGCCATATCTCACCACGGGGAGGGGGAGGGAAGAAGGAAGTTTTTTTTTCTGTACTATTAGTTATATTTTATATAAATCAGATTAAAAATAAATAAACCAAACAGCAGATATTTATAAAAAAAGAAAAAAGTTATTTAGAAAAATCTTGAAAATAATCTTGATAAAATATTTCTCTAAAATGGCTCGACCTTGACTTTAAATCAGGTCAAAGTCTTAATGAACACTTTTGAACCTCGTATCGCTCATTTTGATCAGTGGATTCATTCCATACACATATCATACTACAAAATTTTATTTCCACACACACACGGCCAGATGTCAATGCAAACAGCAGATGTGATGGAAATAGTCGAAAGAGATTCATAAGAATTCAAAATGTTCGATCTGATGAAAACTCATATTCTCAAAATCAAAATGAAAACTGTAACTTCCTACTTTTGAAAAAATTTTCAAAATGGGAAGGTAATAAAAAAAGAATACAGTCAAATTGATAACCTCTTCCTTTTTTGAAGATGGTTGAAAAACAGTTACAAATGTGCAAAAATTTAAATAGCAAACTGCTGAGACATTGTTTTGTTAATTAATATAAAGACAAGAAACTGATAAACTTTTATTTAAAACACAATGTCTCTTAATTGAGAAGTTAGTCACAAAAACTTCACCTCAATGTCAACTAGCGATATCTGGTGATAGGAATATTATTAGCCCTCATTAATGGACACCCCGAACATGAGAAAACTCTTCAGAATAATTATTTTGAACAGTTTGTAGGTTGGATCATTTGTGCACAACACGGTTCTAAATATTTCTTATAAAAACATTAAATTCAGCTGAATTAAGATTTCCTTTTTCATTGTCTATATAAGGATAACCAAATCAAACACACTTACATTTAATAAAACAGTCTGACAAAAACTTTTTTCGCTTCCATTCATAGAAGTGACAATAGAAACAACAGCCTTAAAATGTGTGAGTTGCTTAGTAATTGTTACATATCATGATTAACCTGTACGCCAAGCGAGCGCGCGCCATGTTACACTCCCGTTCACTCGGGACCTTTTTGGCGGGAAAATTTCTAGGTTAGGAAATTTTTTGCAATATTGCAAATTTTGCTATATTTTCACTTTGAGACAATATTTATGGATAAAACTTACAGGAAGTCTTGTTGAATGTATAAACTATCGAATAAAATTATTTTTGGTTGCTAGAAATTGTAATAAAGTATATAAATTACACTGTATAGCATAATAGTAGTATAAACTTCAATTTTAGTGACAAAATTACTACTAATTTGAATTCTACACCTTTGTTTTTGGAGAAATTTATATGAAATTGTTTGGAAATATGTATATTTTATGTTTTATGTGTTTCCATTCGTTACTCATACCAAAATATTAAAATATTAAAAAATTAAAAAAAAAAATAAAATAATATTTTATCTGTGACATTTCGAACAATATTTCTAAAATATGTTCGTGTGAATTTGAAATAAATACAACGTCATGTTATTTCAAAATATGTAGGAAAACTATTTTTACTTACATTTTACACTAAAAATAAATGAGAATTTGAAAAATAACACATTTATAACCCGCCCGCCAAAACAGGCCTTTCGGAATTTGAAGTACTTTTGGCAATTTACTTTTCACTTTTTATACCACAAATTACATATCTACGTGTTGACTATATTACAAGGAATATAAAAAAGTATAATACTTTCGTTTTTAGTCCAGACACAAATATAAAATTCTATAAAAAAGACGGACGGACCTTCATCAAAGTGACACGTGGAACGCCGGAAGTTCAGAGTGATTTCTTTTTTTTTTTTTCTAAGAAACATTGCCAGGTTATGGTTTAAAATAAAAGAGCATATCTTTGTCTTTGATACTAATATCTATTGCATAGTGTCTTTGGTTTTGTTTAAAACGAAAAAATAGTTTTTTCATAGGTAGACATGTTTACATAATTCTGATCTAATTCGATCACTACTTGGCGGGCGTAAGGTTGGTATTGCGCGATCGAAAGTGAGCATGGCTTGGCGTACAGGTTAAAACATATGTACATATATACACTTACCTCTTATTCATGAAAGAACATTTGTTTTATCATCAGACAATGTCAATGTGAAAACTGATGGAGAGGTCAATCGACAGATTCTATTCGACTGGGCAGCATTTGGGAAATTACGATACATCTTCTTGTCAGATATACCTCAAAACAAGATTGGCAACTAGTGGGTGTTGCCAGTGATGACTTAAGGATCTGAGGTGTGGTCCTTCACCGTTGGCTGTATGACAACACTCGAGGTCGACAGTGAGCTTGGGGTTTCTCTGTGCAATGAACTTAGAAATTAGGATATACCCAGTAGAACCAGAATGACCGACATAGCCTAACGGATTAGTAAGCTGAAGTGGCAATGGGATGGCCATATAGCATGAAGAACCGAGAATCAATGGGTTCTTGACCCCACACTAGATGTATTGACAACCTGGTAAGACATGCAGGAAGTTGATGGATGCAGGTGGCTCAGGACCATGCTTTGTGGCCTTCTTAGGGGGAGGCTTATGTTCAGCAGTGGATTTGTTAGTAATAACTTATCTCAGTTCGTGTTTAAATGGAGTAATTTGCAAATAGAAATTATTTCTGTTTATTTACAGGAGGACTAAGCTGGTACCTAGCTGTTTCATCTCAATAAACAATCTATCATTTGACTGTTTTTACTTCTTTTCTCAAAACATGTGTCGTAGAAACTAATAAGAAATTTTAAAGGCGTATGATGTCTACTATCAATGGGGTAGAGAGATGTATTCACCTTTCCCGAATAACTCTCTCAGATATAAAAAGAGGCCCATGCTCATGGCACCAATAATGGCTGATACTTTATTTTCACCTCTATTCATGTTTTACAATAGTTTTTTTTAAGCCAAGGCATAATTTGTATAGATACAAAATACCATTAGAAATTAATTAGATTTATTCTTACTGTTATCAAAGCTCATTTGAACACACTGGCATATAAAGTAAATTTATCCTAACAAAAACATCATAGCTATTCTTACTATGCGATATATAATTTAGTTTGAATATCATGATGACAACCGATGGGGAAGAAAGGTTCTCGAGTGGCAGCCTCATACCGGTAGGCGTAGTGTAGGGCGACCCCCCACTAGATGGAGTGATGACCTGGTAAGACATGCAGGAAGTCGATGGATGCAGGTGGCTCAGGACATTGCTTTGTGGCGTTACTTGGGGGAGGCCTATGTTCAGCAGTGGACTTGTGAAGGACTGTAATAATGATGATGATGATGATGATATGGCCTATGTTCAGTAGTGGACTTGTGAAGGACTGTGGAAGGAATGATGATGATGATATGGCTAAACAAATCTGTATGACCTTACAGGGATAATTGCAAAATACTCATTATTAAAGAACTAAATTAATACAAGGTTATGAAATTACACAAATAATTTCATTTTTAGATAAAGTATTCTACAATATTTTATTTAGGATGTAAATATCACCTATAACTTTCTATTTTAAAACTCCTATTAGTTGATCATTTTATATACAAGAAAGTGTTAAGTAAGTAGGCGCTCGATAATCTGGCACCCGATTTTTTCCCTTTATGCCGGATTGTCGGAACTGCCAGATTATCGAATTTGTATAGGAAGTAAAATAGATCCACAGTAAAATACTATTTTAATATGGTTTGGTGAATTTATTATAAAAATAAAATTATGTACTTAACATAAACACAAATAAGTATGTATTTGTTTATGTTAAGTACGAACTGCCGAGTGAGAGAAGAGAGAAACTACTCGAACAATTCAACCCAACCGCTCAGTAGTCCGTCGTTCAGCTGTGTAAAATGCCGGATTATAGAGCAGGCTACCTGAGTCCCAAAGTGCCAGACTACTGAGCGTGCCGTATTGGCGAGCGCCTACTGTATAGTTAATTAAATATTTTATTTAAAAATGTGTTTCCAAACTGGTATTCTAAGGCAGCATGCTATGGCACCAAAAATTTATTCAAATATTTAAAAGATTAGTTAATTAACATACTGGTTAATGAAGATGTTTATTATTTACTAGCACCCGTATTGGCTTCACATGGGTAGGATCTATTACGCTCACGGCCACCGGCCATGTGGATTACCTTCATCTAGGCTATACAGACTAATCATGAGATATGTTTTTTTTATAGGATCGGGTGACAAACCAGCACACAGTCCACCTGATGGTAAGTGGTTGCTGTGGCCCTTAGACATCTACATCTATCCTCGATTACAAATCAAAATGCAGAGGCATTGTCATGCTTGAGAACTAAGGTGGAATGCCTTGTTTCCAGTAAAAAGGGTCTCTAGTTCTCTACACTCACCATATGAAACACAGCAGCATTAAGCCGACCCATTCACGCTACAACTATAGTACTATATAACTGCAGCATGGCTCTACCACATATAATTATATATACACATAATATTATATATATATATATATATATATATATATATAAACATAAATTTATTTTGATTTACACTATTGTTGCTTGAATTTAGAATTTCAACTACTACATAATAATCTTTACATTTCTTTAAATAAATAAAAATCTTTGATAAACAGGTAAAAATAACTTATCTAAATTATTATTCAGTTGCAACATACTTCAAGTTTAAAAAGCCTTTTTAAATAACATCCAATAATACCAATAAAGTTAGAATTTTAACTATTGTAATTCTATTAAAGGCAAAAATTTAACCTTATAATAATGTATTTAAGCACAAAAATAAAATTTACCATAATTCAAAGTACAGTACTGATAATTAAACACTGAATATAGATTCATATTTAAGTTAATGTACTTTTTATCTTGAGATAAGCTATCACTTTCAGGCCATTTGTTTATTATCAAGGTAATCATAGATAATATAATTTATGGCGAAATATATATAAAATTTTTTAAGATAGTTAATTTTAATGTTTTTTAAACGCCTTTTGTTATTATTGACGATAGCACTAATTGCATTATCGACAGAATATACACATATATATTTAATATTATATGATATATTATTATATATAGATATATATAATAATAATAATTTATGCTCACGAAGAGATGACATATCATGCATCCTATGATATCAGTGCTAATTCATTAAAAATAATGACTCACGCATCAGAGTCGGGCTGTTTTGAATATTTGTATGTACCGGTGTGACAACAACTTAACTCTCAAACATCTGTTAGCCATCCAAAATACAAAGCACAATATTTTAATACAACTACTAATGATAATTATATCAATTTATAATTTGTCAATATCAATACACTAAATTATATGTTATAATATCTTACAAATGACAAAAAAACTACTTGCCTTGTCCAAACATTTAAGTTCCTCCGTCGGATATACTGTTTTCTCGCATCTTGCGCAAGTTTTATTCATTGTGATAAAATGTATACACAATCACAATAAGAAAAAAAAGACACAAATAAACACGGCAACCGAAGTTTATCACAATTCACAGTTTTGAATTCGCTAACTATTAGAAAAACACTCCCGAGCACAATTTTCGTCGCATTCACCAACGCGCATGCCAAAAAATGACAAATGGCGGCCGAAGATGTTGCTAGTTTATTAGTCAAATCGTACTAATAGTTAGTACTATTTAGTAGTTTCTGCCATAAAGACGTAAAGTGAAACCAGACTTTTACCAAAAAAGTGAATTGTAGTGGCGGTTTAATAATTTTAATATTATGGTCAAATTTCTGATCCTATCCAAAGTTATTTGGAGTCAGCATATATTCATCTTTCTATTTATAAAGGAGAATAGCTTTATCAGCCCTCATCACTCAATCCTACTTTTCTGACGCATATCATCCCACTTACCAGTCCATCCAACTTTATAGGCCTCATTTCCATTTCTCATATTTTCTGTGACTGGTGCCACTTTGAATCTACTTCTGAAAAATATATTTCTAATTTTATCTATCATGCCATCATTATTCGCATTTTAGCCACATGTAAGTACTTACCTATAATTCTTCTCGTAGTCCAACACTTGAATCCATAATATACCTTACCTAAGTTTTACATGATCGTCGAGAAGATTTTCATCAGCCCCGCATTAATACTATTCCAAATTTCTCGGTCTAGCTCGACATCACTCTGGGTCAATGAATAGAAATACCGAAACTCCGAGCAGATTTGTTCTAGTATTTAAAGCAATAGATGAGAAATTTTAATGATAATCAAAGTCGCAGAATAGGTGTTGGTCACAGATAAGTACTGGTTTTGTTTGCATCAGTCCTACCCTCTCATATCTCTCTTGCTATTTTGCCTGCCTATTTCAGTGAATTTTCCCCAACAAAAACAATGTTGACAGCGAACAGACACATACACAGGTATTCCTCCTGTTGACAGGAGGAACAAATAGATGCTTAAAGCTAAATTCTGGTGGAAGCTCACCGCGACATTGAACTTGTTAGTTATTCTAGGCGTGCGATGTAAAACTTAGGAAGAAAATACGTGCTGGCTCAGTTTTACATCGCATGTATTAGCCACGCATACTTCCGTGCCAGAAAATCTCTGCCATATATGCCACTTAATGGCAAAATCTTCACTATCATCATTATCAACCTTCTTAAATCCAAAGTTGGACACAAACCTATCTAAGAATCCCTTAGTTGGCATATCATCATCATCAACATTACAGCCCTTCACAAGTCTACTGCTGAACATAGGCCTCCCCCAAGTAATGCCACAAAGCACGGTCCTGAGCCACCTGCATCCATCGACTTCCTGCATGATGTCCTACCAGGTCGTCACTCCATCTAGTGGGGGGTCGCCCTACACTACGCCTACCAGTACGAGGTTGCCACTCGAGAACCTTTCTTCCTCATCGGTTATCGGTTCTTCGAGCTATATGGCCGGCCCATTGCCACTTCAGCTTACTAATCCGTTGGGCTATGTCGGTCACTCTGGTTCTACTGCGGATATCCTCATTTCTGAGTCTATCACGCAGAGAAACTCCGAGCATAGCCCTCTCCGTAGCTCGCTGAGCGACATTGAGCGTCCTAATACGGGCAGCAGTGAAGGACCACGTCTCAGATCCGTAAGTCGTCACTGGGAACACGCACTGGTTGTACACTTTAGTTTTCAGAGATTGAGGTATACCTGACTTCCTGCATAATGTCTTACCAGGTCGTCACTCCATCTAGTGGGGGGACGCCCTACACTACGCCTACCGGTACGAGGCTGCCACTCGAGAACCTTTCTTCCCCATCGGTTATCGGTTCTTTAAGCTATATGGCCGGCCCATTGCCACTTCAGCTTACTAATCCGTTGGGCTATGTCGGTCACTCAGGTTCTACTGCGGATATCCTCATTTCTGAGTCTATCACGCAGAGAAACTCCGAGCATTGCCCTCTCCGTAGCTCGTTGAGCGTCCTAATACGGGCAGCAGTGAAGGACCACGTCTCAGATCCGTAAGTCATCACTGGCAACACGCACTGGTTGTACACTTTAGTTTTCAGAGATTGAGGTATACCTGACGAGAAGATGTGTCGTAATTTCCCGAACGCTGCCCAGCCGAGTTGAATCCGTCGATTGACCTCTCGGTCGAAGTTGGACTTACCTAGTCGGGCTATTTGTCCCAGGTAAACGTACTCGTCAACAACTTCGAGCATAGTGCTCCCAACAACTATCGGCATAGGTGTGACATGGACATTAAACATGATCTTTGTTTTGTCCATGTTCATCTTAAGATCCTCTGGGAGACACCATTGAGGTCATTGAGCATAGCGCTAAGGTCCTCCAGCGATTCTGCCATAAGGACTATATCGTCGGCAAATCGAAGGTGAGTGATGTACCCGCCATTGATGTTAATACCTTATCCTTTCCAGTCCAGTTGCTTGAAAACGTCTTCCAACGCAGCAGCGAAGAGTTTCGGGGATATAACGTCACCCTGTCTTACACCTCTCCGCAGTTGGATAGGTTTCGAACTCTGGTTCTGTACTCGGATAGCCTGTAGTGTAGGGCTCCCACGTTAATATACTTTAGTGTTAAGGTAGAATAATGAGGCAGTCTAATTAAAGTTTTAGTACCAACCACACGTCTTTTTCATTGACACCTTTCATATAATACATGGCGACCCTCCTAGGCGGTGCGCGTGCATTATCGCAGCGCACCGCCGCGGCCTGCAATATTTTTAATAAAATGGGAAAATAATTTAAAGAAATAATATAAAGAGAAAAAAAATTCAATTATTGAATTGACATACTACCGGATGTGACAAGAAAACCAAAAACTGATACGAGAAGTGGCCACAATAATAATTTAAAGAAGTTAACTCAAAATTAAAATTGAAATATATGTAGTACTATGAAGACAATCAAACTATGAATATTTTTAATTTATTAATTAGTAAACAAAGAATGAGGAAAATAAAATGTGGATTTTGAGATACGGCATATTAATTTAAAAAGGGAAAGAAGTAGTTGTATTCTAGCGGGCATCACCCAGAAGGATGTGGAAATTGAGCCGAAAAGAATAAAGAAGAATTTGAGAGGTAAATTCGCACCTGTGTGATTTTTAATTCCATCATTTAAAAGTTTAATGTTGTGTAACAAACGTTAACAAAAACACAAAAGTGTTTTTGTTAACGTTTGTTTTTAATGTTGTTTTTGCTTTTAAAAAAGTTATGCATAAAATTTTCTGTATTTAAAATATGATTAAATTGAAAGTATTTATCAGATAATTCACGATTTAATTGTTTTTTTTTAAATATTTATATTACTGAAAAAATAAGCACAATGCAATTATTATAAATTAATCAATAATCTAGCACTTGATTTTATATTCAATTTTATTCGGTTATAGTTTTATATTATTTTTATTACTGTGTCCTGCAAAACATGAATGAAATAATAGGTATGAAGTTTACTTTTTTACGTATTTACATTTACAATTGTTTATCATTAATTAATTTTTCATATTTTGTAGTTAACATATCACTGATGATACATTTCATGTGTGTTTTTTATGTAGTAAATTTTATTTAAATGTAAACAATTTTGAAAAGAGTTATAACCGATTTGCTATTATTGTTTTCGTTCTTTCTTTTCTAAAGGTATTAAATCATTAATTTATATAACAACCTACCTAAAATATTAAAAATTGTTCTTTATAATGTTTAAATAAATAAATCTATCGTTGTGTGAAGTTTATAGCTGTTATAGTGATTTTTTTAAAAAAGCATTTTTATAGCAAAAGTATTTTTTTAAAAAAAGCTAATGCATTTTGTGATGTATACTGTAAAAGTAACATAAATATTAACAATGTAACTATTTCTAAACTTCTGTGTAAATTAAGGAAATGTTTAAAACTATCCTTTTAAGGTACATTTTACTTGCATTCATATTATAAAATATTGTAAAATTTATCTTAAAATTAGGCGTGAACACCGTGTCATCCCAGTCCGATGTAATTACAAACGATGCCTTATACGTACTTTGAAATTTAAAACAAACTTGTCTCCAAATATTTGCGGTGTATTTTGATCCGTGTGTTGCTATATTAATTGTAATGATTACTTTGCTTAACATTGACTTCTTTGTTCTGTTTATCTTAATGTGAAATGTAATAATTTATTTTTGGTTTTATATTGTTTGAATATTTAAATCATAAGCTTTTAACTAATATAATTTATTATTTTCTTGGAAAACAGTACTAATTTGAGTAGATTATGAAAGTATTTTCTTCGAATAATACAATTTTGAAACTCACTACATATATAATGTTTTACACAACTAATTGATTTAAAGTTTGTTATTCCCATATTGTGAACCTCAATCCCTGACTGACACTGTAACTAAATATTATACGAGATTATTTTATGATATAAAGTAAAAGATGTGATTAAATGTATGGCTAAGTTACGGAATACATAATTATAAATAAAAATATTGATAATGTATAGTTGCGAGAGTAAGATAAAGAAAATTATCGGAGGTTAGTATATCCACATACTATCAGCATGATCAACTGAGAGTTTGGAAAACCTAATAGCCGATTAATTTTTTAAGGTTGTTCGGACACGATTAAATGCGGAATAAGTTTTAATGTATTTTAATGAGGGAAATGATAATTTATTATGAATTGTATAGGATTATTCTCCACTATCTTGATCATGTATATACGCGTGCCGTGTACGTGAAAGAAATGACATACATGTGTATTGAATAGCTAAAGGATACGAATAAATAACGGATACGAATAAATAATATTGTAAATTTTCGTGAAAATCAAAACATAATTTTATGTTATACATAATTATGCCTGATTATGTCAATTATACTACTGTGACTATGCATTTGTGCGTGCTAGATATGTCTTAGATTATAGTTTTCATAGTGATATTAACCTTTTTTAGAATAATCTTTAGGAAAATATAGATACATATTGTTTTATTCTTTTGTCGGTGGGTGGTGTAGTGTAGTACTCCCACGTTAATATACTTTTGTGTTAAGGTAGAATAATGAGGCAGTCTAATTAAAGTTTTAGTACTAAGCACACGTCTCCTTCATTGACACCTTTCATATGTTACAAGCCATCGTAGCCTTACTGTACAAACACTTCAGCACTTCGATATACCGACAGTCTACTTGGCACCACTGAAGGCACCGTAGCACCGCCCAAATTTCGACGGAATCAAAGGCTTTCTCATAGTCCACATACGCCAGGCAAAGTGGCAGATTGTACTCTTCGGTCTTCTGTACAATCTGCCGCACGGTATGTATGTGGTCTATGGTACTGAAGCCTTTTCGGAAACTGGTTTGTTCGGGAGGCTGGAAGTCGTCGAGTCTGCGTGCGAGACGATTCGTAATGACTCTCGAAAACAGCACGTAGACGCGGCTCAGAAGGGAAATCGGTCTGTAGTTCTTCAAGAGAGCGTTGTCGCCTTTCTTAAAGAATAAGACCACCGCACTTCTGCTCCACGCCTCCGGAGTAGTGCCACCATGGAGGACTGAATTGAAGAGCTTCTGAAGGACTTCAAGTACCGGTGTTCCACCCGCTTCCAGGAGCTCCGCTGTAATTCCATCCTCGCCTGGGGTCCTGCCGTTTTTAAGGTGCTGGAGTGCCATTCTAATCTCGCTCGGACTGATGTCCGGGATATCATCGGAATAGTGTCGGAAATCTAGTTGGCATAGTTTTTTTTTTTTTTATAGGATAGGGTGACAAACGAGCACACAGTCCACCCGATGGTAAGTGGTTGCTGTGGCCCATAGACATCTACATCTATCCTCGATTACGAATCAAAATGCAGATGCGTTGTCACCCGTGAGGACTAAGATGGAATGCCTCGTTTCCAGTAAAAAGGGTCTCCGGTTCTCTACACTCACCATACGAAATACAGCAGCATTAAGCTACTATTTCACGCTGGCATTCTGTGAGAGCGTGGTCCTTCCCCGGTCGAGCCGACCCATTCATGCTACAACTATACTACTAATATAACTGCAGCATGGCTCTACCACGTATAGCTATATATTAGTTTTGAATGATTTAAAAATAGTCACCTTGCTGGGTAGTTGGGTTAGCCAACACTGGTTTAGTTTATACTTTCGAACTATAGTAATGCCTCTTCCCATCAACAGCTGTTAGAATTTAGGATTAGTTCAAGTAGATATTTTTTTGATAACTTTTTGTAAATCGCAAAAACAATATATATATATTTAATTTCTTAGAATCATTGCTAAAGAATTTATTTATCTTTTCGTTATTTCAATTTATTACCAACAAACACATTTTTCTTTTTGTAATATTGCTAATGCTTCGTTAAAAAGTTGTTTTGAGTTTTGTACCATCTCAGTCAAGTGCCCAAAATCTTCTTTTTTCTCTTCTTCGATCATTTTGAGTTTATCTTCCATTATTTTCAGTTTTTCTTCAGCTAATTCTAATTTAAATTTCATTTCCTCTTTATCCAAACCTTCATAATTTTTATTATATTCTAATTCAAGAGATGTACTCACACTTTGTTTATGTGCAAGGGAAGAAGTAGGGGATTGCTTTTTGTCGAGCGAACAAGATGTCACAAAGTCTAGCGGTTGCTCTTTAGCTATTGATGTTTTAGAAAATCTTGAACTCCTCTTACTACCTTTTAATTTTTTTATCTCATTTTCAAGGCAGTTGATTTGTTTTTGTAATTTCCTCTTTTTTTCTTTTAATTTTACATGAGTAGCTTCTAAATCATCGTATTTGTGTCTTTCAATTTCCAACCGCTCATTTAAATTTTTTAAAAGTTCAGACAACGTCTTTATTTCATTATCAGCAGCCATTTTTATCGGATTGAACAACACGTTCTGTAAAGAACATTCTTCATATTTTAATAATTGAGTTCTGAGTTCTTCAATTTTCGTAGATTTTTCTATTGCTTGTTTCTGCAGTGCATCAATTTTTGCGTCAGAATTTTTCGATAATGTGTGTAACTGCCCTATTTCATTACTTAACTTATTTATTTTATTTGTGTTTTCTTTCAAAAGATCTTGATAATAAAGTTCTAGGTTTTTAATTTGGCTCTGTAAATAACATAAAATTATTGTAATAAAATAAAAAAGAGTTAATAACTAATGATTTCTTAAATTTACTCGAACAGCATTCGATCTATAGAACTGACCGAAAATTAATAATAAAAACTGAAGGCAGCAGAGTTAACTATAACATTGGGACTTCAAACATCTCAATCCCTCCATGACCATTGGTACTGTAAAGCACCCCCACCGTCGGGAATTTACATTTAACTATTTTGTCAGACTACACTTACTCTTTGCTCATTAATTAACATGTCGTCATGGTTGCTCTTTTCAATAAATGTCTGCATTTTCTGTTTTGTAATCACTGAGTCACATTCTAAGTTCTTAATTCTACATCTCGCTCCATCTAACTTTTTTTTTAAGTCTTGGTTTTCTTCTTTTAGGGAAAGTAAGTCCTTCAAGGCTTGGTCTATTTCTTTCTTTCTCTTAATTTCCAAATCTCTTATTACCTGAAAAAGAATAGATACTGTTACTGGTTAACTTACATGATTATTCTTCGCACTACCGTGAAGGCCATGTATTAGATTGTTTTGTATGCAGATCCGAGTATGAAATATTTTCATAAATGTATTTAGTAACTAAATATATTGCATTAATAGCATGGTGGCATCATAATAACAGTATACAAATTCAAGTTTATTATATGAGTAGCGCTAAGCTCATAGAAATATTGTTTAAATGTGTTCAACAACTTCCAAGTATGGTAGTCCTAAAATAACGCCTCAGAAAATGTAATCCTGAAAACCTAATCCATCTGATTAGGGTTACATTTTCTGAGGTGAATTTGATTTTCTATAAGCATATTATTGTAAACGAAAATTCGATCATAAGATTAACTAATTAATTTCAATATTAGAACATTAACATCAAGTCATATTTATTTATCATATTATGACACCTCTATGGTGTGGTGGTTTAGCGTTAAATTGCGGCGTTGAGAGCCGCGGAGCCATTACAGTAATCTCATACGAGATAACATAGTATATATGTGGGAGAAAGTTTATTTTTAATCTGTTTTTATGTTCGTTTTTAGTCATGGCATGGCAACATTTTTGGTGTGGTCTGGGGTGGTCTGGGGTGTTCCACGTGTTGCTCGATGGGCTCTGCTCCTAGAAGAGTATAATTATGAGATAGAACACAGGTCAGGGTCAAGACTTAAACATGCTGACGCATTAAGCTGAAATCCTGTCTGCTTGATACTTACCGAAGCTGCTGCCCGCTTGAAGAGAGCTCAAGACGACGACCTTCATATCAGTCTGTTAAACAAAATGTTAGAAAAAGAACCCTATCAAGACTATATTTTGGAAAGAGGAATATTATGCAAAGAGAAAGATGGTACGAGACTTATTGTAGTTACAAAGAAAATGCAGAACGAAGTAATAAGGAAGAAGCATGATTATGGACATTTTGGAGGAAGAGCTTGTGTGTCGAGTGTTAATGATTATAAATAACTTAATTGGTATAATGGGTGGTCACAGAATCGTAAAACCCCGGTTCGAGCCCAGACCGACCGACCGACTTTTTTAATTTTTTTATTTTTCAAGGTTCTTTCTTTTTTGAGAAAATCTATTTTTTCGAGCCCTTTTTTGGTATTTTTTAAAAACACGAAAATTTAAATTAAAATAATTGCACTCATGATTTTTTATTCAAATAACCAGTTCCGTTTTTTCTGTTATGTCGCTAAGATCAAAAAATATTATTTATATTTCATCAGTATGTAATTTGTATCTAAATATAATTTCCAAAACACACGAAATAAAAAAAAATCGAGCGAAAAATACCGAGCAAAGCTCGGTCAACCGGGTACTTTTTAATAGATTACAATGAAAGAATGAAAAAAGACCTAACCTGGTTTTGATCTTTCCTCTTGGCTTCAATTAGATCCTTGTGTTTTCCGTTTAGTTTATCTTCTAGTTCATTTATTCTACCTTGTAACAATACAATTTGCTGAGCTCTACCTTTCCATCCCGCTAGATCATTTTGCAGTTCTTTAATACTAGTAAACTTATCGCCAAGCTCTTGTTGTAATATTTTGGTAGCAATTAGTATCTCATTTTTTAATTCTAAGTTTCTGTTTTTACTGTCGAAAAGTTTTTTGTTAACACTGGCTAGTTTATTATTGAGTTCTTTTAACTCATCAGAATTTGCTTCAGTAGTATCGTCTTTACATAAACAAATACCTAATTTATCGTGCTCTTTGTTCATTAAATCTAACTTCATTATCTTCCGTTCTAAAGAAGAATTCTTTGTTTTATAACCCTCTAGTTCTGCAACTAAATGTCGGTTTTGCTTGCATAGTTCAGTAATTTTTGCACTAATTATACCGGCGGATTTCGAAGATATTGCTGGCCCAGTACCGGAAATAATATCACGAATTCGTTGATTCAATTCATTGATCGTTTTATTCTGCTGCTTGATTTCCTCATCTTTTGAAAATATTAACTTACGTAATTCATTATTTTCACACGTCATTACCTGCCGAGTTTATAAATTTATTTTGTAGAATTGTAATAATTAAAATTATAAAATTCTATACAAATATTTTCTGGATTATAAAAAATTTATTTTTCACGAGCCAAGTCATATGCTATACAAATAAAAGTATGTGGAGATTATACCGTGTTTTTCTAAGTTTTGCTGTATTTAATATTACTCATTTTTTCATACCAAGCTATCTAAGCCCAATATTAACTGGGATCCGATTGATTTCAACTGATCTGAGACCAATATTTGCATAAATAAAAACTATTCGTTTTACACCTTTGTATTTATGACAACGCATTCAGTCCTTCCTCCTCTTAAATGAGGATGAACATCAAAACTTAAGTCAAGGAAGGTTTCAAGTTTTCAGTCAACGAGTGGAGTATATTTTTATATCAAAATTTACGGATTTCTCCTTTATCATGTAAGCGTTTTAAATTCTTAAACTGCAAATGGGAAAACATGCCCAGAAAAAAAGATTTGCTGATCCTATAGATAAAAAAAACAAATGAACAAATTTGGTAATTAAACCTGCGGGTCAAAGTACCGCTGTCATAGACCTAGCAAGTTATATGATAACGGTGGCTCAGAACCATGCTTTGCGGTAACATATAGATAGGGTAGACTCACATTCAATAGTAAACTTAAGAACTGTAATGGTGATAACTACAAAGGGTGAAATGATAACTAATAAGTAAAAGGTGCAGAACTCACTAAAATAATTGTTAAATTCTGTACTTGTCATAATCTATAAAATACCTTTAATTGTTCAATTAAATGAGCATTTAATTCTGGTGGGTACAATACGTCTTCAGGATCTGGTTTTTCAAGTGCCGCCAACATCTTAAGTTTCATTTCGTCAGTTTCATCAATTTTGTTAGCCAGTTCTGACACTTTTTCTTCTTTAAAATTGTTCTTTTTTGTTGAAGTCATTTTTAGTCAGAAATATAATATAAATTAAATTAAAAAGGGATAAATTAAATCTGACACTTAACACTTAAATGTCAATTGCTTCAAATTTTATTTTAATTTTTATACAAATGCCCAAAATTATCAAAGAGAATCACTACAGGCAGTGCCTGATTTAGAGTTCTGATAGCACTAAGCTAACTATGAATATCCGCTTCCCCCACCAGCCTGTTCTGTATGTGCCTCCCAACTTTTAAATATATTTACTATATATATTTTACTAGCTTTACCGTGAAATGGGGTGAATAGAAATCGCAGAATGAATAGAAATAAGTCTGGTTATTTGATGAACTTGTCTCTAGGTTTTCAAGATTGCCAAATTAAAGGAAAATGTTAGTATATAATAAACAGCAGAAATAAACACACTTCCCAATCTGTAGAAAAGTGTTGAGACATCTAAATCAAATAACCAGACACGTTTCTATTCACCCCGTGGTTTCTATTCACCCCATTTTACTGATATATATTTTCATAGGAGTACAAAAAAAAAAGACGCGTTATAACTCTTGCCAGTTCGGCACACAAGTCTTCAGCACAATAGGAGGGACTCTATCATCCACACTCGACTTGATAATGTAGCTACACTCGACGTCTCGTAAAACATAGAAAATTCAGCTCTGAGAAGAGCTATTATATTAACAGCATTTTTTCCCGCATATTTTCCAGCAGAGTTGGTACTGGGCAGCCCCAGCCCAGAGATGGGAACAGTATTCCATGTGCGGCCGAACCTGTGCCTTGTAAAGTTGCAGGCGGTGTGCCGGCATGAAATACTGTCCCGCTCTGCCGAGCACGCCAAGCTTTTTAGAGGCAAATTTGGCCTTCTCTTCCAAGTGACCACGAAACTGCACGTCACTCGATATGTCGATGCCGAGGATTTCGATACTGGCTGGGGCAACAATGGGTGTGCCTTGAAACTGTGGAGATACGACAAAGGGGTTCTTTTTAGCGGTTAACGCGAAAACTTGTGTCTTCTGAGGGTTAAACTGGACTAGATTTAGTCGCCCCCAATCCAAGACTCTGTTCAGAAAATACTTGACTTCAGACACAAGTTTGTCCCGATACTCGGGGACGTTTTCCCGAGGAATATTGGCACGGCCGGTGTACAGATCATCACCAGTGCTGACGTCTGCATAGCAATGAATGTTACGGGTTTGCAACTTATCATTGATATTGTGACGGCTAAATATTATTATTAATAATTAAATTCAATATTAAGGGGCGTCAAAATAGTTTTAAAAGATATATATTAAGCAATAAGTTAAATTAATAAACATAAAGTTAATATATATTTCAGACATTATCCCAATAACATAGCAAATTAAAGGCAAAATTATTGTTTCTCGTAATAAGTAAATTTATTATAAAAACTTGTAAAAATATTTAAAATAAGATAAATAATAGAAATACAAGTCAAAAAATAATATGAAATTAAGTTAAATAACGTTTATAAGATAATTAGAAAATTTGTTAAAAATTGTTTAAGTCATGGGAGGTGTTCGTGTATAAAAGAAAATTTTTCTAAGTTGTGGAAGGAGTTCACGTATAGATGAAATTTTCTAAGTTGTTGAACGAGTTCATGTATTAAAGAAAATTTTCCTAAGTTATGGAAGGTGTTCACGTATAGACGTCTTGTATGGATGAGGTGCCGGAGATACATACCTGCAGTTGTACATATATATGGGGTGGTCGGGAGTCTGACTGCCTGAAGTACTGTAGCATAATGACTAGTCCTATATTAGGGACTTATGATATTAAACTCAATGATACAAAAGCAATACTATAGAAGGTCTCCATGATGAATTTGCATTACAATAGTAGGGTCGTGGGTTCGAACCCTATATATGAATGACTTATGAAAGTAAGGTCTATGATTCAAAAGCAATACTATAGAAGGTCTCTATGATTAATATGCATTACAATAGTAGGGTCGTGGGTTCGAATCCTATATATGAATGACTTATGAAAGTAAGGTCTATGATTCAAAAGCAATACTATAGAAGGTCTCTATGATTAATATGCATTACAATAGTAGGGTCGTGGGTTCGAATCCTATATATGAATGACTTATGAAAGTAAGGTCTATGATTCAAAAGCAATACTATAGAAGGTCTCTATGATTAATATGCATTACAATAGTAGGGTCGTGGGTTCGAATCCTATATAGGAATGACTTATGAAAGTAAGGTCTATGATTCAAAAGCAATACTATAGAAGGTCTCTATGATTAATATGCATTACAATAGTAGGGTCGTGGGTTCGAACCCTATATATGAATGACTTATGAAAGTAAGGTCTATGATTCAAAAGCAATACTATAGAAGGTCTCTATGATTAATATGCATTACAATAGTAGGGTCGTGGGTTCGAATCCTATATAGGAATGACTTATGAAAGTAAGGTCTATGATTCAAAAGCAATACTATAGAAGGTCTCTATGATTAATATGCATTACAATAGTAGGGTCGTGGGTTCGAAACCTATATAGGAATGACTTATGAAAGTAAGGTCTATGATACAAAAGCAATATTATAGGAGGTCTCCTTGATGCATAAGCATTGTATGGGGTGGTCGGGTGACTGACTGCTCCTAGTGCTGTAGCAAAATGACTAGTCCTTATTAGGGACTTGAAAAGGAATATTATGGTGGCGTGTGTGCTGCTTCACGAGCAATTGGTCCGAGGTAAACTTGGACTCGCTAACCGATGTGTCCTAGACATATCATCTTAGTGCCGGTGGTAAGCGGGTTTGTTGTAGCAATACGGCTTTCCCGTGGACATCGCACACCCATACCGTTTGTGGGCGGCGTAGTAGCGCATAGCGATGCGTCGTCTATATTTCGGATTGGGATGATGAGTGTGTTTGGTAGCACTTTTAAGTGTAACAGGCATACTCAACTTCATGTCTTAGTGCATTAGCGCTATGATACGTGGAGTTTTGTTCATTGACGTCTTAGTAGCGTGCTACTATGATACGTTGGTGCAGTTTTATATAACAACAATCTTAGTGCCGGTGATGAGCGGGTTCGTTGTAGCAATACGACTTTCCCGTGGACATCGCACACCCATACCGTTTGTGGGCGGCGTAGTAGCGCATAGCGATGCGTCGTCTATATTTCGGATTGGGATGATGAGTGTGTTTGGTAGCACTTTTAAGTGTAACAGGCATACTCAACTTCATGTCTTAGTGCATTAGCGCTATGATACGTGGAGTTTTGTTCATTGACGTCTTAGTAGCGTGCTACTATGATACGCTAGTGATATTTTTTATATAACAACAATACTAACTTTGTTGCCAAAGTCGATAGGAGTCATGTGGTTGTGTTGTGAGGGTGCGCCGCCCGTATAATAGTTGCATTGATGCTTACTGCTACTTGCGGTATTGCGTCTTGTGATGGATCTGCGGGTGTGCTGCGCCTGATTCGACGCATTCCTGTTGTTCTGGTCGATGGAGGTATACAATTAACATCTTAGTGTCGGTGGTAAGCGGGTTTGTTGTAGCAATACGGCTTTCCCGTGGACATCGCACACCCATACCGTTTGTGGGCGGCGTCGTAGCGCATAGCGATGCGTCGTCTATCTTTCGGATGGGGATGATGAGTGTGTTTGGTAGCACTTTTAAGTGTAACAGGCATACTCAGCTTCATGTCTTAGTGCATTAGCGCTATGGTACGTGGAGTTTTGTTCATTGGCGTCTTAGTAGCGTGCTACTATGATACGTTGGTGATATTTTTATATAACAACAATACCAACTTTGTTACCAAAGTCGATAGGGATCACGTTGGGAGTATTGTGAGGGGGCGCCATCCGTATGATTGTTGCATTGATGCTTACTGCTACTGGCGGTATTGCGTCTTGTGATGGATCTACGGGTGTGCTGCGCCTGATTCGACGCTCTCTGTGGTTCTGGTCGATGGAGGTATACGGGTGGTGATGTCTGCTGGGATGTATGGGGGAGCTTGGAATGGTGTAAGCCCGACGATAGTCGTATTGATGCTTGTTGCGTTCTGCAGCATTGCGTCTCTGCGATGGTTGTTTGGTGGGACGCTATTCACAATGGCGCTCTCTGCGTCTTGGTTTGACTCACACCTAAGTAGCTTTGCCCAAGTCGGGTCCCTTCATTGCGGGGCTGCAGACTGTCTGCCCTCCACGATGTTTTATATAACAACATAATATTATATCTCTGTAACTTTCCCACCTTTGAATGATTGAAGGCAACTTGTTGGTGGGTGAGACAAACATGATCGAAAATGCATTTACTCAACGTCAGTGACACAAACCCTTTCTGATGGCGAATTATTACTCTTATCTTATAACTGCCTTTTGGCTATATCTGCCGTTGTATTGGTTGGTGGAGCATATGTGTCGACCTCATGCGGGTGGTAGCTGGCGGGAGGATCTGAGGAGACTCTCAAGGCTGCGGCCGAAAGCCGCACAACGTGGGACCCCATTCCCTTGAGGTGAGCAGTAGTCTCATGACACGCTCTGCGGCTAGTAGCCGTGCTGATCATGCAATTGGTGGTAATGCCATACACTTACATCACGTCTGCAGGAGCGGCGGTCTGGCAGGTGGTGGCGCTCACGGAGGGTTTACGGCCAGTGTGCCTATTTGCCTAAACCGTGTGACGTACATTCACTGTGGCTGGATTCGTTCGTATTCTGTATGGCGTTTACACGCATTGACATGCGCGACTTCGGTCGATGTTTGTGCTTACGCACTAACAAGGGGCCAAGCCTCTTTTACTGGTTCGCCAGTTATTTTGCTGTGGACTACGGTCCAGTTCCCGAATTAGCGTTCCCTTCGGGGGGAGTGCATCAAAATGGTTGGCGCTCACCGTGCACGGCGTGTGTGGGGCCGTGTACCTCCCCTACATTTTTTTTAAATAAATGTAGGAGAGCGAAGCCCTTGTATCGGGTATTTTTGTATAAATATATTGTGAGCCTTTTCCAAGCGGGAAGGGATAAATAATAATAAATTAATAATGTAAACCTGATGCAAGTGGAATAGGGACGTTTTATGTTCTTAACCTTTCTCGAGCCCTGTCTTCGCGAACGGGGTTCACTTAGCTTATAAGGCACTACCAACAGCTTTCAATTGCTCTAGTGAATATTCATTCTTCCAAACGACACCTAAAAGAACTAAGTTACTAAACAAACACAACGTAAATAAGGGTCCTAACTAAGACGATCACGCCAAATTATTAAAAACGGCCTATTAATAAACCTTTTGATAGATCATTTAGAAAGATCAAAACATATTTTATTAATCCTGGTCTCATATATATAATGTTAGTGAAAAGGGGATATTTTTAATATAAAAAAAAAAATTTATATAGAGGGGGGGGGGGGGGATCGTTACAATATGCAGAAGAAACAGCGTTGGCGATAGCACGCAGCCTTGTGGAACACCAGCATTAATAGGCTTGTAATCGGAGCTTGCATCGTCTACAACGACCTTGATGCTCCGATCTGCAAGAAGCTGGTGATCCAATTGCATAATTTCTCGGGAAGCCCCTAGGAAGGGAGCTTCGAAAGAAGCGCTTTGTGCAAAACCCGATCGAAGGCCTTCGCAATGTCCAAACTAACGGGCAATGCTTGCCTTTGGACTCTACTGCCTCCGCCCATCTATGAGTTAGGTAGACTAGAAGATCACCAGTTGATCCACCACGGTGAAAACCGTATTGGCGATCACTAATCAGCTGGTGATACTCGAGGTACCTCATGAGTTGGCAGTTTACAATGGACTCCATTGTTTTGGAGATAACGGAGGTGATGGCGACAGACCAGTAGTTGGACGGGTCTGAGCGGTCGCCTTTTTTAGGGATCAGGTGGTCGAAAGCCATCTTCCATGATTTTGGGACTACGCCTAGGGAGTAGGAGTAGGAGTACCGGAAAAGACGCGTTCAAACCGGTGCCAACTCTATAGCACACGTTCTCAGCACAATTGGGTGGATTCCGTCAGGCCCACTCGACTTGTGGATATCCAGTGAGCGAAGTGCTTTGCGAACCCAGCGCTGTGTGAACTGCACTTACGGCATGAAGTACTCACACCGCGGGATGGTCGGCGGTGTACTCGCCCCGTCATCGAGAGTTTAGTTGGACGCAAAGAAGGAGCCTAGCAGATTAGCTTTCTCCTTTGCGGTATGAGCCAGTAAGTCGTCCTCCCAGTGCAGAGATGGAAGAGATAGTTGACAAAAATTCCTTTGGACAGCTTTTGCAAAACACCATAAATAAATTATAGGTAGAGAAGAGAGCTTGACCAATTTAGAATCTTTGGATCACAGTCAACGAAAAAGTAAAAGAAAAAGTCAACGAAATGCGAAATGCATCAAATAATTCAAATTCTTTTTTTTTTTTTACAATCTATTTATTTCTTTTGCACTAAAAATAAAGAAAGATTATCAAGTAAATTGCTTGATGAGAATATTATACCAAATTTTATTATGTACATTGTTGCCTGCAAAGGCAAGCTCGCTGCGCCTTCGGACCTTGCGCTATAGGCTCTTGTTGTTCATTCTAGTATAATTATTATGATAAGGTACTAACACATGGTCTGCTCAAAATGTGGAGTAACTTTTGGAGCGACCGCGAATATGTGCCATAGCGGTAATGCCGTAGAGTATAATTCCACTTCCAGGTCCTTCAAAAGAGTCATTGCCAAGTAAAAGTCAGAGCACATAGGCAGAATTGGTGAGAAACTAGTTCGCCTTCCTTCTGGAACCCGGACATTCTGGTCCTCGCCAAGGCTGTCCAGGTAAAATTCTGTCAGCCATCTCTTCCATCTCTGCACAGGGAGGACGACTCACTGGCCCATACCGCAAAGGAGAAAGCCGATCTGCTAGGCTCTTTTTTTGCGTCCAACTCGACTCTCGATGCGATTCCGAATGCGATTCAAGTTTTAATAATGAGTATTAAAACTTGAATCTCGTTTAGAGATTAGAATACCAAAAAGCTTAAATTCAATTTTCTGTGAAAATCATCTTCCTATACCTATTTTGTATTAATTAATGTATTAAAGATAATTATCTTTTTTTAGGAAACAAAATCCTGTATTCCATCATCTTCCTCCATCAGTTTACACGAAGAAAAATACTTATGGAAATTGAAAATAATTTAAGCATTCATGTAAGTAAACAATATTAAAAAAAATATATTATTTTCCCTCGACTTAATACACTATTTTGCAATGTGTTCTGGGGTGTTAAAATAAATTACCTTCGTCGTAATCTTGGCACATTAATTCATTATCAAGTTTGATCAAGGGATGTTATGAAACCAAAAATGTGGCAAACCACTTGATTTCAGATTGATCCTGCTGTTGACCTACTGTCATTGACTAATAAGCATGGATGAAATGGCCGTAAGGAGGCGCGTCCAATGGAATGGAACAAAATATGTGGGTCTGGTGGACCATAGGGTAGCTTTGGATGGTCATGGTAAACATCACGCAACAAAAGCATTTGAACTCAAGTAAAAAATTGAAAACCTTCATACAAAGCTTGTTTTGTTTAAAGAACAATAATCAATAAAATCTTATTATTTATCAACGTGTTGTATTTTTTGCTCACGAAGCCAGAACCAGTTATTTAGAATCACATCATCATCATCATCCATCCTCACCCTCCTGTCCTAACTGCAATTGATTTGAGTTTGACAGCATGTCTTCTTCTCCGCATCACATGCCTATACGTATCGATGGTAATCGGTAATAGCAGTGGCCCTTTTTAGTTCTTTACGTACTAATTTCTAATTTTATGACTAGTTGTGGGGTAAATTTTTCCTCACACTTGTAACCCTAAATATATTTTTTTTATCTCTTTTTGCGACACGCTTTGCCGGTGTCCTTAGACTTTTTAACAGTAGTATAGAGCACGCGCAACGAAGTGTGAACAGTAGGCACAGGTGAGAACAAACCAACGACTATACACCCTGAATAGATGCCACATGCAAGGCGAACACTTTCTGTCAACACGTTAGACAAATACGTGTTAGATAAATGATCATTATGAAATATTACTTAGCAATCTTCACAATTAATATTAATATGAATCTATTTCAAACTACCTACATTAATTCTAGAATTGAGTCACAATATAAAAGCGCGTACACTTGACGCTCGCGGCTGCGCCCTCCTTTCTGCCAAGGAGGGTCGCGTTCGTATACGGCTTAGAGATCTCTAGTCAGATCGTTAAGCCAGTTCCTAAAAGGTTTGGTTTAGTGGGTAAAAGTCACCCCATAACCACGCAGCCGGCTGCGTGGTATGCTATGAGCATTCCCAACCTCCCTCCCCCGCTTTCCGGAGGGTTGCCCATATTTGCTTCGGGCGCAAAAAAATAAACGCTCGCGGCAGTTGATTACGAACAGTGGTGCTGTGATGGTTATAATAGTCAAGTGAAGTGAGTTTACTATGAACCAAGGTCAGTGACTTTTATTCCTCTTTAATAATTCGTAATAAATTTGTATGTGAATACATCCTGTGTCTGTGTTAATCTGATAAGTGGCAATCTGTTTTAAATCTTCGAGCTGCCACATATAGCTACATATAGTGTATACAGTTTGACATAATACAGAACAGTGAATACGATTTGACCAAGTGAAAAAAAACTATTAGGCGTGATTGAAACAATTCGATTAGAATAAGATAAATTTAATCCTTTTTACTAAGATGGCTTCAATATAATCTCACAGCTTGTTACCATAAAACCAATAAAGTGAAATTGCAATATCTTTGCCATCATAATATTATAATTATAATATTTGTAACTATAAATATTTCTCTTCCTTTAATTTGTTACCGTTAGTATAGTAGACACAAGTGAAAAATATCCTTAATTTTAAACAATTATATTTTTGGGTTTGTTGGTTAGTTATAAACTCATATTATGGGGTCGCCACGTAAGTGACGTAGTCATGCTCGTAAACGTTATGGAAGCTCGTCAACATCAATCAATTCTTGTAGCTCTAGTACTCCTGATCGTCGTAGTAAGCAAAGCCGCCATGGTAGGCAAAAACATAAACGGTCCCCCGTCCCCGTCAACCGGTTAAACAGTTAACTAAGTGAGTTGTGGTTTTATTGGAGAAAAGCTGACAGTAGTGACCACATCCCTAACCGGTGAACATCTTGCAAGTGACTCGTGAATTTTCGACAAAATAAATTAAAACAGACGCGGAACATGCCTCCCTGTACAATAAAATGATGCGGAAATAGTATATATGTAATTAAAAAAAATGGCATCAATTTTCATAGATAAGTGAATTTTAATTTCCAAATTCATTCATTAAAATTAATCAGAGCTCAACCTATATTTGTCAAAAAGCAACTCGCGTTGATTTATTCGGACATCTTCGGATATTTTCGGACTATGCATCCCTTTCTTTTTAATGCAGTTCATTGTTGCTATACTTTTCTTTAATTACCGGCACGTGTAACTAGTGCTGTACCCGTGAAACTATAATATTTGTGGGTACAAGTAAATATAATGCATGTTATCGTGAATGTTTTACAGACTTATATAAACGACATAGGTGTAAGCTGAATTTTTTTAAGTGAATGTACGTTAATCCATATTTGAATGAATTGATTTAATAATTAAATCAATTTATTCAAAATTTCTTTAACAAAATTCATAATAAAATTAATATATTTTTTAAGAGACGGCACTCCGCTCTCTTTACTGCTAAGGCCCTACGTCAAGACAAGTAGGAAACGGAAGTGAACTTGACAGTTTAAATTACTGTTGCTATTTTATTTTTAATAGAATTCTATTCTTATTTCAATATTGCGAAGAAAGCTTGTTTTAGTAAAAATATTCTTTAAAACAGAATATTATAGGTATTTTTTGTGTTTTTGTATATATGATACATAAATAAAATTGTATTTGTAATTTTTTTATTTTGTACCAATTTATAGTAGAATATGGTTCTAGTACTGATTAAGGAGTTTTGGTACCAAAATCGGTTAAAGTTCCCCTCACTATTTGTCTATTAGCAAGTGTCGTAACCTTGATTTTAACCAATTAGCGTGCATTTCAACTCGTTTCCCCCGTACCGCTTACCTCAGACTTTTGAAAGACAGGTTTGGATTTTTTTTATAGGATAGGCTGACAAACGAGCACACAGTCCACCTGATGGTAAGTGGTTGCTGCGGCCCATAGATATCTACATCTATCCTCGATTACAAATCAAAATGCAGATGCGTTGGCACCCGTGAGGACTAAGATGGAATGCCTCGTTTCCAGTAAAAAGGTTCTCCGGTTCTCTACACTCACTACTTCTATTTCACGCTGGTATTCTGTGAGAGCGTGGTCCTTCCTCGGTCGAGCCGACCCTTTCGTGCTACAACTATACTACTAATATAACTGCAGCATGGATCTACCACGTATAAAATGAGGATGCAGAACTACATGCATTAGGCGTCTATTTGGGCCGTGTAGTCGTTGGAACAAACAGACGTTCCCACCGCGATCGTTTGTAGTCGTTGTTGAGTACTAGCCCTGTGCGTTACTCTAGAGGTTTTTTTATAGTTACTGCTCAATATGGTGAAATGTGCAGTTCGATCGTGCAAAAAAGATACTAGAAAACACCTTAAATTGAAATCTTGTATTACATTTCATCGGAAAGTAGATTTTTATACTTATTTTCATTAAAACAAATCAATTATCGCGGCCATAAGCGGGGTTGAAGGAGACGTGGGAGGCGGGCACGCACAAGCTCGCCTCCGCACCGCAGCTCACCGCACTAACCGCTCGAGACTGTAGTGTGTGTGATACATCCCATACACTCATCTACAAAGTATCTATAGCTCACTTGCCTACGATGCGCATTAAGTGATTTTTGCATATACGCGCTCTATACTGTAATAAATACTCTAAGCCGGTGTCTATAGAGTATATATTCTGTCTTCGAGTTACGGACACAGTTCGCCACGTAGACAGAGAAACCTATAGACTAATAATTAGCGTGGCCTCTAGTGAGAAAGAAACATAACGTAGTTTTAGGTTATACAATAATCTTTATGACTTTTAAACACATTTAGGTAAAAAATTTTTTTAATTGTTCTAAGAACTGAACTGAACAAGATTCACCAATCTTAAGCACATAAAACACTTTTTTCTCGCTTGTAAACTCCTTAGATCACTACGAACCGTCAAAGTTGTTTAGCAAAGTGTAGTTTGCTAAACAAAAAAAAAACCGGCACGGAGAACGGGACAAACAATCACGCCGCTCTGTCTCATTTCTATGCAAGACGTATGCATAAATCTATATTTTTCGTGTGCGAATGCGAAAGAAGGCGTCAATTTGTCTATAGGTTTCTCTGTCTACGGTTCGCCACTTCAACAAGTTTTTTTTTAAATTCATCGTTGGTAGTTTCGTTAACTAGTAACATTTTTTTCTTTTTAAGGCAACATTTTTATATCTGTCAAACTGTCATGTCATATGTTCAGTTCACTCCATTGATTATTTGATAACAATATCAATAGTCTGCAGAAAAATATCAATACTAAAAATAACTCAATGACTATATGTTAATAGCCTGAAGTTTTACGTTGGTTCCTATAGGATTTGTTTATTTTCTATAAGTAGGTTTGAATACAATCGTTGCCCTTGTGACATCATAATTGTACTATATTGTTAATGTATTATATTGTTAATGAAATTTATGCAAATTTACGTAAAATGAATAATATATTTAGAGTTATTTTAGCACTATATCATTCCAGGTAAAAATGCCTGGCACAAACCTGATTGTCCCTGTTGTTTTGTGGGGTAAACATGCACCCTCACACTGTGTGTCATCTGTATACCTGTCAAGGGATCAGAAAACTCTGGTTACTGGCTGCTACGATGGCCAAATTTGTATTTGGCAAGTGAATCCTGATACCTTAAAAATGACTCCTCGCTGCCTTCTTGTGGGTCACACAGCTCCTGTTACCTGCTTGTCTAGGGCATCTATTATACAGGTAAGTTTAATTAAATTCACTGAAGATAATCTGCTCATTTAGTTTTCCAATGAACACCAGTATTCATACTATTGTGTTCCAGTAGAAGTGTTGTGAGGTGTTTATTTTGCCCTCATGAGTATGTATGAAAATTTATTAGTCACCATGGCTCAGCTTCAGAAATGGCAACCTTTCTTTCTTTCTTTTGAGTTCTTGTTATATGGTAGAAAGGGCTAGTAAAGGTCTATCAAACACTAGAATTTCAAAGTACAGGAATTCATTGATTACAAAAATGTATGTAATAAACCTAGTATGAATTATCACACAGTACCAAGCGAAGGGACGAAATGCATTGACAAATGTTAAACAGCAAAAAGTTTAATTTTAATAAGTAAATGTCATGTCAAATATTAACATTCTAAAAATCACCTTCAACATATTGTACTTCATACTGTGGAGATGCTTTCACACATATTCACTTCCCTGGATTAAAATCTGTTCAGGTTGTTTTTATATGGCCTGTTACTTAAAACTTTATTTTACAGGACAACAACTATATAGTAAGCTCTTCAGAAGCTGGTGAAATGTGTACTTGGGATCTTGTGGATGGCAAGTGCCGGGAGAGTGTGAAGTTGACACAGGTTCACACAAACATACAGGTAAAAACTCTTGTTGTACTCATAAAATAGTAATAACAACCTTATGTCTTTAAAATTACTAATATGATATAGACTGGGAAAATTTTTGACCATGGCGACAATTATGTAATATTTTTGAAAGCTGTCAACTGCACAGGAGATATTATAGTGCTACTAGTCTATGCAAACACACAAGGCACTTGCTCTATTGTACCCATGTCCAATTTGATGTTTATGTGATGTTTCATAATGTCCTCCAAGCTGAATTTGGGTCACGGTAGGTTAGTAGGTCAGAGTTATAGCACTCATGTGTATGCAAAATCTTATAGTCCGATGGGACGGTAATCCAACAAATCTGCAGAGAGTTCAGGTGCAGGCTCAGGCTGCTGCTATTTCTTAATAGAAAAACCTAATAACTGATTTGATGCTTCATAATATTGAAAAAGTTCCACAGAATAATGTTAAATGGATCATGAAACTAAAAATTTATTATATATATTGTACCATATAACTAAATACATAACACAATACAATTTATTAAATTACTTAACAGAATACTAACTAAATGATACACCATTTGAGCAGCATTTGACAGTGATTCAGAGAGAATGTTTTGAATCTTTAAATGTTATAACAACAACCTGATAGAAGAGAGGAAGGTGATGGATAAGGGTAGCTCAAGACCATGCTTTGTGGTATTCCTTTGGGGTGGACTGTTTAGTAGTGGACTAGTGATTTGCTGTAATGATTTCTGATGATGATGAATGTTATTTTATTTTAATTTTTATTTGGGGAGCTTACATATAATCTAAGATCCTTATAACAAATAACACTATTATATATTTTACTAGGTTTCCTTTTGGTAGGCTTTCTTATTAGCAGTGTACCAGTCTAGGTAAGAATAAGACAGCGCATTGGGTGAAAGCACATCTATCTTCCATGCTTCAATTTGGTTGCAGATGTCAAGAGGCTGTAGTAGGCCATTTGTTATTTTAATATTAATAAAAAATATATAAAGATTAATAAAATTAAAAATATTTTAACAGGCCTATCACATGTGCAACAGTGAAGATCTGCGTTTATTCTGTAATGGATATTATGCTGAAATCCTTATCATGGACCCGTTTTCTCTCGAAATTTTATTCTGTTTGAGTTCCAAGATGAATCCAGACTGGATATCTGCTTTACATGTAAGTATGACTTCAAAAATCGTGGTATAACTTCTTGTGTCTATTTGCGCAATATCTAAATAAATATTCAAATCTAAGTAACTTTTCTCCATCATATTGCGAAACGTGGTTTATTGATTGTCTCGGGCTTAAGCCATAATTTAAAAGAGTATTTTTCGGGAAAGACCTCTCTGGGGTGGCGATGCCACAGTCTTCGTGAAATTTGTTAATTGCTGCCACATAATGACCAATTTAGTTCGCATAATTTCCATGGGACCTTGTTATTGAAACAAACTTTGGATAAACTTAAGACTAATTGAATTAAATTTAAAGTGCTTTTTGTTTTAAGGCGAACTAAGACAGTAGGGTAATTATTAAAGTCGGTCGGGTTTATTTCATTCCTTTCCTTTTTACCTTTACACTGCGGTAGTGGTAAAACAACAAAGTAGAGATTACGCCCTAATTATATACTATTTAGTATTTAAAAATCGTTATTTGTTTGTTTATTCGTCTTCTATTTCATAGTAAATTCTCATACGAAACTGGTGAATAGTTGTGTGCGCCCACGAAGGTTTTTGACAAAAAAAAGATATTGCAACAAATGCCAGGCGCAGCTAGTATGTTGTCTGTACATAAATATAAATAAAATTGAAGTGTCTCTCTGTAACATCGGAATAATCGCCCTTTTATTGTGCTGAAGGGATTATTTGCATGCCATCAAGGTATGAATAACAATTTAAAAAAATTGTTTGTCTGTCTGTCTTATTCGAAAAACATTAAATTTCTTTTTATGTAAAATCTAAAAAATTATAAAAACAAGAGTTTTTCTCTATCATATTGCTATTAAGCTTAAGCTATAATTTAAAAGAGTATTTTTCATGAAAGACTTCCCTGGCGCGGCGATGCCACAGTCTTCGCGAAATTTGTTAATTGCTGCCACATACTTAACAATTTAGTTCGCATAATTTCCACGGGACCTCGTTATTGAAACATACTTTGGTTAAACTTAACTAATTGAATCTTATAAACTATTGGATATATAAAAAATGTTTGAATAAAAAGATTTTGGTTTGCAATTTTACATTAAAAAGGTCTCAAATCTTTATCTTCTATATTTACAGCTTAATTTTTATTACTACTACATTATCTTACAACAAAACTATTGTATATGAGAGTCCTAGTAGGTGGAAACGAATTTTCCAAAAAAATGCTTATAGTTTCCTAAAAAGTCGTTTTATGGACGCTTGGCCTGTCTCCACCGCTTTATTGTCGACATATCACTTATTGAAACCAAACGGATTGCTACGTCGCTCGTCATGCGTATGGTAAAGGAGTGGAATAATTTGCCAGCATAGCAAATAGGTGTCTTCAAACAACAATAATTGTAGGCTGCGATTGATTGGCGAATACTACACATTGAATAAAACCAGTATAACAGATTTTATGGCGTTTAACTTTTTTAACCCTCGATTTGCGCTTTACGTTATTTTAAGACACTGGGGGCAGGGGGACTAAGGGGAATTGACTGATTATCACCCCCATGAATGAAACACGATAAAATCCGTAAAATTAATTTTATTAAATGTCATGTCAATGTAATTCGAGTATATATTGGACGACCTCTTTTACCGTCTAGAAAAAAAGAGAGTGTAACATGTGAACGGAGTAGAAGCCTATGGCACTGATATTTTACAAGAAATAAAAACAAAAATTTTGGATTAAATAAATAAATTATTAAAATCTATCTAAACCGAATAACGAATCTTTCTGTAACGAATTTTAAATCATTGCAGAATATACTGCATGATTTTTTTACCGTTTGGAAAAAATAGGGTATAACATGTGAGCAGAGTAGAAACATATGGCACTGATATTTTACAAAAAATAAAAAAAAAATTGAATTATATATTTGAAAAAATTTTTTGAACAATTACTTTGCCCTTTGCCCTTGAACCTCTGACCCTGCGAAGTGACAGTGCCAAAGATGCCTACTAAATTTATTGCTTTATTCCCGTTCGTAAAGTAGGGTGGATATGATTAGAATTTCGATAGATTTTAATAATCTATTAATTTAATTCAGAATTATTGTTTTTATTTTTTGTAAAATATCAGTGCCATAGGCTTCTACTCAGTTCACACATTACACTCTTTTTTTTCAGACGTAAAAAAGGCCATCCAGTATAAGAAATCATTTTGAATGTCTTCCTCTAGTACTACGAGTAGTATTCGTCGAAGCTGTCTGACGAAGCTCAGAATCATCGCTAAGCGAGAATTTTGCTTCTAACACGCGGGCACCAGATATTAACTAAAACAAATAAATCTTCAATAGAACAAGAGTGACCGTATTAGCCAAATGCTGTTATTATTTACTTTACAGTTTCAAGTACATCTTGTTAGATAGATAAATTATTCAATTGCTTGCAGGTTTTGCGGCCTTCTTCGAGAAAAGATGACGTCGTGCTTGCTATTTCAATTACTGGCACTGTAAAAGTAAGTACCTTTCTAATATTTATTAAGGAAACACAAATGCACGGGCATTTTGAAGTACAGTGATTGCAATTATCCATAACTAATGAGATAAGAAAATTAAATCTTAAATCTGCCCGTAAAGATTTTTTAAAATAGAATAAGGGTGACAAACGATCACACAGTCCATCTGATGGTAAGTGGTTACTGCGGCCCATAGACATCTATATTAATCCTCGATCACGAATCAAAATGCAGATGCGTTGTCGCTACGAGTACGTGTACGTGTCGGACTAAGATGGAATGCCTCGTTTCCAGTAAAACGGGTCTCCGGTTCTCTACACTCACCATATGAAACACAGCAGCGTTAAGTGCTGTATCGTTTTTACTAGTTGTAGGACTTTCTGCCTAGAAGTCTTACTTATTGTCATTGCTGTGTTCCCTGGAGGTTAAAGAGAGCCCATACAACTATAAGCTGTGAGGCATTCCATCTTAGTCCTCAGTGACAACACATCTTTAGCCTTCTTTGTTATAAGTTAGTTGCTGATGTCCACGAACTGCAGTAGCCACTTACTATCAGGTGGACTATATTTCGTTTCACTTCGGTTTTATAAAAAAAAACATATCAGTTTACTGTTGGGCCCGCCGTTAGTAGATGGATTTGGAATAATCTCTATGGTTTATGTGCGGGTTGGCATTCGCAGCAAACATCTCTCATCTTTTTTTCTTTTTTAAAAACGTTACCCCTACACTAAGAGTTTTTCTTGTATTTTGGGGGCAGTGTACAAACATAAATTGCACAAGGACTAACATCCAGTCCCGGAACAACTGCTTGTAGGCCATACAAATACTGGTTTCGTGCGGGATTCGAACCCGCGACCCCTAGCGCAGCCACTCATTGCTAAGCCACTGCGCCACGGAGTCGTCAACCTTTGAAATTGGATTGGATTTTATATTATGGTTATATATATATATATATTATGTTTTCTACAACCATGATATAGCTGCAGCTGGTTGTAGCACGAATGGGTCGGCTCGACCGGAGAAGGACCACGCTCTTACAGAATATATTACGGAAACGAGGCATTCCATCTTAGTCCTCGGGGGTTATAACGCATCTGCGTTTTGATTGTTAATCGATGATAAATGTAATATCTATAGGCCATAGCATCCACTTACTACCGGGTGGACTGTGATCGCCTTAGCTGTGTAAGTAATATTTCTAAGAATATTATAAAAGAGTATCATTAATCTCCCTTTATAGGCTCCGAAAAGTTCATTGCCAGACAGGAGCGGATCCTTACTGGCCCATATTTTCATACGTGGTAGAGCCACGCTGCAACTATATTATAATTGTAGCACGAATGGGTCGGGTCGACCGGAGAAGGATCACGCTCTCACAGAATACCAGGATAAAATAGTAGCTTAATACTGCTGTGATTCGTATGGTGGCTTTTTTACTAGAAACGAGGCATTCCATCTCAGTTCTCAGAGGTGACAACGCATCTGCGTTTTAATTGTTAATCGATGAAAAATGTAACGTCTACGAGGGCGGCACTGAAAATTTCGGGAATCAAGGAAGTGACACAACATTACTATTTAAAAATGTATTTATTGCTTTTCGAAGTATTCTCCGCGAAATTTGACACATTTTTCCGTACGATGGAACCAATCATTGAAGCAACCATTCCATTCGGAAGTTGGGGTCTCCAAAATGGCCGTTTTGTACGCGTCCACAGCTTCTTCAGGTGATGAAAATCTCAGTCCACGCAATTTATTCTTTATTTTAGGGAAAGTATAGAAATCATTAGGGCTTAGGTCGGGACTATACGGCGGATGGCCTAATAATTCTATGTTTTTTTGCTCTAAAAACTCTTTTGTTCTGTGTGCGGTGTGAGAACTCGCATTGTCGTGATGGAGGATGATGCGGTGGTTGCAGTTCTCTTTACGGAGTTCAGAAACGATCTGTGGAAAACTAATGCTAGAATACCGTTCTGCATTAACCGTTCGTTGTCCCTCAAGAGGAATAGTCGTAACATGGCCGGTTTTGGAGACAAACGTGGCCACCATTTTTTTTGCAACACTCCGTGAACGACCAATTTTTGTTGGCTTTAACTCATTTTCTAACACCCAAACTCGTGACTGATTTTTTGTATCGGGTTCGTACGCGTATATCCAGGATTCGTCACATGATACGATGTTGTATACAGCATTTGAGGATCCTGTGTGGAATCTTTCGAGAGTTCTGACGCACCAAATAACGGGAGCCGCTTTTTGCTCTTCACAGAGCGAATGCGGTATCCGTCGGGAAAACAACTTTTTTACACCTAATTGTTCATGCAAGATTATTTGTTTTTGACTCATGCCAATTTCTAAAGTTGCCTAAATTTCGCGGTATGTCACGTTCCGATCTTCCTCAATCAGCTTACGCACAGCATCAACGTTTTCTTGGGTGACTGCAGTTTTTGGACGACCTTGACGGGGATCAGCACTGAGCTTGACACGTCCACGTTGAAATTCACCAACCAGCGATAAATTGTGGTTTTGGATGGGGCTTCATCACCAAATGCAGAAATCATCCAGTCAACACACTGTTTTTGTGTTAAACCACTTCGAAAGTCATAATAAATCATCGCTCTTGCATTTTCTCGAGTCAATTCCATTTTCTCAACGACTAAACAAGTTTGACAAAACCTTGTGACAAGACCGAGAATCTTTTTTTTAAATAAATAAATGGTATTCGATTTTTAAAACCAAGGAGTTTTCAATTAAAAAGATTTTAATATGACAGGAACAGTGGAAATATTCCATTCCCGAAACTTTTAGTGCAGCCTAGGTATGGGCTACAGTATCCACTTACTATCAGGTGGACTGTGTGCTCGTTTGTCACCTTATTCTATATATAAAAAAAACTCGAATTAATACTCAATCTTATTACCAGGCGGTATATGTCGCAGTCAACTAGCTTAATTAGCCTTTTAGTTAACAGTTCTAGCTTTTTTACTAAACTGCGTCGTTCCATTGAATGAAATTAATAATATGCCTGAATATAATACAGGCCGCTAGATAAAAAGGTTAGGCTATTAACTAAAAGACTTACTAAGCCAGTTGGCTGCGATATATCCACTGCAGTCTATGAGATCCTCCGATTATTTCTCCCAGTATTCCACTTACGATCTTTAGTTGATACCGCCTCATAGGGAGAGGAACATAATCAATGCTTTAATTAGCGAAGCGGCGTTAGCCAAGTTAACTTTATACTATTAAAAAAAATTGTAACTGAAATATATTTATTTATTATATTATGTATGTATTTATTGAATATACAATTATATGTATGTTGTATATATTTCCAAGTAAATTGCGTACACCCTTACCCTTTCTCACAAAATATTATATCCTCTGCTATGCGATTGTCTGGTAGAGATCGCTAGTAAGCGATATTGCCGCCAATTGTACCTTTGTTTTTGTATTTTTTAATTGTATTTTTTTCTCTTACTTATCGGTGGACAATAAAGTATATTTCATTAATTTCATTAATTTATTCAAAACTATACAAATGAGTGAAATCTATGGTTAGTAAAATTTATACTTGCGATTGTAGTCAATTGGTGGAACTTCATCTTCTTATTTATTTATTTATTTCACAATTTATGTACACACAAGTTAGGGAGAGGACTCATCATGATAAAAAGTTTGTACAAAGCCTCTACTTATCTCACAATGAAATTTCTTCCATTAGACCAGTTTCAAACACATATGATTAATAAATGATTATAAGGTGTGCACTTTGTTATTATACAATACATATGGATATAAAATAAATATATACGTCAGCTCAAATACTTATATATATATATATATATATATATATATATATATATATATATATATAACGTAAATGTATAAGTGAGTATTAAAGGATGGGAGTTTTAAAAGAGTTTTAAGGTGAGATCTACAAACTGTATCTGGGGATTTAAGAAAGGTAAATCGATTTCGGAGGTATGTAGGGAAATTTGGGCTGTCTAGGATATTAAAAGGAGACGAAGGATACGAGTGTTCCTGCGAAATCGGATCGGGAGCCACTTTAACTGCTTTCTATATTTAGAGACGTGGTCAAACTTCTTGAGTCCGAAAATATACCGAATGCAAAGGTTTTGCAATCGCTCAAGTTTGTTTAATTGCTCCTCTGTGGCATCCAAAAAACAGACATCAGCGTAATCTAAGATAGGCAAAATAAGGGTTTGAACAAGAGAGATTTTCGTTGATAAGGGTAAAAGACTTTGAAGACGTTTTAATGAGTGGAAAGCATAATAAACTTTTCTACCTAAGTCCGTTATGTGAGGACCCCATGACAACCTATTGTCAATAATTAAGCCAAAGTTCTTCACAGATTCAGTATAAGAAATTGATGTGCCATTGATAATCACATCTGGCAGGGTGCATTTATCAATTAAGCTACTAGTATATCTGCTACTTACTATTAGTGCTTGAGACTTACTTGGATTAATAGTTACACCATGTGATCTGGACCGACGACTAATTCTCTTCAAGTCATCATTCAGTGCTTCTATCGCCAATTTAGCTTCAGATGCCACAAAGTGACGGTAAAGCTGCAAATCGTCTGCATAAAGATGGAAGTTGGAGGATATTATTTTTGTTATAGAATTGATAAAAACGGCGAAGAGCAAAGGAGACAAGATGCCACGCTGGGGTACACCCGTTATAAGATTACGCCAGTTAGAATAAGTTTCATTGGAACGGATACATTGTGAGCGACCCCGAAGATAGGAATCAAAGCAGAGAATGGCCGAAGGTGAAACATTAATAGACTGGAGAATTTTTAAGAGGATATCAAAGTCAACAGAATTAAAGGCACTGCTGAAATCTAATAAAACGAGTACGGTTAATTGTTTTTGATCTATGGCTCTACGGATATCAGTTACCTGAAGAAGAGCAGTTGTTGTACTATGACCGGGCCGGAATCCAGATTGAAATATACTTAAAATATTGTTAGAATTAAGGTAAGAAGACAATTGATTGTAAACAATATGTTCAAGTACTTTAGAGAGGAATGGTAATATAGATATAGGTCGAAATTCGGAATGTAATGTAGGGTTAGCAACCTTGGCTATTGGAATAATTTGTGCTAACTTCCACGAGTGTGGAAAACAGGAGAAAGATAATGAAAAATTAAATATGTGAGTAAGAACTGGGAGAATACAATGTAAAATCATAGTTATCATTGTGGAAGAAATTTTGTCATTTCCCGTTGCAGTAGAAGGTATAGATAGCACTGATCGTTTTACTTCATCTTCTGACACTGATACAAATTCAAACTGGCTGGAATGTTGCAATGGGCATCTGGATAATTCTAGCAGGGTCTTAGCTTTTATAAATGAAGATAAGGAAGAAAGATAAGGAAAAAGATAAGGAATCAAGATTTCCAGTCCCAAGCGCAGGGTGTTTGCCAATGCCGACTTTTTTTTTTTTTTTTTTATAGAATAGGGTGACAAACGAGCACACAGTCCACCTGATGGTAAGTGGTTGCTGCGGCCCATAGACATCTACATCTATCTTCCATTACAAATCAAAATGCAGATGCGTTGTCACCCGTGAGGACTGAGATGGAATGCCTCATTTCCAGTAAAAAGGGTCTCCGGTTCTCTACACTCACCATACGAAATACAGCAGCATCAAGCTACCACTTCACGCTGGCATTCTGTGAGAGCGTGGTCCTTCCCCGGTCGAGCCGACCCATTCGTGCTACAACTATACTACTAATATAATTGCAGCATGGCTCTACCACGTATAAAAGACTGTTTTAAGAGAACTCCAGGCTTTTGCTGAATCACAATTTGAAAGTGAGTCATAAAAGTAGCGCCTTTTAGCATATCTACACAAACGATTGCAGCGGTTGCGCAGACTCTTAAACTTTATTAGATTTCTTTCCAAGGGACAATGTTTATATCTACTTCTGGCTTTATCCCTACGCGCCATAAGCTCTTTTATCTCAGTTGTAATGCAGGGCGCAGGACAATGTTTTATTTTTATACGTTTGACAGGTGCATGGCAATCATACAATCTAAGAATTAAAGCGGTAAAGTTGTTAACCATATCATGAATATTATGACAATCTTTTTACGGAAGACCAATCTATTTTACTTGCATCACGTCTTATGACTTCCAAGTCAATACCCCTATAAATACGAAGAAATCGAAAATGTGATTTACGCTTAGATGGACGAACACGGTACGATATGTAAATGAGGTCTTGGTATGAAAAAGAAGCTGTTATTTGTCCATGATTTGTAATGTTATTTAAAGATGAAACAATGATAAGGTCAAGTAAAGACGGAGTGCAGTTTGGAAAATGGTGGCTGGCAAAGAGGGGTAAAATTTGTAGGTTATGTGATTTGAAGTGACACATGTACTTGTTCCACTTATGTGCTTTATCTGTCCACTGTTTCTAGGTGTGGTCACTCCTCGGACATGAGAACAAGCAGTCGGAGCCTATCTACGAAAACGAGTCGAAGCAAATCCGGTGTCTGAACGCCTTGTCCCTCAACTGCTGCGCGTACAACCAGCGCACAGTGCTGGTCGTTTGCGCCAAGTACTGTCAGATCTACGATGCAGGTCGGTGGTTTGTTCGTTGTATATAAGTTATTTTAGTTTTAAGGGGCCGTGGTAGCTCAGAGGGTTAACGCTCGCTGTAAATATAACAGAATGCGAGTACCCGGGTTCACCCCCGGCGGCACCAATGATTTTAAGTGCTGATTTACCACGTGCTCGGCGGTAAAGGAAAACATCGCGAGGAAAGCTGCATGTCTGAGAAATAAGAAAATAATATTTCGAAGACATGTGAAGTTCGCCAACGCGCATTGGAGCAGCGCGACGGACAATTCCTTGCCCTAAAACCCTCTCGGAAATGAGCGGAGGACTGTGCCCAGGAGTTGGACGTATATAGACTGTAATTTTAACTTTAACCAACTTTTATATAAGTTATTTTGTATGTGGTAGAGAAAAGTTTTTACGTGGTAGAGGCGTGCTGCAGATGTATTATGGTTGTAGCATGAATGGGTCGTCTTGACCGGGGAAGGACCGCGCTCTTACAGAATACTAACGTAATCTAACAGCTCAATGCTGCTGTATTTCATATTGGTGAATATAGAGGACCGGAGACCCTTTTTACTAGAAGCGAGGCATTCTATCTTCGTGCCTTAGCGGTGACAGCACATCTGTATTTTGATTCTTAAACTTACAGTACCCACTTACCATCAGGTGCACTGTGTGCTCGTTTGTCACACTATACTATAAAAAAGTTGCAGGGTTTACCAGGAAAGGACCACTCTGGCATAGAACACCAGTTAAACAAGCAGGATAATGCTGCTGTGAGAGAGAACTGACCAGTATCATTGGGGAGGCTGTATTCATTTGGCATTTTGACGTGACAACGTCTTATAAATTGGTTTGCCGGGTGACACTTCAAGAAACTGCGTTACGCTCCGCTCACGTTATGCGCTCACAATGAGAGCGAGTGAGAGGCACGCGTCCCTTCCACTCGGGCATGGTTAGCCCGCCTAAGAGCGAGAGAGACAGACATAAAAAGTGTTATTTCATCCTTCTTCCTACTATACGAATGAATATTCACATTAAAATTATTTTACCACTCAAAGTCGTTGTCACGTAAAACTTTCGCCCGTATACCGACTTTACAGGCAACCAATTTTTTTTTTACTTTCATAAAAAGAGGAAGCAATTTCACGTCTGTTTTCTTTTTTGAAGTAACATAACAATCGCCTAAGGCTTTGAAGGTCATCTGCAACTAATCTGCAAACAAAAAGAAGACCACTGATGCGTATTGTTGTCTGTGATGAAATGCCTCACATTCTGTTATGTTGCTGACTCTTTTCAAACTACAGGCTTTGAGTGCATTATTGCTTGGTGGTAGTAATATGATTAAAAAGCGTGTAGTGGCTATGTAAGAATATCTACTACCCCATATACTACTGGGATGTTGTACGAGGCGAATGAGAAAAATTAAAACAGGAGACGGGCAGCAGGTCTTCCCGGCAAATATTTCCATGGCAAATATCTCCCGTATGATGCATGCTATATATGCCTTTGTTTAGCAGTGGACTTTTGATAAGATGTAACGTTAGTTATAAGGTGGTACCAATCAAGACGCATGAAGTAATACAAAATAAAAATGGAAAATATTACTCATAAATATACATTAACTTATTTCACGAGTTATTAGAACATACATAAATACATAAACACTCACGCCTGTCACCCAGAGGGGTAGGCAGAGACTACAGACTTCCATTTAGCACGATCCTGACACACCTCTCTCGCCTCCTTCACATCCATATACCTACGCATACATGCTCGTCGGTTAAGGATACTCCCAATTTGGTCCGTTTTCAATAAATCGCCAATTTGGTCGATACATTTTCACCTAGGACGTCCCTTTCCGACTCTGCCATTCACTTCTGCAACATAGATTTTCTTTGTCACTCTTTCCTCATTTATTCTTTCCACATGGCCAAACCACCGAAGCATTCCTTTCTTAATCCTGGTCACATCATCTTGCAAACCACACTCTTCTCTTATCACACACTTCCTCACCCTGTCATTCAGATTCAGCCCTAACATACTCCTTAACGACCGCATTTCTACTGCGTTCATTCTACTCTCGTGCTTTCACTACCATATGTTAAAGTAGGGACCAACACAGCATTGTGAATTGCCATACGTCCCTTTTTCGACATATTTGACTCTTCACAATAGAGTGTAGGGCCCCATTTACTCTATTTCCTGTAGAACAAATTGAATATTTTACTAAAAACTAATATCTTATAGGCCATACTCGCTGCAGTGTAGTGCTATATAGTTCAAATAGCTACTTTTTAACTTCCCTGTGGGAAGTTACTGTAAATAGGTCCGATTTTAATTTAACATACATCCACGTTTCAAGGTCTTTAGAGTCGAATAGTATGGTTTTTAAGAGGATGTCCGAGTGTGTACATGTACGTACGTATGTATGTATGTTCGTCGCCTCGTGTATCTCGAGAACAAAGAGGTGTATTGACATAGGACCAGTTTCATTTAACGCATAATTGTGTAACTTAGACATAATTAAATTTTGAGCTAAATCGGTCAATTCGTTTTTTGTGCCGAATGAAAAATTGTATAAAATATTAAAACATCTGATATTTTTTATTCTTTCCACTGGGAAGTTAGTCGTGTCGACCTTTCGGGTCGCACCTAGACCGCTTTTTGGTAACTTTATTTTTTTAGCACACAGTCCTTCCCCGGTCGAGCCAACCCATTCATGCTACAACCATAATATAGCTGCTGTGTGACTCTACCACGTATGTATATTCAAAGTTTTTTGTTGAATTGTGTTATATTATTTGTTTGTTTGTTGCTTTCAGGAGATTTTTCAGTCCTTTGTTCCATTCAAGCGCCTTCAGGAGAGCGTTGGATGTCTGGAGACTTTTTAGCCACAGATAGAGTACTTGTGTGGTCTACGGAGGGGAAGGGATACTTGTATAAACTACCGGCTAAGTGAGTAGAAATATTATTTTAATGTTTCAATATGCGTTAACTGCATATTATACTAAGATCCAACTATATATGTAATGGGGTAGTAACAGGTAACAATCTTAAATATGTGTTATGGTAGATATGTCGCTTGATATTTTACGATTAAAAATAGCCCCTAATGTAATGTGGTAATAGATTTGTAAGAACTGACCAAACATGTGATATTGTTGGTATTGTAAGTGAAGTATTTGCAGATAAACAGTGATTATATATTTCATAAATCGTTCAAAAAGGAGAATAGATTCTACCTACATTGTGAGGAATTCTGATAATATCTATGGGAGTAAAAATAATTTGGTATTTTATCGCGTCTATGTGTTTGTGAATGGGGTGTTTGTAAATCATGGTTTTATCTAAGTTCATCATTAGATTTTCATCAGAGCACATTGCCTGGTATTTATGTGTTGAATGTTTTTCATACACACAATACACAGATTTATCATGGACACAGATTAGATTACCATAGATTTTTAATCACCATAGATTAAACAAGTGGTAAAATTAAAAAAAATTGTCAAACAGCTTCAATACAAATAAAATGAGAACATAATATGTTGATGACGTAGTCGAAGATAAATACGTATTATTAAGGATAACTGAAAAACTATTAATCAGATCTTAACCAAATTTATATGGGACTATATGAGAATCGTCAAAATAGGTTCACATAGAAAAAAGGTCTAAAGTAACACATACAAATTACAGTCGAATTGAGAACCTGCTCCTTTTTCAACTAATTTCAAGAAAAAGATAGCTGAAGAAAGAAAGCCGGTGCTTCTCATGTGGTACCAAATGAAATTGATCAAAATCTGACCAATCGTTTTTGAGTTATCCTTAATAATGCGTATTTAATAAATTAAATCAACTTCGGCTACATTGATGATCTCATTTTATTTATATTGAAGTCGGTTATACTATAATTTTTCAAATTTTCCACTTTTTATTTAAAGGAGCTTGAAAAGTGAAAAATCACAATAAATTAAGTACAAACAAGTGTAAATGCCTTATTGTATGATCTAATATTTTATTTTTACATTTCATTATACATAATCTACATAACATATTCAACACTAAATTATGGATGTGGAAAAAAATTACATTCTGTGTATTTATGAAAAATAAAGAATAGTTTTTAGTGATAGTGATAGTGAAAGAATACATTATACAAACATAATACATAAATTTATTATAAATATATACAAGAAAGTTTAATTTTTAAAGGCCATTTGAAGAGAAAGGGTTAGGTGAATGCATTATGTAATAACACTTACATAATATCTGATATGTCTAACCTAACTTTACACAATAATCTATCGCTTGTCATCTCTATAATAAGTCTAATATTAAAAACGCAAATAAGCCTTATAATTAAGTTAACTAATTAAATTAACAATTGATGAAAAAAGAACAAGTTTACATTTCATTGAGCACCATCATTACATTTTCATAGGTCTTATTTTAATATCTCCACAAGATATTTTGATCATCATTGAAGCAAAAGTTTTTCGGACAGGACTTCACAAAAACCTAACAAACATTTTATTCTGCCTGCCGGCTAAATGCTAAAATGTAAATTTCTTTTATAGCAAGCTACGCGGACGGGCTATACGTAGGTCAGCACAGATTGATTTGTTATTTCGTACGTAATTGTTTTTAATGTAGTCCAAATTATGGTAATTCGATTCCTTTGCCAGCACTTTTTAAGGCTTGTTTTATAGTAAGTTTTTGTGTAATACAGTGTCGCTTTTTTGAGTTTTGAAAAGGTTTTAAGTTGCAAATAAAAAAAACTTTTCAGAACTGTGTAGAAAGCTGTCATTTTTGTGTACATTATTTCATTATCGTTTCATTTAATTACAAGATAGTGTTGTATATTAGTCATAGTTGAGAGAATTGGTACGGTATGTTTACATTTTAACAGTCTTTTTATAACTTTACGTTGCAAACACAAGTCCATATCACTACATTCCTTTTTATTTAATGTCAGTTGTTTGATAAACATGCATCTGTAATCCCATATATCTAAAATTTGCTTTAGAAAAATGTACTTCACTTTGTATTATATCATGAATAATGTGACTTGTTAATATTTTTTATTTTCATTGTAACTTTCCCAGTTTTCTTGCGTTATTGTTAAAAAATATTATAATGATTTTTTATTCAGATGTTACGATGGAATCTATCGAACTTTTTGTTTCTGTTATTATGAACGCAAGGAGCGACAATTAATGTGTTATTTAATTGCAGCTCTGTGCCAGATCATAAAGGATTCCATGGTCCCACTGTGGAGCACGACAGCCCAGTCCTCTTTGGTATTTTGGCACATCCTGACAACAAGGTATACTTGATAACATTGAAGCTAGTTATAACTATTTTATCCGCAAAAAAAATGTAACTGGGTTCAATTATCCATGGCTAGCTGCTGTCGTGTCCGCCGGCGATGCGATTCGTGACGACATCTGTAGGCGGAAAGCAGCGACGTCTGTTGCTACGAGGCGACTCGCACGGAGTTGTGTCTGTTTGGAGCGTGGATGATGCGGCTACGGCGGTGCCCAACCAACTGCCTTGTGAGTATAGTGTTGACTAGCCTAACCTTGTGAATGTTGTTCCCAGGATAGAGGTTTTACAGAGGCCTAGATTAAAAATTGTTTTATTTTATTTTTATTTTATAGAATAAGAGGACAAACGAGCACACAGTACACTTGATGGTAAGTGGATGGTGTGACCCATACACATCTACTTTTACGTAGGCGGTCCCATAATGAATTGGCCTAACTATGAATCAATGAAGGAAATGAAACGAAACCAATTTTATTTTTCAATATAATCACCATGAATACTAACACACTTCTGACATCTGTGAATCAACATCTCTAAACCTTTATAAAAATAATCACATTTTTTATCCTCAAAATGACTGAAGACGGCCGCCTGCAACTCTTCATCGCTTGAAAATTTTCTTCCTCTTAAGTCCCGCTTTGAATTTGGAAATAAATAATAGTCGGACGGGGCCATGTCTGGACTGTAAGGTGGATGTTGAACTTCTGTGAACCCGCATTGACGAACTGCATCCTTCGAAACACCAGCGGTATGAACAGGGGCGTTGTCATGGAGCAACAGGACACCTTTAGACAGCTTGCCTCTTCGTTTTTCCTTTATCTTGTCTCGTAATTTATATATTAAAGAGGCATAATATTCGCCGTTCACGACTGTATTACGTTCTTTATAATCCACCATCAAAATGCCTTGAAAATCCCAAAATATTGTGCACATCAGTTTTTTAGTCGATTGTTGCACCTTTGCCTTTCTAGGGGGCTTTTCACCCTTATAACGCCATTCCATTGACTCGCGGTTGCTTTGTGGATCATAATACAGGATCATAGTTTCATCGCCAGTCACTAGCCGCTCGATCACAGTCTTTGGATTTTCGCCACAAAGATCCAAAAACTCCGAAGCGCAGCGCACTCTTTCCTGTCTCTGTACCGCTGAAAGAAGTTTCGGTACCCATCTTGCACTCACTTTTTTCATGTGAAGATGTTCATGGATCGCGCGATGAACGGTACTCTTAGAGAGCCCAAGCCTTGCTGCAATTTCTCTTAATCTTCAAACGACGGTCACTCAGAACCTCCTCTTCGATAAGAGCAATCGTTTCGGGAGTGAGCACTTCCACAGGTCGACCGTCGTGTCCAAAGTCTTCGACGGTTTCTCTCCCGTGGCGAAACTCTTTCACCCAATTTTTCACTGTGCTATAGGAGGGGGCAGACCCCTTATACACGCCATCCAATCGTTCTTTTATTTGGGCAAGGGATAAACCTTCTTTAAACAGAAACTTTATGACACTTCGATACTCAGTTTTCGACATTTTGATAAAATACGCGATTCTCGTTATTCAAATGCCTGTTAAACTAAGACTAAGCATTTCATGTCGATGCGTGTTTCTTATATTAAGTGCACGATAAACGTACTATTTAATGCAACACAACATGTAGCGACATGTCGCGTTGAACTATATCAGGCCAGTTCATTATGGGACCGCCTGGTACATTCGATTAAGAATAAAAATGCAGATACATTGTCACCCCTGAGGACTAAGATGGAATGCATCTTATCTAGTAAAAAGGATCTTAGTTGTTCTACACTCACCATACGAAACACAACAGCATTATACGCTGGTATTCTCTGAGAACGCGGACCTTCTTCGGTCGGATTGACCCATACGTGTTACAATATATAATATAGCTGCAGCATGGCTCCACCACGTACTAAATATAGATACATCGTAACCTTTGAAGGCTAGGGTGTAATGCCCCATTACCAGTAAAACGGGTCTCCGACTCTCGTCACATCAGTCATCGTCAGCAGCATCATACTATTGTTATACGCTGGTATTCTTTGCGGGCGTGATCCTTCACAAGTCGAACCAACCCGTGCTGTAGCAATACCACAGCTTCAGTGTAGCTCTCCCATTTAAAAACTCCCACGGTCTATCCCACTAAGTCATGCTATCCGCAGGCTAATCTAGCCTATATAAGCCTGCTGTTGGCTATATAACTTGTACGTGAGATTGTTGTCTCTTGATGAAACTTCACCTTCATTTGTGATTTGTATCGACACACATACATTTGTTTTAATTATATTTTAATGTATTTATTATAAAACCGACCGCTCTGCTGCTGTCGGTTAGTCTGACCTTATAATTTCTTAAGTTACCTTCTATTGAGTAATCTGACCGTTTGGAGTAATATAGTCTAGTTTATCCTTGAAAATCGAATATGGTTTATTGTAGCCTTGTGGGCTGATCGTTTGCCTAGTTTTACTAGTTATGTAGGTTAGTCTATAAATCTACTGTAGCATAGTCCTCTAAGTCAACTGTAGGCATAATTTTGAGTCTACTATTATTGTGAGACAGTGTTTATTATGTAATTTCTTAACCTATATTTATAATTTTCAAATGATTGTTCTCTTATTGGCTTTTTGTATTTAATTTAACTTTTTCTCTACAGCTCATGCGCCAATTGTTATGACGAGTTTGGATATGGCGTGGGCTGAAATGAACCCTAGTCCCGTCGGAATTTTGGACCAGCTAAGTCATCCAGACGAACAAGGTATTATTATATTAGATTATATCTGATTTCATACTTATGTTCTTGAGTGGTTTTATTGACTGCATTTTTATTTTCTAATTTATCAAAAAAGTTTTATTTGTAGGAGTATTTAAAAAAACATAAGACTTCAACAAATGGAAATGTTTTTTTAATAGCGTTGGGTGACAAAGGAGCACGCATTCCACATGGTAAGTGAATGCTTGTGCCCATAGACATCCACATTTTTATCCTCAATTAAGGATCCAAATGCAAACACTTTGTCACCCCTCAGGACTAAAATGGAATATCTCATTTCCGGTAAAAAGGGCCTCTGGATCTCTACACTCACCATACGAAACAGCAGTATTAAGCTGCACTTTACGCTGGTATTCTGTGAGAGCGTGGTCCTTCCCCGGTCGAGTCGACGCATTCATGCTACAACCATAAGATAGCTGCAGCATGGCCCTACCACGTATAAGATACTTTGTTAATTATTGATAATATTTAACAACAGTCTCCTGATATTTCTTAACTAAGCTATTTATGTGCTAATTTAATTATAATAGCAACATTGATATAATATTCACCACGTACTATAACAGATACCCCGAATAAAACAGATTAAGTTTGTGCCCACGAATTCTGTCACTTCGTGTCTTCTATACATGGAAATTATTAACCCTTCAATCCCCATAAAATCCCATGCAGTCGCATGCGTCCATCAAATCCCTAGCGGTCGCATGCGACCGCACCCACCCACAGCATTTTAAACCATTAAAACTTATATTTAGAAACTACTTTTCTATAAAGAAGTTTGGCATTATAATATCTATAAATGTAGATGTGCATTGGCCACAGCATCCACTTACTATCAGGTGAACTGTGTGCACCCTTATTCTATAAAAAAAGTAGCAAAATAGTATTTTAGTTATAATAAAACGTAATATACATAATCTACCCATTCCATTACAGGCCATAAAAGTCGACTGCTGAACATAGCCCTACCCCATATTTTGTCTCATATGGGGGATTCCCGCCATAGTTGACACGCCTGGCGAGCGGGCTGTCAACCGCAGTTTTTTATTATTTTAGGTTGATATCGGGAAAACGCTGATGTGAATTTCCCTCTGCCTTCTCTTACGACACCCACGAAGTTTTATGGGGTAGAGGATATTCTTCCACCACCACTACACCTTACACTTTATTGTGTGGGTATATACATAATACTAAATAGTAAAACTAGATAAAGGATTTCGTTGTAATTATTTACAAACCCCTTCAAGAACAGATGTTCTCAATATATTAAATGATAATTTCAAGATTGTATACGAACTTAAGTAAGATAACTCAAGTCATGTTTTGTTTACAGAAATAAAGCTCACTGCCTCCATATATCTCCTCGCTGCCAACCGCCTCGTGGTCGGCCGTGAAGACGGCTCCATTGTGATTGTGAACGCAACCCATACGGTGCAGTTACAACTACTGCATGGAGGCCATCAGCAATTAGATGGTAATATTAAAATTAGTGAAAGTAATTCTTAATCAATGTATAATTTTATCATCATTTCCACAAGTCCACCGATGGACTTAGGCCTTCGCCATAGCACAAAGCATTTATGTTCCTGATCTACCTGCATCCATCGACCTCGAAGTGTCATAAGCGCGACTGCTGATAACGTGGTCCCCGGCTCGAATCTCGGGTCGGGTTAAAATCAGGTTCGGGGTAAAATAATTAAAAAATAATTCATAATATTACACTTAATATTTAATATATCATAATAATTTTATATCTAAAAAAACCATTAAAAGCGATTTTGTGTTTGCACGTTCGTCCACAAAAAGTTGTTTTTATAACAGGGTAAAGTTAATTTTTAAACGAGCTGGGAAATTTCTACTTTTAATAATTTTTATAATAATATCAATATCGATTATATTAAAGAATTATGTACAATGGATCATCTTATCATATATATTAAGTTGTAAATATTTTACTTTCAGATTGGCCACCTCATCAATTACTTTTGGGACATAATGGCAGAGTGAATTGCTTGTTGTATCCTCATCACGTTCATCCCAGGCAAGTAATTTGTAATAATATTTTATATCTCCTCTCTCTCTCTCTTTCTTTCTATTTCCCTTTATATCATCATCATCATCATCATTACAGCCCTTCACAAGTCCACTGCTGAACATAGGCCTCCCCCAAGTAACGCCACAATTGTTCCCTTTATATCGTCTTTAAGTATGTTCCGTAAACTCAAAACACAGATTAAATTGTAATTTTTTTACTACCACAGATACGATCGATCGCACCTGGTGTCCGGTGGGATAGACTTTGCGGTGTGCCTGTGGGACTTGTTCAGCGGAGCCCTACTGCATCGCTTCTGTGTCCACGCCGGCGAGATCACGCAGCTCATAGTGCCGCCACATAACTGCAGTGTACGTGTTTTTATTATAATATCTGCTGCCTCGTTGGTCTAGTGGTTGTAGTAGTGCGACTGCTGATCATGAGGTCCTGGGTTTGAATCCCGGGTTGGGCCAAAAAATTAATTATTTTTTCCGTCAAGAGTTGCCCGGAATCAGGAAGTTGGCGGTGTCTCACCCCCGTGCCTCGGAAAGCACGTAAAGCCGTTGGTCCTGCGTCTGATCTCTCTCCGGTCGTCGGTTTACCGACCCATCCGATTATGAGCGTGAGGAAATAAAGAGTGCACCTGTGCTTGCGCATTCACTTGGGCACTATAATCCTGTCCTGCGCCGATGGCTAGCCTCCGTTGAGACTGGCCGCCGTGGCCGAAATTCGGCCTGGAGGTCATTATTATAATATCTAAGGACTCTTTATTTGAAGTTTTTCTCAGCCTTTTTATAGTAAATTTGTAATATATTAAAAGGGGACAACTGCTGAAAGGTTTGCTTTTCCGAGTGAAGAAGGAATAAGAACCAGTACGGTCGATCAAAGATATTAGGAGAGTTGTGAACTACATATTTGAAACTTAGGATTTATTACAATAATTGATTTAATTTACGCAATCAGTACTAAGCATACAAAATTGGTTAATTTAACAGTTCCTCTTAATTTATAGTCGAACTTCTGATCGAAATGATATGAATTGTTTGGGACGTAATTTTTTTTTTAAATTTCCCGCTAAGAAAGTTGCGGATTTCCAGTATTTCTTCAAACTTAGATTTTCTATGAATTTTAATTAATTCGGTCTGTGAGTTTGTGAAATCTCAAAAATAAAAATTTTGAAAAACGGTTTTTTGGAATAACTTTTAAAACACCTTTACCGATAGATTCCAAAAACTAATCAGCATTTAACCTTGCAAAGCTAACGTCGATCGTCGCCAGTCCGGTCAAAATCGGTTGATTCGTTCGTGAGATATCGTTAGCGGAAAATTTGAAAAAAAATTTTTTTTAAAGTACTCCGATATTACGTATTTAACGTCATAATTTGGTGAAATTTGGAGCGCCTTGTATTTGAAATTAGCGGGAAGTTCCAGAGATGGCCTTGCAGGGTCAACCCATTTTTTTAATAGACTTAAAATTATATTGAAAACTGTATTCTAGATATTGTCCAATGTGTATAAATATTTCAGACGCGGATACAGAAGTGCATCTGTTCTGTTGCTTCGGACCACAGCGTCACATTGCTAAGTAAGTGAAATTTTGTTCATAGAAAATAGTAACTATACAGAATGGGTCCCACATATATGCAATAAATGAAACCATATACTTGTTATCGCCTTTGCTGACGATATACAAAAAATGAACGTAATCGGTCCAGTAATTAGGTCAAAAAGTAGAGTTTTAATTTTAAGCAAATTTGAACTCTCTATAGAATTGGGTCACTAAGTCAATGATTCAATGAACTTCACTTGGAAGGATTCACCTTGAACATTAAAAAGCGACGTTGCCACGCAGTGCAAACTATTGGTATTGCGACATATCGACAGCGGTGTCTTTTGTCGGCGTGCCACCCGCGTGCAACGTTGTCACTCTTCCAAGAGGTCAAGGTACGTTGTCTAAACAGAGTGTTCACTTTTACTGAATTTATTTTAATATTTATTTTGTTTGAAAATTTCACTTTTTTATTTTACGGATTTTAATTTAATATTTAATTTTTCTACACTTCTACGGACTAGTATTACTTGTGGTTTCATTTATTGCATATATGTGGGACCCCATTCTGTAAAATATAGAAGCCACAGCACGTTTATCTGTTTTTTATTGTTACTAGGCTTAACGGAGCGCAAGTGTGTGACGCTTGCCTCTAGACACTTGTTCCCCGTGGTGAGCATAAAGTGGCGGCCGGCCGACGACTTTATGGTGGTGGGCTGTAGCGACGGCACCGTCTACGTCTGGCAGATGGAGACCGGACATCTGGATAGGGTCTTGCACGGTCAGTTTGACAGAAAAAAAAGATAATTCATTGTGTTCTAATTTTTTAACGATTAAAAACTTTTGAATAAGTTACCATAAAGCCTGCCCGTCGTTGGTAAGATAGACCTCTTTCAAGTTTAGGTTTGTCATAAATAAATTGGGTAGAGGTTTAGTGACTGCTACACCTGACCCTTTGTTATTTTTATCTTTCTTCACATTCACAATTAATATGATTTAAGTGAACTAGAGGAAAAAGCTATGGATTAGATCTGAATGAATCAATGGATTCGGCTCGAAGGACCGAAAATACATTTTAGGGATATCACAGATTAACGTTTGAATTTTTGTCAAGTTTCATAGGTATAAAAAATCTTGTCAATTATATATATGTATAAAACTTAAAAAGTACCGCCTACGTAACAATATACGATTACGACGCCAATTTCGAAGAAGTCTCTTCATCTCCTTTATGTTCTCGCATTATGATCAAATATTTTTTTTAATTTGCCTCTCCTTGTGATGTTGTCATTTGATGATTCCATTGTTAATTATCAGTTTAAGTTGCAATTAATAATATATTTCAGTGTACCCCACGATTTAGTCGTGCTGACGTAAAAAAATTAGGTGTTTGAATAAAAATAATTCATAGCCACCTTTACTTCTACGCAGGCTAAAAACTAAAAAGCAAACAGCATGTACAGTAATATATAAAGGCACCAACGCTCGTCACACGTAGACGCTTTGAAATCTGTGTAAGACTGCGATACTATTCAAACATTTCTTAGTAAACTAATCATCGAAATGCCTTCCTGTTTGGTTATTTGTTATGTTATATGTGGTTAATAAAACATCGAGCTGTAGAAATGATGGTATAACTTTATGGTAGATCAATTGGACCATGTTATGCAGAAATGATCCACAAATTGGTTAAAATAATGATCCAGAGGCTCTTTTAATTTCTGAAAGGTAAGTAATCCCAAAATCAACATGTATTTTTTTAAATTATACACATTATGATATAATAGTGTTTTTGTCATAAGAAAAATGCTTTTATCTTTCAAATCTAGCATTTATCTTACATGATACTTTTACAACTATGTATTTTTATAAAAACATATTTTCATATTTTTTATTCACAACATACGTTCACAAAGCGGCAATATCGATAAACACGATGGTGACAAAGCGAGCGATCTTCTTAGGTACATTAAATTCGCTTAACTTTGAATAACTATAAATTTCTGCACAAAACGGTGTAATTACAGTCGCGATACTTCTTTTGTCACCTGGCTCGAACTAGTGAGTCGTGTACTTAGAAGAAATTGGCTCATCGGCTCTCAAGTGGCTATGGTCTATTGGACGCAGGTATGATCGCCGAGGAGGTGTTGTCAGCGTGCGACGAGACGGTTGCGGACGAGCTGGGAGGCGCGCTGGCGGCCGGCGCTGGCGACCTGCAGGGCCTCGCCAACCCCGCCGTACACTTCTTCAGGTGAGCTCTTTGTCAACGCCTTTTAGTCAAGTTATAATTCGGTGTTTACTAAATTGAACGAAAATGTATTATGACAAGTTATAAAAAAAAATCTTACGAGCTAAACTGTAATAGCAAATTAAATGTGGATGCAAATTGAAAAAGTATTACTTTAAGGGAATTAAGATCACAACATGGAATAATATTTCAAGCAAATTCGCATATTGAAACATCATCACTTATTAGCTAAAAGTTTATTGTAACTTCTTACGACTTGGGACGCGTAGTCAAAAATTGAACTTATTTCCCGATAATTCTTTTATTTCAATTGTTATATATATTATAAGACGTTCGTCACGATTTACCTTCGATGATGGTGTCACCCTACCAGAAACGGGGCCTGTGGCGTTACGGGGCCACGCCTGCCCCCGGGGATGGGATAATTCGAAAGTGGTCTCGAGATATCGTGATAGTACTGTGTGTGTAGTGGTAGTGTGTAAGTGGTAAATAATGCCCACGGGACGTGCGATAAAGCATTACGAGAGAAGGGTTCCGATTGCGTTTCTAATCGTGATCAGTAGATTTCTCGGATTATGGACGACTAAATCTAGTCCAATTTTACCCTCAGAAGACTCAGGTTTGCGCGTTTACCGAAGATACGACAAACTTCAATTTCAGGGCATTTCCCCTTGCTACCAATACATTCATCAACATTCAACAACTTTCCGTCTTAGTCCTTAAGGGGTGACAACGCATCTGCGTTTTATTCTTAATCGTGGTTAAATATAGATGTCTATGGGCCACAGCATCCACTTACCATCAGGTGGACTGTGTGCTCATTTCACTCTTATTCTATAAAAGAAACGAGGCTCCAATTACTGTATTATTTTGTATGCCTTGAGAAAGAAAGAAATTAATTTTCATTTTTTCACTTTAATTTACATATTATTAGAGTGGCTGGCGGTATTGCAGTAATAGTTTTGACGCAGGGGGCTGCGGCACCGCAACCTGACTGCGATGCGCGCAGCGACTGCGCGCGGGCTGGCGGCGCTGGCGGGCGCCGGTGGTGCAGGCGGCGCTGGCCCGCTCGCCGAGCCCGCGCGAGCGCGCCGCGCCCCGCTCACCGTGCAGGGATTCCGCTCCAACCCCACAGGTGACCACCCTCCTTCCTCTTCTTTTTCGTGGGGAAATCCTCATGGATACCATTCGTTGCGGGGGCAACGACAAGGTTATGCCGGACTCCTACCGGCTAAAATCCCTCGGTGAATACCATCAACGTGTACGACGGGTTCCGGGACCACCCTCCCTCCTACACTCCGCATACACTACTGCATTGACACGATCAGTCTTCTCGAACCGAGTGGACGCAACTTGAGAGTTCGAGTTTCGACTCGCGAGTCGAAAGCATCTCTCATTGTGATGTTCCGAGCTGACTTGTATACGCTTAGTAAAGAAAATATGACAGCTAATAACAACTGCCTAGCTTCCCATGCACAGAATTATTCAAAATGTCAAAAAGTATTCTAAATCTACAAATTCTTCTTCTTTTGTGAGCTGCCTTATATTTTTCATGTCTAAGTTCCTCTATTATCAAGTCTGCGACTATTACGATCCTATTTCGCACAAATTCCGACACTTTTCAATGTTGACTGTGGAAAACAATTGTTAGAGTGCAGAAAATCGTCCGAATTAACTATGTTACTAGTGTACTAGAATAGCTGTAACAACAGCTATCCTAGTACACTCGTATGTACTCCTACACTCGGTCCGAACATACACTTGTCATGTCAACGCGACTTAAAAGTAACTTGAACGAAACGTTGTATTTTATGTTATGTCCAAATACTCAAACACTACTACTCAATTGTAAGACACCGTTAAGTCTCGTGCTGTCCCTATCACTTTAAATGAAAGTGACTGTGACACCAGGAGACTTAACATCTTAATATTGAGTAACGTTTGAGTAAGTATTTGGCCGTTACACACGATTTCGACGCTCGATAATTGATACTTCTTGGAATTACATGTCCTCTCCAAATCGACTTCGGTCGCGGCGGTCGGTTTTAACGGAGACTATCTGCACAAGACAGGTTTATAGTGTCTTATTTTTTTAAATTATATGCGCAAGCATAGGTGCACTCTACTCCCTCACTGTCATAGTCCGATGGAACGGTTATCCGGCACGACCGGAGAGAGATCAGGCGCAGAACCAACGACTTTACTAGCTTTCCGAGGCACGACTGTAAAACACCGCCAACTTCCTGACTCCGGGCTGCTATTAAGAATTTTTTTACAAAAAACTGCTACTAAGAATTTGGTCCGAGCCGAGATTCGAACTCGGAACCTCATAATCAGCAATGCCGTTTACGATCAATTAACCAAGAAGTCAGTCAACTTCTTAGAATAGTATATATCTGGAAAAATAATTCTTACCAAAAAGTAAAAGCGACTTCGAAAAACTAAAATAGTAAAATTATTTAACATTCTAAAGTTGGTACTAAGTCATATCGTGTAGAAGAAAAAAGGCCCCGTTCAAGTGAACTAAAGAATATCACAATCTCAATTTCGTGCAAATAGTTACATTAAAAATTTCATTCCTTTTGCCACGATGTTTTACTACTTTAGCCAATTTTTACTTCATATTTATATGTTTTTTATAGACCATAGAAATCTACATTTATCCTCGATTAAGAATCAAAACGCAAATGCGTTGTCTCCCCTGAGGACTAAGATGGAATGCCTCGTTTGAAATAAAAAAGGATCAAATAAAAAAGGAAAAGGAAGGTCTCTGGATCTTACGCATTACGTAAGCATATCATTGGTTATGAAAAGAAATATTTTGAAAATGCATTCGATTAAAAATTTTATAGTAAGTATTTCATTTATGTGTATATTTTTTGCCAACTTCAAAATAGGAGGTGGTTCAAAATTTATATGCATGTTTTTATAATTCCTTATTATTTGTATGTACACGATATCCTGGCCAATTGAGGCCCGATATTGAAGATCCTTTCTTTAACAAATAGGTTATATTTCATGGATGACTCCATATAATCATAGTCGTACGTGGTAGAGTCACGCTGCAGCTATATTATGGTTGTGGCACGAATGGGTCAGCTAGACCTGGGAGGACCACGCTCTTACAGAATGCCAGCGTAAATGCTGCTGTGTTCGTATGGTAAATGTAGAGAACCGGAGACCCTTTTTACTGGTGACGAGAAATTCGCTTCGCTAGTAAACTAAAACATATGTGTACATTTGTAAATCACTTACAATTAGTAAAATAATTTTTAAATGAAGTGAATACTTCGTGCCTATACTCTGTATAGAATTTTTTTAAAATAGCAAAATTTTATAGGAACATTGGGAAAAGATACAAAGGTTTATTAAAAACAAGTCAAAGAAAATTTGATTCCGGCCAGGATCGAACTGGCGACCTTCTGCGTGTAAAGCAGATGTGATAACCACTACACCACGGAACCGCTTACGTAGGCTGTTGAATTTTTCCATATTACTATAGCAATTGCTATATTATATTATTTTAGTTTATATTTAGATTCGATTAATTTTAAATTTTAATGATAAAAAAAATATTTTTCATTTGATGTTTTTTGTTTACAAGCACATGCAGTATGGCTCTGTGGTACCACATTGCTGGTACCACAGAGCCATACTGCATGCATGTATTATGCTTGTAGTAGCACGAATGGGTTACTTCGACCGGGGAACGACCACGATCTCGCTGAATACCAACGTAAAGCTTAATGCTGCAGTTTCGTATTGTTAGAGAACCGGAGCCTCTTTTTACTTGTAATGTGCGTTATATCTTATTCCTCAGAGGTGACATCAATTCTTCTTCATTTTGATATTTTGTCGAAGTTGTAGGTTTATGGACCACAGTATCCACTTGTCGTCAGGCGCACTGTGTGCTTGCGTATATTATAATTCTATAAAAATACACAATAGAGAATATCGGTGGGTCCTACTATCGAAATCCAAGTAGACTGCTGTTAGACGTCAAAATACAATATAGACCAATATAAGTAATGTAAAGCTGAAGGTAGCCCGAGCTTACTATAGCATCAGCACGTCAATCACCTCAGACCCTGTGACCAAGGTTTTTCTCAAAGGGACTCTAAATCATCATCATCATCATCATTACAGCCCTTCACAAGTCCACTGCTGAACATAGGCCTCCCCCAAGTAATGCCACAAAGCACGGTCCTGAGCCACCTGCATCCATCGACTTCCTGCATATCTTACCAGGTCGTCACTCCATCTAGTGGGGGGTCGCCCTACACTACGCCTACCGGTACGAGGCTGCCACTCCAGAACCTTTCTTCCCCATCGGTTATCGGTTCTTCGAGCTATATGGCCGGCCCATTGCCACTTCAGCTTACTAATCCGTTGGGCTATGTCGGTCACTCTGGTTTTACTGCGGATATCCTCATTTCTGAGTCTATCACGCAGACAAATTCCGAGCATAGCCCTCTCCATAGCTCGCTGAGCGACCTTGAGCGTCCTCATACTCTAAATGAAGAGAGCTAAAATTAAATTGATATTAAACGTTATATAACTTGGGAAGTTTGCTAGGAGGATATCAGTTCTAGTACCCGGCTAAGATATAGATCGTCTTAATGATAAATTAATGTTTCAAAATTCTAAAATCTAAGAAAATTAAGGCAACACTATAGGCTTCTTGAAATTCTGGAAAAATATATGTAATCATTATAATTACTCGTAGTATTAGTAGTAATTACTTTAGTAATTCCAATTGATTTATTATTCAGTTTTTTAGTTCTAACCAATATAGATGAAAAAGAAAGCGAGAGAGAAGTGAGCTGTCAAGTGTCAATGTCACACGCATATGTTTCTAATATTGGCTCAAACGTCATCGATGTAATGACATATTACCGTCTTGATTTAGCAGGTTATACAACAGCTTATATTCTCTATGTCAGCTCTAAGGTTTCACTTTACTTGATTCTTTTTTACTTTCTTTACAACCTTGATATTGGCAGATAATCATCGGCGGAACTATGAAGCCATTTTTAAAGAAAAAAAAGAAGTAGAAGAAGTACCGCCTTGATGTTTATTTATTGAGTTCCGCAATTTTAAGTGTAAATTCTTGTTTTGAACCAACGAACAGTCCTATTAAAAAAAAAAACGAAGATAAGAAACCGTGTTCCGTTTGTGTCTGCCTATTCTTAATGTAGTGCACTAAGACCTCGCCTGGATTTCATACATTTTAAAACATCTTATATAATATGTAAACCCTGTTTGCCATAAATAACAAACTTGGTAGATAATTTATGTTGGCAACAACATTTAACTATTTTTGAAGGTGATTCTAAATATTCACTTAGATATTTCTAATTATCTACTACTGAGGTTTTATTTTCGGGCTTAAAATAAAATCAGATTTTATAAGCGACTCCCGGTTTCGCACGGGTGATTTTTGGATCTCGACAACAGCGCCATCTACCGTGTCAAAATGTTAAGCTAAACCATCTAGAGACTCATTCTCGTATGAACAATAAATTTCATCGTAATAGGTCGAGCCCTTTTTGTTAGAGACAGCAATTGATTATTATTTATAGAGATTAATATACAAATATTGATTGCATTTTCTTTAAATTGTAAATTTCATTGAATTGATTTAATTTGTTTGATTTTCCTAGATCCCGAAAGTCACATACTTTTCTTCGACATCGAGGGTCTGATCGTGGAACTGTTGAGCGAGGAGTACTCTGCGATGAGCCCAGCCAGCCTAGAGGTAATATATACCTATGAATATATAGGATGGCCCAAAAGTCGTGGATCAAACGCAACTAGGGGTTAGATGGGGTCATCAGCTGCAAAAAGTTGTTCTACGGGAGGTCCTTAAAGTCAACCCCTGCAGAGTTATAATTTATTTTGTGTTTTTATGAGAAAATTGACTTTTTTTAACTAATTCTTATTAGAATGCCAAAAAATAAACATCCTCTATCTTTTTTATACTTTTCACTAGATTGGTACTGATGAGTCCTTGCGTTAGACATGCTATTTATGGTTGTTTATTGGGTGTGTTGAAGATAATGTTAAGTTTTACGATTATTATTTTTCTCAAATTATAACTTTTTATTTACTTCGGACCCCACTGTGAAAAAAAAATACTCTACCGAAAAGTGACCCTGTATTACAAGTTTTGGCGCATTTAATAGGGATTCTGAAAAGGTATTACACATGGCCATGAGTGGCTCTAATATCTTTCTAGGACGAAAAAACAAAGCAACGATTGTGAAATAATTGTTTTATTAAGCAAAACATTTTACAATAAATGCTCAAAATTCCTGCCTCTGACCATAATACATAATCTGCACCGTCTAATAAAATTCCTACGTAACCTACGGAATGCACTTCTGTTGTTAGTTACTTGTACTCTAGCAAACTCGAGCTTTTGTCGTAGTTCTTGTTCGCTATTGTTCTCTCCTTGGTAAACTATTTCTTTAAAATAGCCCCAAAGAAAAAAATCTAATGGATTTAAATCGGGCGACCGGGGTGGCCACGCAACATGTCCGCCTCGACCAATCCACCGGTTGGGGAAGCGCTCGTTCAAATAATCTCTGACTGCTCGAGCGTAGTGAGGCGGGGCGCCATCATGTTGCAGCCACATTTCTGCTATTCTTTCTTCTGGAACTTCAGCTTCGTTAAGAATATGGTTTAAATTATTTTGCAAAAAATTTAAATACTGAGCACCATTCAGCCTTGCTGGCATTTCATGCAGCACCAACTGCTGGCCAATTATACCAGCCCACATGTTAATACCAAACAGATTCTGGAATCGATCATTTCTTATGATATGGGGGTTTACTCTGGAGTAAAAATGTAGATTGTGGATATTGAATACTCCCATTCTTCTAAAAGTTGACTCATCCGTCCATAAAACCTTGTTAAAGAACTGCGGATCTTCTCTGTGATATCTTAGCATCTCTCTACAAAACCGCACTCCAGGTTCATAGTCACCGGGCAGCAAAGCTTGCACCCTTTGCACGTGGTAGGCGTGATATTTTTTTCTGTTAATGACACGTTGCACCGTCGATCTTGGAATCCCGATATTACTGGATATTTGGCGTTGACTTATACTAGGATCCAATCTTAATTCTCTCAGCACTTCATCTTCATTTTCAAATTGCATCACTGGTCTGCCTGCTCTCATAGCATGCTGACCGGGTAAGACTCCCTCCATGTACGAATTATGTACGCGCATAAAGACCCTGTAATCCGGAAAACGATCACGGTTAGGGTAGCGTTGACGATATTCCCTGGCAGCAGCCCGGGCATTACCGTCGCAAAAGCCATACAGGTAATGCATTTCTGCATACTCCCGTTGGGTGTATTCTCTCCTCGCAGCAGCCATCTGTCCACTTTTGTAGCCAATCCGTCCGATTCACACAGCATTGATCACAGGTAGGCAATATATCACAAGTCCGAAAAACAAAGCGTAGGTCAAAGGAAAGAAACTGGTCACAAGTCGTCGTAAAACCGAGAAAAAGAACACGTGCGTACCCACAGGCAGGAAGCGAGTTACTAAAGAACACTAAACATTCTAAAGAAACATTCTCACGCGCATCCCCCAGCCCCCGCCCCTGCCGGCCCAGCCTTTTGTTTCCTAGAAAAGATATCGCTACCTGAACTGACGGGCCAACCGGCCTTTTACTGACAAAGGATTAAATAGTTAGTGTAAAAGAGAGGCAGAGAGTCTTTGTCATTAATTGTATTAATTCTAGTTTATTTTTAAATAAGCCTAACCGAGTTTTATGGTTGGGTTAACTTTGGCCTTGCCATGAATAATCGTCCTAAAAAGATATCAAAGCCACGCATAACCATGTGTAATACCTTTTCAGAATCCCTATTAAATGCGCCAAAACTTGTAATACAGGGTCACTTTTCGGTAGAGTATTTTTTTTTTCACAGTGGGGTCCGAAGTAAATAAAAAGTTATGATTTGAGAAAAATAATAATCGTAAAACTTAACATTATCTTCAACACACCCAATAAACAACCATAAATAGCATGTCTAACGCAAGGACTCATCAGTACCAATCTAGTGAAAATTATAAAAAAGATAGAGGATGTTTATTTTTTGGCATTCTAATAAGAATTAGTTAAAAAAAGTCAATTTTCTCATAAAAACACAAAATAAATTATAACTCTGCAGGGGTTGACTTTAAGGACCTCCCGTAGAACAACTTTTTGCAGCTGATGACCCCATCTAACCCCTAGTTGCGTTTGATCCACGACTTTTGGGCCACCCTGTATATAGCAGTGAGATGCATGGACATCATAATTACAGGTGGACGTAGAATATGCCACAGATTTACACCAACGCTTTGATCAACGTCAGTCATCTTGTTTTGGGGTATCAGGAAACTGCACATACAGTCCAGTACATCTATCACTAGTAACATCTCGCATAATAGGGTCAAGGCCCGACCTGGGAATTGAACTCAGGAACCCTCTAGGCCCGTCGCCCAATCACTTCCTTTGGGTAGCGTTAGATATTAAAAATTAGACATAGGACTGCATGGACTGCTGTCATTGATGTTGTTGATTTAATATTCAGACATTTATAATGTTTAAAAATAAATTAATGCTAGTATAGATTAAAGATGTCGCACCGATAGGTGAAGTGTGGGGCGGACGCCCACTATATAGAGTGACGACCTGGTAAGATATGCAGGAAGTCGATGGATGCAGGTGGCTCAAGACCGTGCTTTGTGGTATTCCTTGGGGAAGGCCTGGGTTCAGCAGTGAACTTGTGAAATGTTAATAAAATGCGAATTACTCATGATTAAGTAAATCTTTTCGAAGGAATCATTTGCGTGCGAACGTTGCAGAATATTCGTACTCATAATGATACCGTTATTGCGAGTTCGCTTGCGTGCTTGTATATTTTTACTTCTTCCTGGATTTCGATATGATCATATTTAAGACTGCGTGACTTAGTGGCTTAAGTACCACAATGCTAAGTCGCAAATCCTGACTTCGAATCCCAGTCAAAGGCAATATTTGTGTAAAAACAAATTGTAGATCTACAATTTATTTTATAAACATAGATTTACACATTTAATAATAGATTTTTCATAGATAACAATCGAGCTCACCTGATAGTAATTGTAGATTTTAGTTTGGTTGTTTTTTTAGCATCACTTTTTCCGTAATGTATAAGATTCATTAGGCTTATTGATGTTTCAAAGCTTTTCCTAACATAAAGGGACGAGTACGTCGTAATGTCCTATTTTAAATTAGCACGTTAAACCCTCCGTGTTATTGCGTTCTGATGAACTTAGAGATAGGTTTTATACATGGTAGAGTCACGCTGCAGCTATATTATGGTTGTAGCACGAATGGCTCGGCTCGACCGGGGAAGGACTATGCTCTCACAGAATACTAGCGTAAAATAGCAGCTTAATACTGCTGTGTTTCGTATGGCGAGTGTAGAGATTCGGAGACCCTTTTTAGTGAAAACGAGGCATTCCATCTTGGTCCTCAGGGGTTACAACTGACAACGCATCTGCGTTTTGATTCTTAATCTAGGATAAGTGTAGATGTCTAAGAGCCACAGCATCCGCTTACCATCAGGTGCACTGTGTGCTCGTTTGTAACCCTTATTCTATACAAAAAGCTTCCGATAGTAAGCGTGGGTTGTTGCCAGTATCTTAGTTTACTTATTCTCTAATAATACTTTTTTTGCCTTTCAAAAAGTATTACATAATGCGCAATTTTGAGTAAAAATATTTTGATTTGAGTCGGAATAGGCTATTAGCTAGAATTGTATATTTTTTTAAAATTTCTTTGTGTCTCCCAGGCTGCCGGTCTGATTACAAGTGAATATATGAAAGTGGCGGCGCTGACCCAATCAGCCAGTCCGGATGCGGCGAAACGTATATCCGGTAAGTCTTTTTACGTATTAATTGAACGCGGGAGACATTCAACACTGACTTTTATATGACCTTATGGCGATTGGTACAGATAATTTTGCTAGGACTATTGGATGTTGACTCCAAATGGTGATATATTATTTATGTCTCGTAAAAGAGTTTTTGCTAGAGTGAATTTGAAAAAAAAAATGGTTTATGTATTTAAGTTTGACATAACTTACAATTACTTTTTTCCTAAAACGTTTCTAAACCTAAATGTTCTTAAGTATTTATTCTAAATCTTTATTTCGGACAACTAACTGTGACGCCCTTCATGTTACTTTGAGAATATGGCGCGTATTCCAGTATTGCTTAACTCTTAAGATCTCTCAGTATATCGCAGCTTTATTGCTATATTTTTAGACTAGATTTGACAACACATGTTCCTTGATCTCTTTTACTCTATAAGGCCACACATGAAATACCTTTTTACTGTTTAACATGCGTTTAATTTCTTACGAACACGCTTACCGATATGGATAGATTTCTTCGGACGTGTGAGAGACAAAGCCGGTGACATGGAGCGGATCTTGAAAGAAAAGGACAAGCATGGTTTGTATTTGTCTAACGTTGAATAATATTTTTTTATTTTGCGTAAGTTTCTAGAACTTAATGAAGTTGAGAAGTGACCAACGAACTTATAGTCCATGTGATGGTAAGTAGCTATTGCAGTTAATGGAAACCTGCTGCCTTCTTCAAACATATAACTACAGATGCGTTGTCTAAGATGAACTAAAGACTGCGTGACTTAGTGGCCAAAGTACCAGAATGCTAAGTCGAAAATCCTGACTTCGAATCCCAGTCGAAGGCAACATTTGTGCAAAAATATAAATTGTAGATATGCAATTTATTTTATAAACATAGATTTACACATACATATAAACATTGATTTTTCATAGAAGAGGGACAATCGAGCTCACCTGATAGTAATGGTGGATTTAAGAAAATAATTTAAGAAATCATTAGATTTTAGTTTGGTTGGTTATCTGATATGTACATATCTCATATCTCTCAGGCTGTAATTTTACTGTCTTTTAAAGCGAACGCTCTGCTGCCTACTCAGTGAAGTAATTTTTTTTATAAAAAACGTTACCCCCACACTAGGATTTTCTCCTGTATCGTGAAGACAGTTTACAAACATAAATTGCATAATGACAAACATCCAGACCCGGAACAATTATTTGTAGGTCATACAAATACTTGTTCCGTGCGGGATTCGAACCCGCGGCCCCCAGCGAAGCCACTCATTGCTAAGCCACTGCGCCATGGCGCCATCGGAGCCGTTATAATATGCTTATGTCTAAAAACTATTTTAATGCTCAAACTAACATTAAAGTGATGTATTCAGCGGGGATAGAATCCGGGATGTCTTTTTACGTAGAGTAAGGATCTGTCGGTATTTCTTTTTGTAAATGGAAATGAGTACTGATAGCGTTTAGATTATGATGATGTATTGCATGTCTAATTCCCAACTACGGCAACAAGTTTTTTTTTAAAGAATACGGGTGACAAACGAGCACATAGTTCACATGATGGTAAGTGAATACTGTGGCCCATAGACGTCTATATTTATCCACGATTAAGAATCAAAACGCAGATGCATCGTCACCCCTGAGGACTAAGATGCAATACCCCGTTTCTAGTAAAAAATGGTCTCCGGATCTATACACTCACCATACGAAACACAGCGGTATTAAGCTGCTATTTTATGCTGGTATTTTGTGAAAGCGTGGTCCTTCCCAGGTCGAGCCGACCCAATCGTGTTACAACGTATATACTCGTATATATAGTTTAAAATAATCGAAAGCTTTCAACAGTGCAGGGGATGTTATAGTGTCACAAGTGTACACTATAATTAACACATATGTACTTACTCGCTTTGAACTAACCGATGTTATCATCGGCCACGGTTACTTCAAAAGCATTGGCATAAGCCAGAGAGGTTAAGTATGATTTAAGTAGAGGATGACTGAAATAGGAAATAATTTAAGACAATTTTCCATTTGGTGAATCCACCTCGCCATTTCGTACCGTGGGTGGCGTAAGCTGCGACGATGAGAAATGACAATAACTTCTTATGATTTCCGGGCATCTCATTTACGCCAGACCTAAAATATCGTGCAAACCAACTGTAGCGTCAATAGCGCTAAATGTCTCATACTACGATTGTCAATCCCAACGTGACGGTTAAGCTAAATGTGCAAACAACGCGGAATACCTTGTACTGGTGTAAGATAATCTACTACACCAATAAAAAATACTGCGGTTGTCAATTCCAAGCGTGGCAACAATGGTAAATATGAAGCATCAATATGCTTTTAAGAGCAAGCCCCTTTATAAGGCCAACTATGGGGGAGGCCTATGTTCAGCTGTGGAATTTCTATAGGCTTTGATGAATGAATGAATAGACGAAGGAGGCTGATGTTCAGCAGAGGCATTTAATAGGTTAATGATAAGGAAGAAGAAATAGAGGATTATGTCTCATACAGTTCTGCGACTTAATTGTAATAATCGATGTAGGTGCTCATAATGTCATAATAGCTAATTTCGACTATAATGAGAAATTCTAAACAGTGTGTACGTAGCCGCACCACACCTCCTTTGTACATTAGGAAATACTCGTGGGAACCCTTTAGTTTGGGTGCAATAGAGACGTTATATAGGACAACGGTTAGTTAGTTACTTAGCAGCAGAGAGGTTGTATAAGACTCTTACCGGCTTCTGGCATTTACGCTTTCTTACCTTACCTTGTCCGTTGCTCCTACGATCAGGTTTGCATCAGGCAACAGTGTCATGGACGAGGACAGTCACAACACAATTACACCCAAAATAAACTATTTGTGGTATTTTCACAAATTTTGGTTAAGCCTGGGATCTGAACCTTGGATCTGTGACGTCAGCTAAACTTGTAAGGTTATTCATCAGGCTTATATTTGAATCTATGTACTTAATCACTTGTTTATTTTTTGAATTGTCATTTTGCAACAATGAGAACCTATGGTGTTTAAGTTAGTTTTCTGTTCTCTTCTATTGAATGTATGCGCTTCCTGAAATGACAAACTTTGGTATCGGAGCCTGCGATAGACAAATAAAATTTATGTTATGAATTTTGGCAGCTCTTGCTTGATTCGCATGTTGCTTTTATTGGAAAAGAAATCAAAGATATGTAGATTCGATGATCACGTCGCCTGCAGGTTACCGTTTATTGCATGTCTTGAACAGGAATCCTTGCCAAGATGAAGGAGGGCGCGGAGACGATGCAGACAAAGCTGCAGGCCAAGGCCGAGCAGCTGAAGGGCAACGCAGAACACAAAGGTAAGTGTTTTTGGTATAAGGCAAATTGAAGCGAATGTTTACAATGTGTTTGCATGGAAAAAATATTCAAAAAAAAATTCACTATGCATATACTAGATTTCCGATCTGGCATCAGCGAGACTCGATCGAATGTGTTATAGAATACTTAGTCGCAGAAGTTTTAGTAATATTTAGCTCATTTCTGATGTATGTAGGTTAGCATATTTAAGCAGTGTTTAAAGCGACGTTCAAATATTTTCGAGTTTTGTGAACTTCTAATACTAGATAATCTATGTCTATTTCCCTGAGACTATTCGACCCAAATCAATTTGATTGAATGATCTAAGGTTAGGAGATAAACCTCTATATCTTAAATCTATTAAAACGTTAATATTGCACACAAAAATAAAATAACTTTATAAAAATTGAACATTTACTATTTAATACTGCCACAGAATAAATAGTAGTTAGTACTATACGGGCTAAAGTCTTTCAGCGTGATAGAGACTATACTCCCACATAATAACAGCGCGAAATAGTAGCTTTATGCTGCTTTATTTCATATGGTGAGTGTAGAGAATCTGAGACCCTTTTTACTGGAAACGAGGATTCCATCTTAGTCCTCAGGAATGACAACACATCTACATTTTAATTTTAAATCGGGGATAGATGTGGGTGTTTAAGGGCTCCTAGTATCCGCTTACCGTCAAGTGGAAAGCGTGCTCGTATGTCATTCTTGTTCTATTAAAAAATACTTTGCTTGACGAACGCGTTGAACGAGGTAACACAACAAACTACAAGATGGCCTTAAATTAATTTAAGGAATGCAATTTTGCCGTAATGTAGTGGAACGAAATATCCGGTTTTTGTTGCATCATACAATTTTTGTGTATCGCCACGTTGAAAACAATATTAATGGAATATATCATAAAAAAAAATCTACTTACTAAAATTATAACTTTTTCTTCAACTATAAACAAATGTTTTTCATAATTTTGATGGAACTTAGATAAGACCGTTTGAATCAAGCGCTTTATGCCTCACCTATAACGAGAAAGATTAAATGCATGTTCGAATATTTAGAAATGTTAACCTGACCTACCACTGAAATGAAATCACAAATTTTATTCCAAAGCGCGGAATCATCATTATCATCATCGTTATCATCAAAGCCTATCAAAAGTCCATTTGCTGAATATAGGTTATGTACATAAATTGCCATAGCTGTCACGCTTCTCCGGCGGGTTAGCAACTTGAAAATGCAGCGCATCACCTGTTTAATCCCCATTCTCTTATTAGCTCCTTACGACACCCGCGGGATTGATATGGGGCAGTGGATATTCTTACACTGCCACTGCACGGCATTATTAAATGTCTGTAATTGGCTAAAATACTTATTTACTTCCGTTGGCGCTACAACCCTTCGTGGGTCTTGGCCTCCTCCATAATCTTCCTCCAGTTGTCACGCTGTCTGGCTACCTTCTTTCAGCTGGTAAACTTTCCCATCTTCCCGAGATCTTCTTCCACACAGTCACTCCAACGCTTTTTAAGCCTGCCTCTCGGTCTCTTTTATTGCGGCGTCCTCTTTTTCATTATTTTTACGGCTCTTGTGTCCGGCATTCTTTCAAGGTGACCAGCCCACCTCAGTCGCTGCGACTTACAGAACCTGACAATGTTGACGATCTGTACAATATTTACGTAGTATTTTTCAATTAAATTTTAAATATAAATTTATTATCTAATCTATGATAATACAGCCCGATGGTAAATGGTGATGTAACTGAAGATGGTACAGCGCACTGACTTAGCTTAAAAGCGTGTTCACTACACACAGACGCTGGCAAATACTTAAACTCTAGGTGTACGCCTTAGCAACGAAGACGCAGATTGTTTGTTTCGAATGCGCGTTTTATCGCCAACAAAAGGTTGTATGTAGTGTCGCCCTCTCTGATTGTCCGACGGTGGAATGCTCAGGGAGAAATTAAGTTTTATATGTGGCAGAGCCATGCTGCAGTTATATTGGAAGTATAGTCGTAGCACGAATGGGTCGGCTCGACCGGGGAAGGACCACGCTCTCACAGAATACCAGCGTCAAATAGTAGCTTAATGCTGCTGTGTTTCGTATGGTCAGTGTAGAGAACCGGAGACCCTTTTTACTGGAAACGAAGCATTCCATCTTAGTCCTCATGGGTGACAACGCATCTGCATTTTAATTCGTAATCGAGGATAGATGTAGATGTCTACGGGCCACAGCAACCACTTACCATCAGGTGGACTGTGTGCTCGTTTGTCACGCTCTCCTATAAAAAAAAGTCATGTTACACGTCCACACTCCTTAAAATGTATCCATAACAATACTGTGAAGCTGTTACTCTTTGTATTATTATCAACTTAAATTGAACGTAAGACATTTTGCATTCTTTAGGTGTAATTCACATACTTTCAGCGCAAAAATGGGCAGGCATTACTAGCCCTAAAAGTGAAGTAAAATATGGACCAGACGTAGTCGGGTTTGGCTTACCTTGCCAGTTAAATGCTAACCGGGCTATTTTTGGATATCTTTGTCGAATGAAGCTATCTTGTTTACTCTACAATAATGTCACGGCTGGTTTTGAGTTAATCGAAAATTCATTATAAAACTTTTAAGTGTGTCTGCAATATGTATTACATAGGTCCAATGTAAATTGCAACAAGATCGTTTAGATTTGTTATTTATGAAAGACATGTGAAATTCTACATAACTTTTTCAGAATTAATGGAGATGCATTTACTGAGCGTTATAAGCGTGCGATTACGGTGAGATTGTTGTCAAACAGAATACAATCTTACCTGGTAATAAGCAGTAATGAAACCTTAGATCGTAAATCAAACTGTCTTAGCGTAATATTTTTTTCAGGATATAACGGTGACAAACGAGCACACAGTCCACCAGACGGTAAGTAGTTTCAGTGGCCCATAGGACTAAGATGGATTGCAGAGTTTCCAGTAAAAGTCCATTTCCTTACTAACTCACCATACGAAACAGCAGCGTTAAGCTAATATTTTACGCTGGTATTCTATGATTCGTGGTCTTTCCCCGGTCGAGCCGACCTATTCGTACTTCACCTATAATACTAATAGAGCTGCAGCTTTGCTATCGGATTTTTTTTACATCAATCGTCACAAAATAAAGAATATTTGGCATGATAATAATTGGTTACAAGCGTCATAATAAGTGCCTTGATAAGATAAAAAAGTAATATAACATAAATCATAAATTCTCACGCCTGTTATCCAGAGGGGTAGGCAGGAACTACGGACTTACATTTGGCACGATCGTGACTCAGCTCTCTCGCTCATTTCGCATCCATGCTCGTCCTACGTTTTCTAAAAATTTAAAAGTACCTTTACCGACGAGCATGTACGCTAGCCGGTTAAGGTACTTTTAAATTGGCCCATCTTTAATATATCGCCAACTTGGTTGATAAAATTCCGTCATGCAAAGTCTGCAAGACACGTGGGGCGCCCCAAGCCGACTCTGCCAATCAAGTTTTAAGACTAAAGATAAACATGATAAACATAAAATGATATGTTTTCCACACCTTTGATGAAGATTTTTTTAGCGGTGCTGATTCATTTATAAGCCTAGTTGTGGAGTTTATTACGCAAAAACATCTTCAAATGAGATAAAATCTCCTATTCTCATCTTATGCCTGGTAAAGCCACGCTGCAGCTATATTATGGTTGTAGCACGAATGGGTCGGCTCGACCGCGGAAGGACCACGCTCTCCCAGAATACCAGCATAAAATAGCAGCTTGATGCTGCTGCGTTTCATACGGTGAGCGTAGAGAACTGGAGACTCGTTTTACAGAAATCGAGGCCTTCTATTTTAATCCTTAGAGGTGACAACGTATCTGCATGGCATTTTGATTCTTAATCGAGATTAAATATAGATGTCTATGGGCCACAGCATCCACTTACCATCAGGTGGACTGTGTGCTCGTTTGTCATCCTAATTCTATTTAAAAAAAATCTTGATTCTTCATTATTAGTGAATTAATCTGTTTATATTATGACCATTTACTGTAGAGTGAACTGTTAGTATGTGGGACTTTACCCTCGTAACATAAAATACTTATAGGTGTGCGAAAATCAAAAGTTCAGTACACGCCTTTAAATCGAAATGATGTAGATTTATAACTACGGTAAAAAAATACAGGGAGGTTTATTTATTCATTTTTACTTCATTGCAGAGACCTTTAACAAGTGGTTGCAAAGACTGAATTAATGCTTTATGGCATTCTTTACCAGTTGTTCATACCATATTTAATTAAAGCAACAATCTATGTCCAAACAATCATTTTGCGAAAGGTAAATATATACGATGTTGCCGAATTAATAACGACTCTCTGCTATCCTTACTGATGACACTATGTGACAAACAGTGGCGAAGCTAGGGCTCCAAACTAGGGCAAGCCCGAGATATGGTTTTGTTGTTTTTAGCAGTTTAATAAAAATACACCAATCTTGAGCTGTCTCCACTCTTTAGTTTCATATTCAGTGCTGACAAGGACGTGTTTAACAAAGCACACAGAAAGCATACTACCGCTAGATAGATTGTATGACATAATATGCAATTGCACACCTTCGGTGGTTTTGAAAAGAGCCGTTTGGGTTTGCTTGAGATATTTACAAACAATACAATACATGAACAAAAGAAAAGCATGCACAAAGTACAAACAAACTGTGTACAAAGTTAAAAAAGGGACGCCTGGCAGATGTGAAACCTCGAAATTATATTTTGTTTAAGTTATATGCATAAAAGAACAGATTACGACAGAAATGAGATAGTAATAATGAGAAGATAAAGCTTTGCTAATTTTTTACCATAAAATAATGACTATTTATTATAATTATAATTATTCATTTTCAATTCATAATAAACCGTACAAAATGATATTTTTAAACTCATATATCACTATTAATATAAATATTGAGTGATTAAACCTATAAATACACCCAACTTAATTAAACTTTAATACTAGAGTCCTGTACCTATATTTAAAGTATGAAGAAATGTTTATTGAATATTAAATTTAATTTTTAAAGATTTTTACCTTTTCCTTGCCGATTAGCACTTCAACACACTTATATTCATCACAATGAACACTATTATCCTCCCATTTTCACTAAAAATCTTCGAAAAAGCATAAATTTTTAACAAACACAACAAAAACAAACATAAACATTGTAATGTGAAGTGAACTTGCATACGAGGGGCCCGCAACCACTTCGCTAGTCGCTAACGCACTCCTAAACAACTTCATGGCAATGCCAGGCTTGTTGGCTAATAGTAATTGCTATATAAACATTTCGTAGTTATACTTCACTATAGAACATTTTGCCATAGGTTAGAAAGAGAGCGATCGTCTTTTCGAAAGCCCCGTAAAAAGCCCACGCGAGCGAGGGAGACAAGTAATCGCTCTATTAAAACTCACTTTATGACAGCAGCAGTATCGCCACAGAGTACCTTTGTACATATAAACGTATCGCTAACTCGGCGTCCTAGGTGGGCGGTTCAAAGCGAACGCGAATACACGCGAATTCAATGCGATGCGGTGCGACGCGGCGGCTATGTCCTACGTGCACGCGAATCGTGTCGCACAGCCGCCACCGACGACGCTGCCGTTCAGTGGGCACCACAGAGTACATTATATATACCTGGAATAGAGTTGCTAGTCGATTCCGTGGTACAGAGACATCTATAGTGGAGTTGTCGAACTAAACGGACGATATTCTATATATAGTACAGCCCCATCCCTGGTGTACTGATTATTTTTAATTAATTTTACAAGATCACATAATTCAGCAACTAACTAGTTTTGTGCATATAGGCACAAAACTAGTTAGTTGCAGAATTATGTAATCAAAGGTAAATCATAAAAAAGAAAACTCAATTTAAAAATAATAATCATCTTTATTCAGGTAATTTACACCCATAACCAGTAAAAAAAATTAAGAACTAAGCAATCTACACAATTTCAGAAATAAATAAATAAATGTCGATCAGTCAATATATTTCATCAAAGTAACAATTTTAAATTAATAAATCCAACAGTAATTATAAGTAGACAGTAATGACAGTATACAAAGTAAATTAATCGAAATAAAATAACATAAAATTTAGTTCATTTACCTAAGATTTTGGTATTTAAAATAATAATGCAACTTATCTACTACACAAAAGTTATAAGAAAAATAAAATAAGATGCACAAATTACAAAAAAATAGTACAATAGACAAAAAGTTGACAATTTTTATAAAAAAAGAAACTTAAGTATCCAATATCTTGAAAACGGTTAGGTTTGATGTATGGTGTTTCATAGTCGTAATAGTCGGTAATGATGCAAATTACAACCCCCTAAAGGATCTAAGTCGACTTAACCCATACAATTTATATTGAAATATATATACAGGGTTACCCTGTATATTCAATTTTTTTTTTATAATTGCTCTCAGATGTTGATGCGGGAGAAAATGAACTACTGGATGATGGATAAGTAAGCAGACATAAGTGTAACCTGATAAAATACCTAAAATTAAGAGTAAAGCACGAATTTTAACCAACGTGGATTAGGTTGCAAATAAAACTTTACAACTGAAACATATTAATAATTAATGTTAAATAAATATTTGTCGTTAACAACTTTGTTTTGATTTGTTTTCAAAACATTATTAATTACCCCAATGAGAGCAAAGATACTGCAGGTATGACTGACTGACTGAATTTAGTCACTTTTGCTTAATTCCTTTAATCAAAGATTTTATAAAAAATGTCTAAAACATAATTCGGAGCATATATGCTATGAAACAAAGTTTTTCCTATTATTTTACCTATTATGTTACCCTGTATATTCAATATTTATCTACTATGTACCACTTGGCACTAACATTTGATGTTCCCTGGTCACATACAGTAGCAAGGATTTTAAAGCCAGACCCCTTCAATTTTCTTATATTTCTTTTAATCATTAAGGCTAATTCAGCTTTTTTTGTACTGCAAGCACAAAATGAATATGATATCGGCTGTTTATAGTTTTTAGAATACCTCTATTCTAAGTTCAGTCCTCACTACATCACCATTGTCAACTAAACCAGTAATTGAAATAATACTGGTTTTTACGGATTTTATCGCGTATATTTAACTATAAATACCCGACGATCCGGTGCTGTAAAGCGCTCGAAACGTCGGATATTTATATAATAAATATACGCGATAAAATCCGTAAAAACTAGTATTATTTCAGTGTGTAGTGTTCGCGTAAATATAAGTAATCATTGTGTAAACCAGTAATCTTGTCATTTTTCCTGTCATAACCAATATGTGGTGTTAAGGCCATTTCATCAAAAACCAGTGTACACAATTTATCATTGGCTTTCATTTAAGATAGATGCTTGCTTCTTAAGCTGGTAAAATATGTTTTCATTTATACCAGGCTTAATATTGGCCTTAGATACCATCCTGCTTAAGGTGAAAGGTGATGGCAGAACAAATATCTTTTGCAGCATTCTGTAGGCTCTTGGCCCATGTTAAAAAAATGTAATGTCATCACTTTTTCATCAGGTGTGAATTGTCTGTCCCTTTTGTGTTCACCATATTCTCGAAATTGTAGCATCGTAAAAACTGTTGCCATTGAGGTAAAACTTTTAAATGCTTAATGATTTCTTAAATTTACGCGAACACTATACATTGAATAAAACTAAATTTACGGATTCTATCGCGTTTATTTACCTGATTTTACTTATTTTTAATTCCCGACATTTCAGTTCACGACGTTACAGGCCACCCCGTGACCATGGGTGCTGTAAAGCACCCCAAACGTCGGGAATTAAAAATAAGTAAAATCAGTTAAATAAACGCGATAGAATCCGTAAATTTAGTTTTATTCAACTTTTAAATGCTTTCAAGAAAGTAGAATTTTCTAATAGATTCATTTTCTTCTTCAGTCTTTTTGTTCTTTCTTCATACTTTCTCATTTGCTATATTCAAGCTTTTAAGTTTCTTTTTTAACATTGTAATTCTTGTACTAATTTGAGTCCTTTTGGGCTTAGTCACTGTTGGCGCGACTACTAACGCTGCCTAGCGACGCACCGGAACACCAAACTTTTATCTACGAATCAGAGCTCGTCATTGTTGGCAACCAATCACAGCACGTCGTGCAATTAGTTATAAGATCTGTCTGTTTAAATTTTGATTATTACCTGATACACACTGTTAGCAATAAGACGACTTAAATATAACCAACAAACGTTCAATAAATCAATCATTGAAGAGCACCTGCCTCCCGTTCCTGTACATAAAGTGGTCCTATCGAGCCGAATAAGGAGTTCAAGCTTGAAATCTCCGAAGATTCGTCGCATCCAAATACGACGAATCACTGACCATAAATCCACCAGAAATCACCTGCCTCCCGTTCCTGTACAGTCACCTTCAAGCCTGAAATTAAAATGCAAAACATTATACATATTTATATAGACCAAGAAAATTTGTACTATAGTTTAGTAAAAATAAATTTAATTGTAACTTGCTAAAGTTGATTGCATTTTAAATCATAACACCATACACGAAACTTAACCGTTTTTAAGATATTGTATATTTTAATAATGCAATAGTGGAGTACTTGTGCAGGCGAAACATGATGAAATATAATGGCAAAAGTGATAAAATATGTTTACTTATTGAAGTAAAAAAAAAACATAAACACTCACGCCTGTCACCCAGAGGGGTAGGCAGGGACTACGGACTTCCATTTGGCACGATCCTGACATACCTCTTTCGCCTCCTTTACATCCATATATCTACGCATACATGCTCGTCGGTTAAGGGTACTTCTAACGTGGCCCATTTTCAAAATATCGCCAATTTGGTCGATAAACTTTTTTCTAGGGCGTCCCTTCCCGACTCGGCCGTTCACATCTGCCATGTAAATTTGCTTTGTCACTCTTTCCTCATTCATTCTTTCTACGTGACCAAACCACCGAAGCATTCCTTTCTTAATCCTGGTCACAACATCATCTTGCATACCACATTTATCTCTTATCACGCAATTTCTCACCCTGTCATTCAGATTCAACCCTAGCATATTCCTTAAAGACCGCATTTCTACAGCATTTATTCTACATTCGTGCTTCTTAAAGTAATTATTAAAGTTAACATTTTGGTGTTTTATTTGGTACAAGAGCGAACAAAGCAAGCTCGGGACTTGGGGCACACCAACCCATATAGGTTTGGTTAGAAAGATTTGTGGTTAATTTTTCATAAACCACCCAGAAATAACGGGGGCTCCATCAACTAAACTTTGGTATTGCTTCGGTGAAGAGGGGTCACGCCCCCTCCCCGACTACCTATTAAGGTGATTTTTCTTATAAATTATTTTATAAAGTTTTGATCTTTAACATTTAATATAAAAATACCATGCATCTCATGGTGGGAGGACAGCTGGGGGACGAATCTACCCCTCTCCACCTCCCTTCCCCCCGCCCCACAACCCCCCATTAAAGCAACTTGATATTAAAGCTTTACCAGAACCAGCACAAAACCCAGTGGGACTTTTTTTTAAATAAAATTAATTTACAATATATTATCCTCAATTTAATTTATACAATAATTTTTATTTATAAATAATATATTATCAATTTTAACTTACTGGATGTTTGAGCAGTAGTTGTCTCTTGCACATAACTTGATGTTGAAGCAATTTCTTGTGTATAACGTGTTTTAAAAGTATTATTTTTATTTGTAACTTCAGCTAAGGGTGATATCTTAGCAACAGCACCTGTAAAATCAATATATACAATGAATGATTATATTGTACTTGAAATATATTGACAACTTAAGAATAGAACAAAGACAAATGTGAACTGATGGCTCTAATAAAAATTCTAACCTGCTTGGGTTTATTAATTACAAAGATTAATTCCTCTACTACCAATCAGCAAAAAATTACAGCATACACATATTAGCCATGTAGAATTTGGACGACTAAGGCTGAAGGACTACCAACATCTTCCAACAGACAATATCAAACAACAAATACCACAAGTAGCATAACAAAATAAAACAAATAAAAATGAAGCTAAAAGTTACACATTCCATTTTATTAAAATGGAAGTTTATTATTAGTATTAGTTGTACAATAGAACACCTGTGAAAAATATGCATACTATAATGTAAATTATGGATCTTACAGCAATGTCGAATTTTACAAAGACGGAGGCAAATCAAGTAACTTCTCTTGTGATTAATTAAGTTTGGTAATAAGACCAAATGAAATACTAACTTTTTTGTTCTGTTTCTTATGAATACTGCACAAATTTGGGCATCTAAACTTTAAATATGATATTCTAAGATTGAATGAAATGAAAGAATGGGATATCAAATTGAAGATCATCATAACTTTAAATAGATACTAAAGGACAATATGATTAAAAAATAATTAAACATTGAAAATATTGTACAATATAGTATGTTGGTGCAATATATATTCTCATTAATACTGGAAAAGATCTTTAGATCACTATATATTTGTTATAATAACATAAACTCATGTTTCTTCCCAGTTGTACTCTGAGCAAGTTTAATATTTATAAACTGGTGTAGATTTTGATATACATATGAGCTTTGAAAAAGCCTTAATTTATAAGCTTTTTATTATCATTTGAATCAAACTGTTAATAAGAAATAACAAACTTTCCATAAAATTGCTTTACATGTCATACATAATATTTCATCAACATGGAAGTTGAAAATTAGTATTGCAGAACATAGTTTAACAATGATTCAAAATTTATACATTCAATTATTCATGTTTGATAGTAAAATTAATTATTTGAGGAACAAACTTCCATATTAACTTTAACATTCATAATATTAAGAATAGATCATTACAATGTTAATGCAAATTTTTACTAACCTCTCATATGCAATGCTGGTATTGCAATATTACTTAACATTTTACTCCGGTCCAGTACTTGGATTCAAAAGGTGTATGACAAATTCTTCGGTACTTAAACACATACATATCATCTAAGCACAGAAAGTTTCCACCAACTGCTTGAACCCGTGTACAAAAGCGTGTTGAATCTTTTGTAGAGTTTGGAAATTTGTGAAGTATATAGCCATTTTCACCTACAAAAAAAATTAATATTTTAGAAGCGTTTTTGAAAAGTGTAATGACAGTAATATAAGTAGTAGAGTTATAAGGGTAATTCTTTAGTAATCTGCTGCACGAATTATTGGTCGCCGAGTGGACGGGTAGATGGGGGGAGGAGTAGGAACCTCCCCCTAAAAGAATTAAGTGACGGAACCCCCCCCCCATTTTTTATGTATGTAAGTATACATAGCAAGGTATTGGCTCTAAGGGTGGAAAAGTGATGCAGAACTCTTGGGCTACCTGCGTCTGCGCTAGGTATCATATTGTTGCCCAAGGTGACACTGACTTATATATAAAATAGAAAGAAGAAATAATATATTGACTGGTAAAACCTGTAAATAATTAGATTTACTCACAGCTCTTGGTACATCCTGAAACATAGCAAATTTTATCCGCGGCCATCACTAAACTATACGAACTATGGCCGAAGGAAAGAACAGATAATCGAAGTTCCTTTCACGTGCATGGGCCACTATATTAAGCAAAGATAATCAAAGTCCAAGAATAGCCAAGTTGTAAGAAAATATAGGAAAAATATAAAAAATTCAAAACATTCAAAGCACAATCGGTACGTCAGAAAAACAAAACGCCAATGTCAAATTCAAAAACAAACAAAATGGTGGTAGAGGGTGCTGGTCACGTTTAGAAATTAAAACACCAATATTCCATCTTCCAATTAAACGAATAAACTAGACTTAAAGCAGCTAAATCTTAATAAAATTAGTTGTTTAACTCATTTTCTGGTGAAAATATCTAAATTCACATTATTAACACGTCGATTTAGTCAATGTGATACGATCATTTAATTTGATTTAATTATCTAAAACAATGCACTTCCGAACGTAAACTTACTCCAGCGCTGTCCTTTGGAGAGTTGTGGAACTAAATATGCAATGCTAGTTTCTATAGAACAGAAAAATGTTCTAACTACAAAGGCCCTGGTGGGCACTGTGCATTTGTCATGGACGGACGGAAACAAATATTATTGGAAAATTCATTTCTTAAGTATCAAATACTCCAGAAGTATGTACGGCGAAGAAGTGGGACTAATATTGTATACTTAGAAAGGCATATTTATGGGGAATTTCACAATTTGTATGAGGAATTACGGGCTCAACCTTTGTTATTCAAGGAATATTGTCGAATGTTGCCTACAACGTTTGAATATATTGTGCAAGCCATAAAACCTGTTTTGCAATTCACTAGTACCAATTTTCAGCGACCTATTTCTGTAGAAGAACGATTGATGGTGACTTTAAGGTAAGAAAAAAGAAAAAGAAATATTTCTTACATTTATTATTATGTATCATTAGCATTAAGAAGTATTAATTATTTCAATAATTAGTTTTCAATAATTTCACAAAGAAGTGTAATATCCATGTTGAGAACCGGGTTGTGTTGGATTTAATTTTGACAGCTCCGTTAGTAGAAGCTCCTGCATTTGCGTTCTAAAATGTAATTTGTTCATTGACGGTAACTGTTTTATATAAGGTAATATGGATTTGAACCAAAGAATATCGTCATCAGTAGTATCTTCTTGACCCTGGCGAAGAATTTTCATCTTCTCTCTCTCGATGTCGAGGAATGCTTCTAGGTCACTATCTTTTCTTTTGCGTGTTTGTCTTGTGATAGCTGGCAACGAGGGTGAAGGCAAAGGCGATTGATGTGTGTTAATATCTGTTGTATTCTGTGGCATTTCTTGCAACGTAGACATAGATTCATGGAGTTGGGTGTCGTCACTGTCAGCCACGTCCAGGGCCAAATCGTCTTCCAAACTAGCAGCGTCTGTAGATTCCGGCAGATCTCTTGAATTGCTATCTGTTTTTGTTACAATGTTTCCTTCTGTTTTTCGGGGTTTCAAAATTACTATTAAGAATGACATGGACTCAAAATATGGCCACGTGCCTGTATACTTCGGCTCGTTGTCGGCGTCAGCCCCAGAACGAGGCTTCGGAATTTTTTTTAATTCTTTTATAAATGTGTCTCTCAAATTTTTCCATTTTTTCTTCGCCGTTTCACCTAAAAAATGAAATGAATAATTAATTAATATATTTCAATTTTTTCAGGTATTTAGCCACGGGCATACAGTTCCGGCAACTCGCTTACTCGTTCAGAATTTCAAAATCTGCTATTTCCACCATCGTACCACAAGTTTGCAAAGCTATATGGACACAATTAGTTACGAAGCATATGCCCGAGCCTTCAGAAGATAACTTTAAAAACATAGCACAATGTTTTTGGGACAGATGGCAGTTTCCTAACTGTATCGGGTGTATTGACGGAAAACATATTCGCATTAAAAAACCAAATAAAACTGGTTCTATGTACTATAATTACAAATCCTTCTTTTCGATCGGGTTGTTAGCAGTCACTGATGCAAATTATAAGTTTGTAATGATAAATGTCGGTTCCTATGGAAAAGAAAACGACGCCGGTGTTTTTGATGAATGCCCCTTTCGAAGTGCAATAGAACAAGGGAGACTAAAAATACCGAAAGAACAAGTATTGCCGGGCTCAAATATCGAAGCTCCATATGTTCTCCTAGGAGATGCTGCGTTTCCTCTAAAAGAATATCTTATGAGACCTTTTCCAGAAAGATCGACAACTAAAGGGGATGCAAAAGATAATTATAATTATCGCTTATCTCGAGCAAGAATGGTAGTGGAATGTTCTTTCGGTTCAATAACTTCTAAATTCAGAATTTTGCATAAATCTATCGAAACAAATGTAGAAAATGCAGTTCATAACGTAAAAGCCATATGTTTGCTGCACAATATTATTCGTGATCTTGAATCAATAAATGAGACTGAATTTATATCTTTCCGGCAAGCATATCAAAATACACCACAATCACCACGACATAATTCACAAAGGAGATTTAATGCTACATCACGAGCAGCCGCACAAGCGAGAGAAAACTTTAAATTGTATTTTGAACAACATCCTCTACAAAGATATATGTGTAATAGCAATCTATAATAAATAAATGTGTTGTTCTTACTTGTAGTCCCAGTTAATTTGGCTAAATCCTCCCATTCTCGGTACGATAATAACCGGTTGTGATAATTTTTATTCCTTTTATCCCATAATATAGGACGTTCTTGGATAGCATTAATAAAATTTTCTGACATTATCCAAACAAAAACACGACGACACCGCATCCAGTTCGCGCGAAAATATCAAGCCAACTGATCGCGTTCGCTTCATTTCGCCCGCTTCGCACCGCACCCCACGTGCAGCTGGTCACGTAGGCCACTTCAATAGGTTTCGACTGTTTGTTGTTTTCGCGCCGCGCCGCGACGCTTCGCGTTCGCGTCTAGATCGCTCACGCAGGACGTCGCGTAAGGCAATACGAGGTCATCGGTCGACATGTGTCGAACAGTGGAGTGCGCGGAAAAATTGAAATAATTTGAAACAGTTTACGAGTTATTTTATTAGTTGATATTATTGATTGATATTATTGATTGATTCAGTTTAATAAGGCAAGCCCGGCTTTTCGGCTTTAATAGAAGCTTCGCCACTGGTGACAAAAGTGTGGTGGTGGTTGATGAAACGAAGTTGACGCCCAATCCAACGACGTGTATAAATCGATCGCGCTGTTCTAGCCACCTGAATATTAAACCCATTCTTAGTCATGAGTTACGATAAACGTTTAATCACGGTCACCTCAGTAACAACTTGATACATTTTATGTTTAATTTAGATGCAGTATATTAAAAACATGTTTCCTTATTGTTTTCTGTGAACTCGTGTAAGTGTAAACTTACATTTGTCTTTGTCTCATTTGAGAAACATAAATACACTGGTTTCATTTTTAACTCTATTTTACTATTATTGTTTTTACTAGAATTATAGGCTTATACATTTGTATGAATGAATCTTCAAGTGTCACATATACGTTCCATGAGTAGTCGTCGTATATACGTTCCATGAGAGTAGTTGAAGGCGACTTGTGGAAATTCCAAAATTCTTATGGGACGGTGACAGACAGAGCGACAAAGGTGCGCGACATATATGGTACGGCGATCGTTAGTCAAGCGTGAGCTTTGAGGCCAATACTTCCTACTATAAGAGAGACATTTTTTATTTAAGAGGGGAAAAACGAGCACGCGGCACAACAGCAACACCAGGGGCATTGCAGATGTCCAGCCGTGTACTTTTACGGGCTGATGAAGAATGGTTAGAGCTACTACGCCGTGGTCATTAGTTTTGTATAGTTTTTGGTATCTGGGTCGTAGTTGTGATATGATTGGCCGGGTGTTTCTTGCACTTGGTACCTATTCCGACGTCATTGCCCAAGCATTTTTTTTTTAAAACTGAAGTGACATTCGAACTCACAAACAACCTTATGATAATAGGCTACATCTGCTGCAGCGCAGGGATACGAAATATAGAATAGGGATGACAATCGTGCACGTAGTCCATCTGATGGTAAGTGGATGTTATGGTCCATACACATCTACATCTATCAGAGAATTAAGAATTAAAATGCAAATGCGTTGTAATCTCTTTAGATTAAGATCGAATGCCTCGTTTCCAGTAAAAAGGGTCTCCGGTTCTCTACACTCACCGTACGAAACACAGCAGTATTAAGCTGCTGTTTCACGATGTTATTCTATGAGAACATGCAGAGCTGCAACCATAATGATACTGCAGCGTCGTTGTACCACGTTAACCTACCACCAACCTACCTACCGCCAACTTGAAACAAAAGCTCAAGAAAAGAGGGCTTTATCAGCCCTTCAATATTTTAATGACATGCCTCATGGCTTGTTATTTTAATAGCTGCTTAGAGCTTCAAAGAAACCGTTGGCGGCAGAAAGAGATAATATCTCTTCCTATCCGTCCAAGTTAGCATCATACTCTATACTTGGACGGATTTTTTTGGCAGAAGAAGAAGATCTACCACCTATACTGTGATAGCTTAATTTTTATTTGGATTTAAATCATAATTCCAATAAGAATCACGTAATCACAGCAACAAAACTATGTTTGAATAGGGCTCATATCTGTCGACTTTCAAATCAATTAGTAAAATAAAAAAAATACAGTGTTTGTACAATTGACGATATATTATACGAGTGTTTCTACGCGCGAAGTTTGCCGTCTACTTTACCTAATTTGTAACAGTGCGTTCTCTGCAACATAATATCCGTATCAATTTACTTTCTATAGAAGGCCTTTACATATTTGAAAAGCTTTATTGCCATCTGTCAGAATTAACAACACTCATAAAAGATGGGCGTTAGATTTTTTTTTATATATTACCGACGGTTTTCCACAATTGCTTAATTGTTGCGTAGTAATAAAAAAAGTAATTTGAATAGTCGAGGCTACATTTCACAACGACCTTAACATTGCATTTTAACAGGTAATTAGATTTGACTGCACGGAAGCGGCAAAAGTAACAGTAAACGTTAGATAAACATGAACACAGCCATATCATTACTGCCACAATAGGTAAGTAATTAGTTCGGATTTTATTCATATATTCACACTCAAGGTGATCTACATTCATAAATAAATTCTCCAATTGCAAGTAGCGTGTACACACGGTCGGTTCGAAGGAAAAGTGCTTTCGGTATTTTAATAAAAATAAATATATATTGAATTTAAATTCCCTATCTACTTATAATTTATTTACATCAGACATGACATCTTCTGATTTGACTATGTTTTATTGTTGATATGGGTTTTTCTTTAAGTAACAAACCCATTTTACCACGATACCCGAATTCATAAAAAGTTTACTGATTAAGTGAAAAATTTACACTCTATGTCACTTCCACAATATGATGAACCCAAATTGGGTCTACGCTAGAGGAGCCGAGCACGAGCTGAGCACAAGCTGAGCCGCTCTACTCGCGGTGTCAAGTGTGTACGTACAACGAGCCTGCCACATGCAAATCGATTTATGCGATGCAAATCTCTTTTTGTTCGTTAAAAAACCGACAATAGGCGGAGCACAGTCGAGCATCAACCAAACGCTCGCAGCGCGCTCGTTCGAGGCTTGTAAGCCGGTTCACACTACACGAATATGTGCTCGGCGCATGCTCCGCTCGTGTTCGGCTCATCTAGCATAGATCCACCTTAAAAACAAAACGTATATAAAATCCAATAAGCCGTTTAGCGTGCCAAAAATAGACATACATACATATACATTCAAACATATCACCCTCCTTCTGGGTAAAGGACTTTATTTTTATTTTTTTTGCGCCCGAAGCAATTAAAGGGCTACCCTATACGTAGGGTGGCGGAAAATGCATTACGCATACCACGATAGCCGGTCTATCGTGGTTATGAGGGACTCACTGTCCTACCGGGGACCCTAAGTGATACCCTCTAAAAACCGCCTTTGGGGACAGGCAACTGGCTGATTAAGCTGTATTGTGCCTTATCATGAGCGACCCTCTTTTGGGAAAAGAGGGCGCAGGCGGCTAAGAGCCGCTGAGGGAGTGCCTACGAAGGCAAAATAATATTAGTTAATATAATAATAATTAATTTAATTAGAATTGGCCTGAGCCGCCAGGAGGCAGTTCAGGTCGTTTGTCAGTTTATTAGGCGGGTCCGAGAGAGAGTTTCTCGGCCTGCGGACTCGATAGCGAGAGGGGGTTGGGGCTGCATAAGTAGCTGCCTCACGAATTAGTTGGTTTGGATGCGACTCTGAGGCTTTGAAGAAGTTCTCAGAGAGTTTTTTAAGAAATTGTTGAATTGTTGGGAGCTCTAGGTCCCGATGAAGGTCGGCATTACGGACGTACCAAGGTGCGTTCGCAGCTCGACGACAGAAGAGGTTTTGAACTATTTGGAGTTCGTTAATAATTTTGGGGTTTGCGTGGGCAAAGACGGGGCCCGCGTAGGACATGACTGGTCGTATACAGACCTTATAAAGGGTACGCTTGTTTCGAAGGGACATTTTACTGTGTGAGGAGTAATTTATGAGTGAGGAGAAGTGTGAACTAAATGAAATAGAAATTCCGAAAGAACAAAGAGATAGGGAGATAAGTATGGATGAAATAATGAAAGCAATGAAAAGCATGAAAGTAGGTAAGGCAGCCGGATATGATAGAGTTTCACTCGAAATGCTAAGGGCTGGAGAGGACGTGGTGGCAGGCCTGCTGTACACCTTGTTTAATTTATGTTGGGAACTAAAGCGGGTACCGGGAGACTGGTGCAAAGCCGTGATAGTCCCAATATATAAGGGAAAAGGGTCACAGCAGGACTGTAAAAACTACCGTGGTATCAGCCTTCTTAGCATTGTGGGAAAACTGTATGCTAAGGTACTAATTGAAAGAGTTATGAAAGAAACTGATGAAAAAATTTGGGATGTGCAAGCGGGATTTAGAAAGGGAATGGGGTGTACAGATCAAGTCTTTTCCATGCGCATGATCGCGGAGAAGTTTTTGGCGAAAAACCAGAGAGTTTTTTGTGCATTCATGGACTTGGAAAAGGCTTATGACAGAGTGGACAGGGATGTGTTATGGCAAACGCTGAACGCATTTAGGTTGAGCGCTGGTTTGATACAGGCATTAAAGTCTCTGTATAGGGACTCGAGTGCTTGTGTTAGAATCAACGGGGTCTACTCGGACTGGTTTGGCATCCATAAAGGTGTAAGACAGGGCTGTGTAGCTTCCCCGTGGCTGTTCAACCTATTTATGGACAGCTGTTTGGAAAATTTGAAAGTTGAAGAATGCGGGGTAAGAATGGGTGAGTTAACCATCAAATGCCTTTTGTACGCCGATGATCAAGTCATACTTGCGTCGTCGGCGGCCGAGTTGCAAATGATGGTTACATTAATGAACAGGTCATTAAAAGAAAGGGGAATGAAAGTGAACGCAAGTAAGACGAAAGTGATGGTTTTTGAAAGAGATGAAAGCAAAACGGTATGTGAAATAAGAATAGAAGGAGAGTTAATTGAGCAAGTGGATGAGTTCGTATATTTGGGATGTGTATTCAGCAGGGATAGGAGATATGATAAGGACATTGAACGACGAGTGAATGCAGGAAATAAAGTAAATGGGGCTCTACACTCTATTGTGAAAAGTCAGAATGTGTCAAAAAAGGCACGTATGGCAATTCACAGTGCTGTATTAGTCCCTACTTTAACGTATGGTAGTGAAAGTTGGGTGTGGCAGAAGAAGCACGAGAGTAGAATAAATGCGGTAGAAATGCGGTCGCTAAGGAGTATGTTAGGGCTGAATCTGAGTGACAGGGTGAGAAACTGTGTGATAAAAGAAGAGTGTGGTTTGCAAGATGATGCGGTGACCAGGATTAAGAAAGGAATGCTTCGGTGGTTTGGTCATGTAGAAAGAATGAATGCGGAAAGACTGACAAAGCAAATATATGTTGCAGAAGTGAATGGAAGAGTCGGAAAGGGACGTCCTAGGCGGAAGTTTGTCGACCAAATTGGCGATATACTAAAAATGGCCAAATTAAGAGTACCCTTAACCGACGAGCATGTATGCGTAGGTATATGAATGTGGAAGAGGCGAGAAAGGTATGTCAGGATCGTGCTAAATGGAAGTCTGTAGTCTCTGCCTACCCCTCTGGGTGACAGGCGTGAGTGTTTATGTTTAATGTTTATGTATTTTACTGTGTCTGCCCAACATACTGTTGAGCCTACTCAGATAAAACCGTGCGTGACGGGTGACTCGTTTGACGTGGGGCCTAAAAGTGAGCCCTGTGTCTAGAGTGACACCTAGATATTTGGCGGACGTATGCCAGGGGACAGGTGTCCCTAGCATACGTATTGGTGGAGTGTTTTTGAGACGGCGTCGTTTATAATCGAAGTGAACGGCGGAGCTCTTCTCCGGGTTCACATCGATGCGCCATTTTTGGAACCAAGCTCCTAGGTCATCAACTGACTTTTGGATCTTGTACCGTATGAAGGGTAGTGAGACACCTTTGCAGTAAGGACTTTATTAAAAAGAGATTGTTCTTATATCCTGTGTCACTTCCATAACAAAGACGAATTGAACAACACCCATGTTTTAAATCCATCGAGCCGTTTAGGCTATAGAACGTGCCAAAGAAATACACATACATCATACATACATAAATATTTACATACTCTCAATGTATGATTTTTATAACGCGGTAGAAGCCATGCTGCAGCTTTATAACTAGTACAGTTGTAGCACGAATGGCTCGGCTCAAACGGGAATGGACCACGCCTCTCACAGAATACCAGCGTAAAATAGCAGCACGACGCTGCTGTGTTTCGTATAGTGAGTGTAGGGATCCGGGTAGCCTTTTTACTGAAAACGAAACATTCCATCTTAGTCCTCACTATTTATGAGCCATAGTAACCACTTACTATCAGCTGGACTGTGTCCTCGTTTGTCACCCTTATCTTATAAAATAAAAATAAACATTACTAGTATGGCACCAACTTATATACTTATTATATAACGAATTATTAAGTTTCTAACTCGTAATATTATGTTACATAATCTGAAATTATCTAAATTATTGAATCCACCTTTAAATAACTTAAAAACGTTTTATATTATATCAATACAGTTGACTTGTTGAACTTTATAGCTGTGTGTTCTCTTACGCACCTACTTAGTCTACGCCCTCATCAAGGTAGTCTAGATCTTGAAGTAAATCGTACACGCCTGTCTGCTATTTGTCTCTTACGTCCATTGTAATAAGTACTAAGGCTGTTGTAAGTGTACCACCATCGCAAATTTCTTAATCGATGTATTTTCCGGAGAGTTCTTTGTCTGAAATAACGAGCAAAATTGTAACCGTGCACCTGCTTCTCATAACTTCTTTTTTTCCTTAATGCTATGGATTCTGCATTTGTCATGTGTGAGACAGCGGTTGCGAATCATTTTTATCTATTCTTTGTAGACCTATATACCCAGATTTGACTAAGGCATTGGTCTAGTGGTCACAAACACGATTCCGAGACATTACGATTAACAAATCGTAATGTCTCGGAATCGTATGCCAGATCTTGCTAAAAAATCAGATAAGGAAATTTTCTGTAAAGAAATTCTCAATAGCAACACGGAGTATGGAAGTTGGCTATGTTTTACCGTGCATCTGAAAGCGTTGATCATATGCCTGAAATAGTTGGTCATATGCCTGATCCCTCTGGGGTCGTATCGAATTGCCGGTCCATCGGACTGTAAAAGGGAGGGAACAGAGCGTGCACAGGTATTTGCGCACACATATGAGCACTATAACTGTAATCCTGTCCTGCGCTATGGCTAGTCTCTATTAAGGCTGTTATAATATGCAAAATAAAATATACATGTTTAACCCTTTGTAGGGCAAAGGGAATATTTTTACCACCAGTTTTTTTTTGAGATATTTCTGAATGCATTTGTGTTAGGTCTTTATTTTTTAGCCTGGCAACATTCATGAGTGACAAGAAACAAATTTTGACAAGTGACATCTGACAATGATTATTCGTTTTTCGATGGTGGCGTCAAGAGATTGCGAAAAAGGTAATTTTTGAGCTATTGTAACTAATCTCGATAAATCTTTCAGAAAACATGGCGTTATTGTGTAATTTTACTTTTATTTCTTAGAAACGTGTATAGTTTTCTTAAAATCATTCATATTTTTCAATTTCAATATTCGTGATTAGAGTAATGTGTCTAAGAATCGGTGGGAATATATTTCCCCTTGCCCGGTCCGCCATACCTACTCATTGTTATGTACAAAATATGAATTTATTTCAGAATTCTGAAAATGTCACGGAGACTGTTGCTAGATGATGAGATTGCGAAAGAGCTGGAATTATTAGTTAGCTTGCCTGATGATCCAGCGAATTCCGAAGATGAATATGAGTCTGACGAACATGGTGAAGAGTATAATGTGGAAAAACTCAAGAATCTTTTGGTGAATTCAGAAGGTGAGCAATCTAGCTCAAGTAGTATTACAAATGTAAACATTCCGGAAACAATTCCGTCACCAGTGACACAGGAGTTTCCACAATCTTATAAAGATAATATTGAGTCACACATTCAAAACACTTCAATTGAGCATTTTCAAATATCCATACCAGAAAATCCACAAATAGAAATGTCTGTTGGTCAACCGAGTTGTAGTAGATCTGGAATTTCTTCAAATGAAACAATAGAAGAAAGCTCTGAAGAATCTGAATCAGAAGGTTCATGGAATAAAGCGATGTGGTCTAATGGAAACAGGCCACACTACTCAGTATTTGACAAAATAACTTTGGCACCTCGTAGTCCAATATCTTACAACAGCAGGCCTTTAGTATACTTTGATAAGTTTTTTACTAACGAAGTTTATAACCTCATAATTGAGCAGACAAATCTATATGCTCAACAGCAAAATATTCGGACATGGTCACCGACTTCAAAGCCTGAAATACAAGCGTTTTTAGGCATTCTTATAATGATGAGTTATCATGTTTTACCAGACTATAATCTTTATTGGTCATCTGATCCGGGGTTCAGGGTTGATGAAATCGCCAATGTAATGCCAATAAAGAGATTCAAGGCGTTGCTACGAACATTACATTTGAATAACAATTCTAAACAGCCCCAGAGAGATGAAGAAACGTTTGATAAACTATACAAAGTACGCCCATTAGTAACTTTGATAAATGAGGCTTGTCAAGCAGCGGCGAAAAATACATCATCCCAGAGCATAGACGAATCGATGATAATATTCAAGGGTAGATCATCCTTGAAGCAATACATGCCGATGAAGCCGGTAAAACGCGGCTATAAAGTATGGTGTAGATGTCATAGTAGCACGGGCTATCTTTACGAATTCGACATTTACACAGGCAAGCAAGATGCTGGAACTGAGGGTGGATTGGGAAGTAAGGTAGTAAAAAAACTCACAGAAAAATTATTGGATATGGAAGAAGAGAAACATGTGACATTTGATAATTTTTTTTGTGACTATCATTTACTAAATTATTTGTATGAAAAAAGGATTTTCGCGACTGGAACTGTACGTAGAAACAGAATAGAACTTCCTGATTTTATAAAAAAGAAAAATGGAAAGAAGGCAAGCCAAAAACTAAATAAGGGAGAGTACAGATGGAGAGTAAAAGATAATGTTTCATTTGTTGTGTGGCAAGACACGAAAGAAGTTCTTATCTTGAGCAATGTATTTCATCCGCAAATAGAAAGAACAACTGTAAATCGAACACAGAAAGATGGCTCCAAATTAGCTATAAGTTGCCCATTGACAGTAAGAGAATATACAAAGAGAATGGGGGGAGTAGACAAATTTGACCAGGTTAAAAGTACGTATTCTATTAGCAGAAGAAGTAAGAAGTGGTGGCGAAGAATATTTTATTTTTTGGTAGATGCCAGCATTACCAATGCATACCTGCTTTATAAACAAAATAAAAGAGCAAGTCAACTGTCACACCTTGAATTTCATGTGGCTTTAGGAAGAGGCCTTGTTGGAAAATATTCCAGCCGTAAACGAAGAGCTTCCAGCATGGCCAACTATGTGAATAGAAAAAAAGTATTGTCAGAAAACTACCAAAAAGCAGTGGGTAGTGTACCACTTGAGAAACGGTTTGAAAATGTTGGGACACATATGCCAGTTGAATCACCATCTTACAGGCGTTGCAAGTTATGTTCCACAAAGACGCATGACAAGAGAACGAAAATAATGTGCAGAATTTGCGCCGTACCACTCTGCGTGGTTCCATGCTTTGCAAATTTTCATACACAGTAATCTTGAGTGGCCTGACGGGCAAAGGGAACATTTTTACCACCAATTTTTTTACAATAAATAATCAAAAATAAAAAATATTTTTTTATTTCTTGCTTATTAAAAACATAATTAAAATGATACCCTAACCGCTTTTTGTATATAATTCCCAGATCCTTATGCCCTATAAAGGGTTAAAAATATTATTTTCTTCATATCTACGTGTTGGACTCTTTTACTGCATAGTAGTTCGTCGGGTACTTATAGTACCACCCCCTTCTTCTGCCGCTAATAATCTGCTGAAGACTGCAGCTTCGTCTGCCGTCTAACAGCTTTGAGATTAAGATCGGGGACTACATATTTGTGTTCTTTTGCGACGGGTCTTACGGCATTTAGCTCCAATCACATTGGACAGTTTCCACAACCTTGTCATATATATAAATATCTTTTCCTCTTTTATTCATTAAACATTTTGAAAAATTTGATTTTTTTAAATTACTCCGATATTTCATATTCGACGTCATAATTTGGTGAAATTTAGAGCGTTTTGCATTTAAAATTAGCGGGAAGTTCCAGGTATGGCTTGCATGGTCAACTATTTTTTAATAGGAGAGGGGGCAAACGAGCATACGGTTCAGCTGATTTTAAATATGCTTACCAATTCATATTCAAACTTCGGGTACACTTGCATTTAATTTAGAGTATGACATTATCTGTAAAACTATACCATGTCTGTCAAAGCTTTCAGCCTTTAAGGTAATGTTTTCTGCTATCCCACGTTGTGGTAAGTCGTGTGTTGCTAAACAATAGTCTCATCACTCTTTCCTTCATGAAATGACAGCCACATTCTATTTCGATTAAAAGATGTTTGCAAATTATGCCACTGCTTCGCTGCACGCATTACGAACATCTAAACCATGGTTCACGTAGTTCAGAGTTAATATTTTTGTTACGTTTTTTTATTTTATTATTTTATTGCGTTACTTTATTAAAAATATTTGTATGTGTACCCAAATAATATATTCATTGTCTTAAATTAAGTAGGTTTTTGTTATTTTGTTTTTCTGAATATTTTTTTCTTTACCGTGACGTAGTAATTAAATGGCCTTTGGGCCAACTTAAATTTCATAGCATGCAAACAAACAACCCAATTTACATACCTGAAATTGTAAACCTCAATTTTTATTGGAATCTTCCTTTAGGTAAAAAAAAAAAAACTAGCGTTTTATTACCAATAATTTACTCAATACAATGCACACAAGTTACAAAGAAAAACAGAGAACGAACCAAGAACGAAACTAACAAGTAGTACAAAAAAAACTGTAAAAAGAGCTTAGATAGCGGAACCGAATAATGCATGAATATAATAAATTTTGCATTGTGTATTAACAATTTTAATTTTAAGTGCTGATTTTACCATGTGATTCAGATAAACCATATAGTCAGTAGTCAGTAGAGTCAGTTTTAAGAGGTCGCCCGTCAGAATTAGGACGATTGTGGGCTGTTTTGTTGTTTGTTACTGCTTTGTTCTTTAAGTAGTATAGGTAGTAATCATGGTTGACACTCCATTTTTGATGAGGATAGGAAATAAAAGAAAAAAGTAAGTTGTATATTTTTTTTAATCTTACTTCGGCTGTGATGGTATGAAATATTTTGCATTCACAAAGAGAGTTACTTATTGAGACCTATGTGTGGTTTCCGTTGAGCAATCGGTTTCCTTATGAGGCTGAGCAGTGAGGTGATCGGGACGCGGCGATCGCCTGGCAACATTGGCATGTTGTAGAACAAGTAAATGTTGTCAGGAGCAATCGATATGTTAAATCCGTAAAGTTATTAACGACATTAAACATCGTCAAATGTTGTTATTAACGATAGGCGGTAAGGTGACAGTTTACAAGACGTGAAGGCCGAGACCGTAGGGTCCGTAGCCGTAAGCGTTGAGGCCGGCGTAGGCTAGAGGGGCGTAGGCAGGACCGGCGAGGTTGGCAGCGCGGTAGGCTTGGGCGGCTCCGTTCAGGGCTGCAGCCTGGGACTGGGCGGCTGCGACAATGTTTTGCGATGCGGCCACGTTGTTCCAGTAAGCGGTCTCGTGAAGGTCCCGGTTGGTCTCAGCCACTTGACGGACTGCCTCGGCGGCGCGCGCCTGGCTCTCGCCGATGGCACGGGCGTGGTCCTGGGCGGCGACGGTGGCATCGATGACCGCGGCCTGGACATCACCGGCGTTGGCGCCGTAGGCAAGGGGGACGATGGCCCCAGCGGAGACGTAGCCGAGAACGGCGGCGAAAGTGATCTGGAAAGTAATGCCCGATGTTAGTAAAGGCGTGGGAGATTCTTACGATGTTACCACAAGACCGAAGCCGCTACCAGTTATTCGTCGATTCGGCAATTGTCGCTAATTTAGCACCATCCGGGTGACACGTTCTCCTCAAGGGTACCTTTAATTGACGAGCATGTATTCGAAGATATATGGGTATGGAAGATGGAGTGTGTCGGGATCGTGCCAAATGTAAGTCGATAGTTTCTGCTTGCTCATCCCGGGCGAAAGTTCATATTAGTTACTTTATATACATATAACGGCTTTACGCCGATTCCGAATTGATATATAACGTTATAGTAAAAAGGGAAACGTAAATTTCTTCCCAAAAAATAAACCTTTTTGATAATTGGACCAATGGATTAGAGGCTCATTAAAACACAACAATATTTCAATGTTCATTACAGTTGACACTATTATAATCTGGCAAATTAATCTAGACAGAAAACCTTGCATTATAACCTCGCTTTATTAAAGAATTGTATTTATTATTATTGCAGTTTTGGTTGGCTTACATGTTCAATAATTTTTTTTTCACCAACTAGATTAAAATTACCCCGTAGTGGCTAATCTACGTTTGTGATGAAAAAACGCAAACGAAGTTACCTGAGTGTGTAGAGTGAAATTATTCGATGGTTAGTAACTCTGGTATAACATGGTATTGGGTCGAGTTCACCTTAAGCAATATAATTATACTCTTGAGATTTTTTATGTATATTTGATATCAAAATTAAATCAATTGTAACGAAGAATTTAAAGTATCAAAATTCTTGCTTTAAAAGTACTCATCAGTAGTTTGGACTATGTATTCATTTCCCTACAGTATGAAATTAATATACAACAAATGTAAACGAAATTGATCGACATTAACCAAAAAGAGCAGAAGAAATACGTCAAAATTGAACATGATACTTTAAAATATTCATATTGCGCATATTGTATATAAAAAGCCGTCGAATTTATTAAGTTCAGCACTCCGTATAAGGTATGGGAATAAATAGAAAAGGATTACAGTAAAACGGCTGTTTAAAACAATTAAAAAAAACCCGTTAAATATTATTCAAAAGACAGGCAATCTGGTCGCAGGCGTTGCGAATATAACTGTGATGAGTTCGCTACGACATGCATGCTTCACATCAATAGTGATAATGGAACAAGGATCCATACCAGGATTGCAACGAGGATTCTTTGAAAAAATATTTTTGAACTATATACGAAAGCGTGGTGATTTTAAATTTGGAAGACCGCGTTCCTCTATAATAGTGATACTATTTATTAGCAGGATAAACTCAAATGTTCGTACCAGAAATCTCATCTTGCACTTCTTGTCAGACTGCTCGATAGCTACTGAATGCTGTCCAGAAGCGCGCTTGGTCTTTTATACGGCCGTGGACAACTTAAAGTTTATAATGAAAGTGTCCGGTAATCATTGATGCCATATATACTTGACTGTGGAAGAGACATTGTAAAGAGTATAGGCGCTGTGTTTGTCCAGTTTGGTATCTTACATATGAATTTTCAAGGCTCTTCTAGGTTAGGAGTAAATTGTCTCTTGAAACTTTTGAGGTGTGTTAGTCAAATCTCTTTCGAGTATGTTGAAAATTTGTAAGTGCACATCCACCGATATCACACGCGCTTCAAGGATGGATCAAGGTATATTAGATTGCGCGACGAGGAGCTGAGAAAATACGTAAAAACCCAGTTACAAATTATAAACCGAAAGAAAATTAATGGGATTGCTACTAAACTTAATATATAACTTAGGATATTTAACTAACTTCACTACTACTAACTTAACTACTAAGCTTTCAGCTCTTAATATGGTCTGTTAAACCGAAGTAGAGTGTACTTTGTTTATAATTTTTATTTTTATTTTGTTTTCTTTACTCAATCTTGTTTCGATCTTTTTAGTGCATTACTCTTAAATTGTCTTTTTTGTAGTCGGGTTTTTGATTTTTTAAATTATTTAAGACTTTTTAGTGTCCCTGTCTATTGTGTTTTGACGATTTTTCAATAACTGTGCGACTTAGAAAGGTCGATGTATATTTCCTGAAATTATTTATTACATTTTTCTTCAAAACTTCTAAGTATACGGTTCAAAATTTATTGAAAATAATTTATTTGTTTTTAAATGTGATTGGCAACGGATATTAATAACTATTCTTTTTACATAGGATGGCACGAGGTTCGACACAAACATTGTCCATTTTATAAACCAGTTGTCAAAAACTTTATAAACCAATTTATTATTCCTAACTAACATACATTCGAAATGCAAATTTCAGTATCAGGGCGATTCTCATAACCGATGTCTCCGTTGGACGGAAAATCTAACTCTTCATGTTCCTTTCTGTCGCACGGGCTTCTCTTACAATTCTTTCACTTCAAACGCAGTAAGACTCTGGAACATGTTACCCAGAAATATAAAAGAAGCAAAAACTAAACCTATCTTTAAACGTTTACTCTGGGAATATTACTTAACGAAGCAGTAGTAGTTTCGGATAATAATAAAAAATTTAAAAAACTTCGGAAACTGTTATATTCTCAAGTATGTATAATATAAAAATATCATATTTATTTATTGTGTATGTATTTATTGTGGGTATTTGTGTATATATATATAAAATAATATTGTATTCATGTAAGTAGTAATGTAAATGTATATGTATGTGTATTGTATTTATTATCATTATATTATAATTTTATATTTTTTCCTTAAACCTTTATTTTTTTTAATTATGAGTTTTGCACCCATCACTATATTCTCTGCACAAACCAAAGGTAGACTGGTAGAGAAGTAGTAATGTAAATGTATATGTATGTGTATTGTATTTATTATCATTATATTATAATTTTATATTTTTTCCTTAAACCTTTATTTTTTTTAATTATGAGTTTTGCACCCATCACTATATTCTCTGCACAAACCAAAGGTAGACTGGTAGAGAATGCCTTTAGGCATTAAGTCCGCCGTTTTGTACATTTCTTTTATGTGTGCAAATAAAATACATACTACCATACATCTTATATTCGATAGGTTTCGTTATTGCTTTTTTATTAACGTATTACTATGTATTTTGTGTTAAAAATCGGCCATTTTGTTTATTTAGAAAAAGCTACCCAAAACACTTAGGTTTTTAAGACGAATTAACCGATAGCTTAATTGTTGAAATCCATCCAGCCGTTTGGAAGATACGAGGTAATAAAGAAATTTACAAACACAAGATCGCGCGAAAAACAACCCTAATAGGTGGATCAACAATTGTTCTAGCTTCTCATTGGATCAAAATTTACCGTTAATGGTACTGGTTAATGGTACATACTTAGTCGGGTCATAAGTTCTGTTAAAACCTAATTATTTAAAAATTTTGAATACTGGCTTGAAGAACTTCACCAATATTAAAAATATAACGTTTTTGCTTGCCGAAAATAAAAAAGACATTAATTTTCATTAATTTTCAAATAAGGAGTGGTCGAAGAAAGAAGATAGAGTAGCGGTTATCGCGTTGCATCGTTGTGGGCCAAAAGAGATTTTCAATATTCTACAAAAATTGAAAATAACCCTACGATTTGTTTATCGCACTATCAAACGATTCACTGAGGATTAAAACTTCGAAGATCGTTAGAGGACCGGCCGACCTCGTACGGTTATGACACCCGCGATCATCAAAGCAGTAAAAGCGCGAATCCAACGAAATCCTGTTCGTAAACAAAAAATCTTAGCTCTTTAAATGCGCCTAAGCAGAACCACGATCAAAAGAGTGATCAATGAAGACCTAGGACTACGGGCTTGTCGTAAGAAGACCAGACATTTTTTGAACGAGCGTTTGAAAAAAATTAGGCTGGATAGATCCCGCGCTTTGTTACGGCGGTATGCGGGAAAAAATTCCGCGAAATTTTGTTTTCGGATGAAAATTTTTCAATATCGAAGAAAGTTATAATAAAAAAATGATAAGGTGTATGCCTACAGCAGTGAAGAAGCCAGCACGCATATTCCGAGGGTTCAACGAGCACATTATCCTTCGTCATTCATGGTTTGGCTTGGAGTCTCATATTCAGGCTTAACTGTTTTTCTGTGAAAAAGATGTAAAAACCAGTACCGAGGTGTACCAAAATACCGTCCTAACAAACATAGTGGAACCTCTTTCTCAAACAATGTTCAAAAACAGATTGGATATTCCAACAGGACTGCACCAGCTTTTGTGTGCTTATATATATTTTTTTTTTGCGCCCGAAGCAAATATGGGCAACCCTCCGGAAAGCGCGGGAGGGAGGCGGTGAATGCTCATAGCATACCACGAAGCCGGCTGCGTGGTTATGTGGAGACTTTTACCCACTAAACACCGCCTTTATGGATTGGCTTACCGATCTGACAAGAGATCTCTAAGCCGTATACGGACGCGACCCTCCTTGGCAGAAAGGAGGACGCAAGCGGCGAAAAGCCGCTTAGAAGTGTGCCTAACTAAGGCAGATTAAGGGATGTGTTATGTAGGCTCGGCCTGAGCCGCCAGGAGGCAGTTCAGGTCAGCCGAAAGCTTGTTGGGGGGGGGGGGGGATGAGATGATTTGGGTGGGACTCTGAGGCTTTGAAAAATCTCTCAGAGAGTGATTTAAGGAACTGCTGGATTGTTGGTTGCTCTAAGTCTCGTTGTAGGTCGGCATTACGGACATAATAGGGCGAGTTAGTGGCCCTACGACAGAATAGATTTTGAACTATTTGAAGTTAATTTATAACTTCGGGCTTAGCATGCGGGCATAGCGAAAATGGGGGCCGCGTAGGTCATGACAGGTCGTATGCGATATAGGGTTCGCTTGTTGCGGAGGGACATTTTACTGTGTCTGCCCAACATGCTGTTGAGCCTACCCATGTAAAATCGTGCGGTGCGAGTTACCTTCTTGATATGGGGCTCGAAAGTGAGCCTTGCATCAAGGGTGACGCCTAAATATTTGGCTTTTGTTTGCCATGGGACAGGGGTTCCTAACATCCTAACATTCCTAACATGATTGGCGGAGTGGTGGTGAGACGGCGTCCTTTATATTCGAAGCAAACGGCTGAGCTCTTCTCCGGGTTTACGTCGATACGCCATTTTTGGAACCAAGCTCCTAAGTCGTTAACTGACTTTTGGATCTTGTTCCGAATCTGTGGCAGTGAGTTGCCTTTAGAGTAAAGGGCTGTGTCATCTGCGAAGAGGGCTAGTTTAACACCATTCGACGGGATAGGGATATCGTTGGTGAATAGTATATATAGGATGGGGGCAAGCACAGAGCCTTGAGGGACACCGGCTTTGATTTGACGGGTAGAGGATAGCGTGACTTCGTGTCTAAAACGAAAGGTACGATCCTTCAAATAGGAGGCTACAAGGCGGACGAGGCGGTCAGGGAGGAGGGAGGACCATGATGGAATGACTCGTTTCCAGTAAAAAGGGTCTCCGGTTCTCTACACTCACCATACGAAACACAGCTGCATGAAGCTGCTATTTTACGCTGGTATTCTGTGAGAGTGTGGTCCTTCCCGGTAGAGCCCACCCATTCAAGCTACAACCGTAATAGCTGCAGCGTGCCTCTATTTATACGCTAAAAGTATCGAAACAAGAACATTGATACTTCTCTTTCCGTTTCTGTATTTTACTAGTTAAGTTAGCCATTAAGAGTTTTGGGGGCGTGGCTTAGCCCGTATCGATGAAGGTCACGGACGGCTGAGGAAGTGTCAAAATGAAATGTACGCAAATGATGAGATAGCTATACCCAGCACGCGCTAAAAATGTACTTAGTAAGTAAACACCAAACAACATTTTCTAACAATACTACATTATGGATAAAAATGGTTTATGTGAACTTAGATATGATTATTCACTATGCTTTAAAAATAATTCTATGAACTAATTCGTTTAAATATAGAGGTGGCTGTCAGGGACAAATGTAACTAATGGGAGCCCCACTTAACATTTTTTTCTATAGAGATAATTACATGTTATCATGTTTTTCTTTCATGCAGCTACCTTGAGCTGCATGAAAGAAAAACATGATAACACATACACATATAGTTGAAATTCATATACTATAAATGTGGTTGGAAATCTATAAAATTGAAAGAGATATGTGAAATAGAAAAACTACCAAATTTTCGAAGTATTCATCTTAAGCGGCTATTGCTTTTGTTTCTAATTTTTGTCTTATGAAAGTGAATTTGCAAATTTTACAGGAATAAACTGTTCTTTGACTCTAAGTGTGCAGAGCTTATCAAAAATAGCGCTTGCATAGGTGTAATTATTTGACGAATTAAATTAGGTGTCCACTGTACGGCCTCGATTCTTTTTTTGTGACAAACTCGACTTCCGGATTTGTGGTAGACAATCTAGAAAAAGGTCGTTAATGATATGATGTCATTTGATACTTTTGTAATATGCATATAGCATATTCTATAAAAAAATTGCATATCGTATTTGCTTATCAATAAATATGAATTGTTTTTAAGTTACACCTTGCAGTTTTGAATTGGGCAGGACTTCATTTTCCTACAGTTTTACGCTTTTTTTTTGCTTAAATTTTATGTGTAACGTCATCAGGTCTTGTCCCAGTAAACATGACAAGGGAATAGAGTATTTTCTTTAATAGTACAAGGGGCTATCGAGCTTGCGGCTCACCTGATGCTAAGTGACTACTGCCGCCCATAAACAACTGCAACACCAGGCAGTTGCATGTGCGTTGCTTTTAGAAAGAAGTAAGCTCTTTTTTGAAGGTCCCTAAGTCGTATTGGTCCGGAAAAATTTCCGGTGGTGAACGATTCCACTATTAGGAGGAAAAAAACTCCTAGTAAAACGCAGAATGATGGATCGCTAAGCATTCAGATCGTGAATTTGGTCGCGATGTGCGTTCATGAAATTTGGCGGCTGGAATTAATCCGAACAGTTCCTCAGAGCACACTCCGTGGCAGATGCGATAGAAATTTTATAAGAATTTTATAGATTGTTTATAACAACTACGGATAGAACTTATCCTTTATATAGAATTACATGTTGTTTATCAGAACGGACCTATGTGAACGACGCAACCGAAGTTTTTAATCAAATGTGAAATATGCTTATTGGTAAGCAAATTCATATTCATACTTAGTACACTTGCATTTGATTTAGACTAGGGAATGCAAATCTCGCGAGATTGGGGCTCAAGCGAGATCCCGCGAGTTTATGAATAACAATACTGCGAGATCTCGCCAATTTCGAGATCTCGCGATATTAGCAGTTTTATGTGTTTTTTTTGCAAATAATCACAATATTTAAATAAATTAGGAAAAAAATATAAAAACTATAAGTATTATAAGATAAACATTTATTTTCACGAATTTTTTCAATAGACTTTTATGCATCAAACATTGTTTGACGTATCTGTCTATAATTTTTTAATAAACTTCTATCAAATAACAAATAAAAGAAACAACCAGTCTTCTCTTCTAATATCAAACAAAAATCTTTTAGTAATAAAACAGTTCTTTTATAACAAACAAAGCAACGAGAAGTAAAAAAAAAATGAAACTTATTATCTAAGTTGAGTTGACTACTAAACTGAGATATAATTATCAATTAAATAAAACTATATCTACTCAGTAGATCCATTAGATATTACAGATTAATTAACAAAATATATCAATTAGTCAGACTATTAGAAATTACAGATTAATTAACAAAATATACCAATCAAATGAAAAATTTGTTCAGTTCAAATCACGAGCCATTATTACGAATTATTTTGAAAGTAGCTCCTTAAGAAGCACAAAATGTCCAAAGAATCGTCTGCTAAACGGCTTCTTATTTTGTTGGCCAGATAACCAGCCGCTGAGAAGGCCCTTTCGGATTCAACGCTAGTTGGAACCACAGATCTCAGGCAGTTATCAACAAACCGTAAAAGTTCGCCTTTTGACCCCCCGGACTCGTATAAATTCATTTCCTTTTTGATTAATGCCTCCAGAGAATTCGTAGTTAGTTTTCTGTCTCTAGGTTCTTTGAACGCAGCAGTCAATGTTTCCTGAAGTTCTTCTTGCAATGAAATTCTCTTGCGTATCTCAGAAAGAGATGAAAGCTGTTCATTATCGTCATCCTCAAATTCAGCTATATCATTAGCGGTGGCAGCTGATGTTGATGCGATCGACCAAGATGGATCTGAATTTGTCTCTGTCTGTGAATTAGTCAGATTGTATTGCGGATGCAAACGCTCTATAAGTGATTTAATTTCAGTTCGAATCACATTTTTCGGAGGCAATTTAAATGTTTCGTCTTTCGCAAACTCTTCTTTATCTGCTTGGTATTTAGCTGGATCTCTAATATACAACAAGCATGCTGTCAAATTCGTCCGACGCTCAACAATGCGCTTTCTCAAGGAGCCAGCTAGTTTTTCTGCCAATGGAGTTTTTAGCTCTTCCAGTTTGCGAATCATAAACCTAAGTGTTGTTTCTGCGATAGCCAAGTCTGTATCTTGACGACATAACACCTCCACAGCCAGTTTTACAGGTTGAAATGCCTTGTCTAAGTTCGCTAAAACCGCATGTTCTTCCGCATTCAAACAGTAGTTCGGATCAGCTTCCAGGCTAAGGTCGATCAAAGCTTTGCTGACACATAGCTTGATTCTAATAAATGTAGAAATCATGTCTGCTAGGCTCGACCATCGAGTTTTACAATCAAGTTGTAACTTAATATCTTTTCCAAATTCTTGCTTTACGTATATTTGCAGAGTATCATTTTTAGTAGGTGATCTTTTAAAAAGTTTCACCAATTTCCTAACTTTCTCAATAATACCCGCATATTCTGCATCTAGGTATACTTCTGTTCTGGGCATAGAGCAATGAAAAACATCATCTTCTAAGCCTGAGCCTGTGCTAGAAATTTCGTCCATTTCTAAAGGAATCTCATCGTCGTTTTCCTCATTTTCAGATTCTATCACAGGTTCCTCAACATCAGTTTGTTTTTTATAAATAGTATCTATTATGCCAAGTTGAACACCATGGGCATAGCAGAGCTGATGTGAAAGTGATATCAATCGACCCAACTTTTTCATCACACTTGCCCCATCTGTAGTAATATTTATAATATCTGTTTCCAGAATAAGGCCAAATTCGATTAACTTTGTTTTCAAAATACTGACACCACTTTCAGCAGGCATACTTCCAAAGACGCGAATCAGCCCCAAGTTCCAAAACATAGTATTGCCGTTCAAAAATGTGTGTACGTTTACATTCATGTATCGCTTGTTCATAGAAGAAGTCCACTCATCACATGTTAGCGTAAATCTGTGATCATTCTCCTTCAGTTGAGCCAATTCACGCATTATTTTCATTTTCAATGTTATGCCATAATTCATAACTATAAGTTTAATTGTGTTTGGGGACATAGGCAGTTTGTGTCCAGAAGAATTGAAGAGATTTCTCATATCTGTGGAAGTACAGAAAACACGGAAAGGTAGTCCATCATTGGCTACCATTCTTGATATTTTTTTCTCCATAGAAGTATCTTCAACCGGGAGGAAATGATCAGTAATTTTTTGCCTCTTCTTTCTTGCTGGTGGCACTGGTGCCGACGATCCTGGTGATTCTGGACTAACATTCGACGTAGATGCGGATGCTGTTACTAATTCCATGTTTTGATTAGTAGCCCCAGTATTTGATGATGGTGGCGGCAACGTCAACGGCGGGGGTGATATGACATTCTTCGTTTTCGTGTCAATTTTATGAATCGATATTAAATGCACATGTAAGCCACGCGGAGATCGATCTTTGGTTTTAAGTATCTTCTTACAAAGTTTGCACTTAGCACTCAATCCACTTTCCGCTCTCAAAAAGTATTTCCATACTTCCGACACACTCTCATAGTCTTTATAAACTATATTCGCCGACATTGTTCGTTATTCCACTCGTAAATCACATAAGAAACTTTTTTTTGCATAAATAACCAAAAAAATACTCGAATGCAATCAAACTCAATTACGTTAGCTAGCAACAACCATTAGTAAACAAAACAAATGCGCGCTGATGACACTCTACGCCGGATCAATTTTCGACCAATCGCACGCACGAACGAGTCTGAGAGACACCTCGTCCCGCGACCGAAACGCACCGAACGAAACCGACAGATCGCAACTCCGTCCGTGTCAGTCCGCGCTTCGAATAAGACGTTTTTATGCTCGAGTGAAATCTCGTTAAACTCGCGAGATCTCGCCTTTTTTTCGTCCGAGATCAATCTCGCTAAAAAAGGCCGAGATCTCGCGAAAACGAGATCTCGCGAGAACGAGATTGCATTCCCTAATTTAGACGGAGCGGACACATGGTTTCGTCTATGACATCAGTAAAACTATACCATGTTTGTCAAAGCTTTCAGCCTTTAAAGTAATGTTTTCCGCTAGCCCATCTTATGGTAAGTCGTGATGTAGCTAAACAATAGTCTCTTAAATCTTTCCTTCATGAAATAGCACCCGCATTTTATTTCGATAAAAAGATGTTGGCAAATGATGCAACTGCTTCGCTGCACGCATTACGAACAACTTAACCTTCGTTCGAGTAGTTCAGAGTTAATATTATTGTTACGTTTTTAATTAATTTACTATTTTATTGCATCACTTCATTAAAAATATTTTCATGTGTACTCAAATAATATATTCATTGTCCTAAATTAAGTAGGTTGTAAACCTCAATTTTTATTGAGATCTTCCTTTAGGTAAAAAAAAACGAGTGTGCTTATGACCACACGACTGAAGTAAAACTTCTTTAGCTCTGTATATACATATATATATATATATATATATATATATATATATATATATATATATATATATATATATATATATTTGTTTATATAAGCATATATGTATAATATATACATGTATATACATATACATTTATTAATTTTCTACAAACCTTTAAATTTGTTATCGGTTTCCTTCCATAATTTGTTATTATGGAATGAATTTACATTTTTATTCACTTTAAACATAGAATATTTAATGTATCAAAACGAAATAAAATTACGAAAAATAACTGGCTATGGGAGAAAGATTGAAAGAAAATGTGCGCGCGCACTGCTCTCTCTTGCTTATGCCCCCCACTCAACTCCCGTTCGCCTCACACTATCACACTTTTCGTAACGCTTTGGTCAAGTGTTCGCCAGCTTACTCCCTAAGTCAAGTGTGCGTAAAGAAGTTTTACTTCAAAAACTACTATTTAATCACTAATAATGGTTTACTTAATACAATGTACACAAGTGAAACAGACAAACAGAAAACCAAGAACAAAACTAACAAGAATTACAAAAAAAGAGTAAAAAGAGCATAGAGTAGTCATGGTTTACATACCATTTTTCGTGAGGATAGGTAATAAAAGTAAAAGTATGCTGTATATTTTTTTATTCACACTTTGGCAGTGATGGTATGAAATATTTTGTATTAACAAAGAGAGTTACTTATTGAGACCTTTGAGTTGTTTCCGTTGAGCAATCGGTTTGACTTATGAGGCTGAGCGGTGAGGTGATAGGGATGCGCCGATTGCCTGGCAATGTTGGCATATTGTAGAACAAGTAAATGTGGTCAAGAGTAATCGATCTGTTAAATCCCAAACGCAGCCGTAAAGTTAATAACGACATTAAACATCTTCAAAATTCGTTATTAACGATAGGCGGTGTAGTGTCAGTTTACAAGGCGTGAAGGCCGAGACCGTAGGGTCCGTAGCCGTAAGCGTTGAGGCCGGCGTAGGCCAGCGGGGCGTAGGCGGGGCCGACGAGATGGGCAGCGCGGTAAGCTTGAGCGGCTCCGTTCAGAGCTGCAGCTTGGTAATGGGCGGCTGCGACATAGTTTTGCGACGCGGCCACGTTGTTCCAGTAAGCGGTCTCTTGGAGGTTCCGGTTGGTCTCTGCCACTTGACGGACTGCCTCCGTGTTGTGTTGTAGCACGGCCTCGGTGGCGCGCGCCTGGCTCTCGCCGATGGCACGGGCGTGGTCCTGGGCGGCGACCGTGGCGTCGATGACCGCGGCCTGGACGTCACCAGCGTTGGCGCCATAGACAAGGGGGGCGATGGCCCCAGCGGAGGCGTAGCCGAGAACGGCGGCGAAAGTAATCTGGAAATTAATGCCTGATGTTAGTAAAGGCGTCGCAGATTCTTACGACGTTACCATAAGACGAGCTGCTGCCAATTCGTCGATTCGGCGATTGTCGCTCGTTTAGTACCACCAGGATGACGCGTTCACCTAAATAGAGTACCCTAAATGACGAGCATGTATTCGGAGATATATGGATGTGGACGAAGCTGGAGAGTGTGTCGAGATCGTGCCAATTGGAAGTCAGTGGTTTCTGCTTACTCATCCCGGTGACTTGCGCGAAAGTTTATGTTAGTTACGTTATACATATTTGTTAGCTTTACGCAGATTCTGTACTGATTCTGAACAGACAGAAAACCTTGCATTGCGCTTTATTAACAATTGTATTTATTATTATTTCAATTTTAGTTGGCTTACATGTTCAATCATTTTTCTTTCACCAACTCTTAGAGTAAAAGTACCCGGTAGTGGCTACTCTACGTTTGTGAACTCTGGTATAACATGGCATTGGGTCGAGTTCACCTTAAGCAATATAATTGTACTCTTGAGAATTTATATTTGATATCAAAATTAAATCAATAGTAATGTAGAAATTTAAGTATCAACGTGCTTGCTTTAAAAGAACTCATCAGGAGTTTGGACTATATATTTTTTAACACATAAATAATTATTAATTGGCGTTACCCTACAGTATAAAATTAATATACAGCAAATGTGAACGAATTCGATCGACATTAACCAAAAAGAGCAGAAGAAATATGTCAAAATTGAACATGATACTTTAAAATATTCATATTGCGCATATTGTATATATAAAACCTAGGAATTTATTAAGTTCAACAGTTCGTATAAGGTATGGGAATAAATAGTAAAGAATTATAGCAAAGCAACAGCTGTTTTAAACAATTAAAAAACCTGGTAAATATTATTCTAAGGACAGGCAATCTGGTCGCAGGCGTTGCGAATATAACTGTGATGAGTTCGCTACTACAAGGATGCTTCACATCAATAGTGATAATGGAACAAGATCAATACCAGGATTGCAACGAGGATTCTTTGAAAAAATATTTTTGAATTATACTCGATAGCGCGGGAATTTTAAATTTGGAAGACCGCTTCCTCTTATCACTATTTGTTAACAGGATAAACTCAAATGTGTTCGTACCAGAAATCTCATCTTGCACTTCTTGTCAGACTGCTCGATAGCTACTGAATGCTGTCCAGAAGCGCGCTTGGTCTTTTATACGGCCGTGGACAACTTAAAGTTTATAATGAAAGTGCCCGGTAATCATTGATGCCACTTGACTTTGGACAAGTTATAGTAAAGGGTAGAGGCGCTGTGTTTGTCCAGTTTGGTATCTTACATATTATGAATTTTCAAGGCTTTTCTTGCTTTGGGGCAAATTGTTTCTCGAAACTTATGAGTTGCATTCACTGGAAGCTGAGCATAGCTAGCGTCAGCACTCACTAATTACCGCAAAGTTTTCCAGCAAAAGTTTGTCTTTAAACAAATTTCCTTCTTGAGATTATCGTCTTAACGATGACTTATGTTAAATGTTCATCTGGTATCTTGTAACGTTATATTCAATTCAGTATATTATACATGTGATTTATTTATTTTACCGGTTCGTAGATTTTGGTATTATTGCGTATACTCTTGTTAAATTCTAAATGTAAATAAATGTTGTTATTTGAGAAGAATTTCGATTGTTAAATTTTTAAAGAAATTTTTATTGAATTATAATTCGATATATTTTGTATTAATTATGAATATTCGTAAATATTGCATATGTTCCCGCTGTAAATATATTTTAAAAGCAATAAATATGTGCTGCTATAGGTATACTATAGGTATGCTATAAGATGTCTTTTTAGTGCATTGCCTAAGTTGTTATCGTTGTGCATCCTATTCACTAACCTTTCATTTAATTCTTTTTTGTGTAGCCTGAAAGAAGTTTGCTGTAAAACAAAAAGACCGCCTTCTGTTTTTCCTCAATATTTGTACAATAAACAGCATTGTACTGCATAGAGCACGGGCCACCGGCGGATCAGATAGGATTTGAAATACGCAGGCGTTCCCCTCTGTTAAAGTATTTTGACATTTTCACACGTGGTCCTGAGCCTATAATAAAACTAGTTGCATCCGCACTGCTCACTAGACTGAAAATAGTTATGCGTCTGAATCGACGCCCTACGAAAATGCCAAATTGTTCAGTTTTTTGTTGCACTTTTTGCAATGTCAAATTTACAAAAAGATGGCATTACCTTTCATATATAAGTAATTTTTAATGACATTATTGTTATTTACTTCCTTTTAAACTTAATAATTACAATAATAGCAGTCGTGTTCTTTCGGATTTGTCTAGCAACACAGGCCGTTCGCTCTTATACAATATGCAGATTGGTCGAGCGAGTTTGTAACCGAGTTGTCGCTGTCACCGAGTGATACTGTTATAAATTATTTCTTGTTTATGCACAGATTCCCCCCTCCCCCCCCCCCCCCGCAAAAAATAACAGACAGTTCTGCATCGGGGGAAAACGCTATGGCTACTCCCCACTAGTTCACCCGTGTTGCTCTATGGTTGTGCTGTATTGTATCGTATCCCACTTAAAGATTTTTATGTATAAGGATCTCCTAGTGTGCCTTGTTTGTGTTTAGCAGTGAACACATACAACCGCCGGTACGACATACTCCGCCGATCGTTGAGTCCCGTGATTCCGTGGGGCGTCGAGGTCACCGGCCCCTAGGCAGATTCTTGGCACTTTAAGACGTTCGTGTCTATAGTGTCTAGTCGCGTTTTAAAGTGCCACCAACGCACTTCCCCCAACCCTTTTGTTGCAAAAGGGTTAGGCAGTGCCCCAAGTGTGGATAGCCATTTTTAATATTACCACCATCCGCGTCGCGCATTATCGACCGGCTGGTATATAAATAGGGCCCTTGATTACCACTGACTGTTAGGGTAGGTTAGGACATGTCAGGTAGGGATAAGGGGGAACCTCCCCCTCCGATAAGAAAACCACCGGACCGAAAAGGTGTGTTAGATCGACCACTGGTTGTGAGGGATCTGGCGAATCCGGAGCGCACGAGAATAGTGTCATCCTTCTCGCGGATCCCCCAAAGAAAACCCGTCTCGCCGCGGAAGGAGCCCGCACCGGGAACACGCCTTCGCCAACTGCTTCAGGCCAGTGAGGTGCGTGCGCTGCGCCGGGGAGCATATAGCGAGCTTTGCCCTCGGGGTAGAGAGGAGGAACCCAAATGTGCCAACTGTGGCAAAAACCACACGGAAAATGACCGCCGCTGCCCAGTCCTGAGGAGGACTGCTAGGAGGCAGGGGATAACTTGGCCGGGGCTACTCCCGGAGGACCCGAAAAAGATCCCCCAGAGTCGCCCAAAAGCCGTCACCATCCAGAAAAACGGGTGGGCAACCATCACAGGAAAGGGAGGGCAACCAGCCCCCCCCCCCACCTGTTACACCTATGGAAACGGTGGAACCCGCAGAGATAAGGGCAACCACCGGTGCGACTCTACAGCCCCCCGCCAACCCCGCCACAGAAAGGCAACCCTCTAAAAAGGGAAGGCGGGAGAGGAGCAGGAAGAGGTCGCAGCCTCCCCAGGCTGTTACCTTTACCCCAACACCGACAGGACCAGTAGCCTCACAGGCGCAGATTACTCAGGAGACTACCAAAAAGAACGTGGGTAGAATGCCAGAAAGGGCTCTACCTGAACATAGAGCCCGCTCTACCCATAAACTAAGAGAGCAGGATCATCAACACCCGAGACCAGTGCCAACGCCTTCATATAGGAGACCACCTACTGCCGGCCTTGAAAAAGCAGATGCAATCCAACGCCTGGTTGGTATTGCCATCGAGGTTGGCACACAAGTCCGGGACCGATCCAGTGACGGCGATAATGAAGGCGCTGGCTAACCTCCTGGCCCGGCATTACGGAGGAGAGTAATCTGCGCCTCCTCTATTGGAACCCGGACGGAATACAGCAGAAGCTGCATGAACTCCGCACAGTCGCCCAACAACAGGACTTGCACGTCATATTGCTGGGAGAGACGAAGCTAAACCCAAAGACGCATATAAAGCTGCCAAACTACCACCTGTACAGAAGGGACGAGGTCACTTCTCAAGGGGCCGCCTATAGAGGGACGGCGGTTCCAGTGAGGAGGGACATCGTCCATCAAGAGCTGGATTTACCACCATACCAGACTATGCGCTCTATCGGCATAAGAATGGAGGCGGCGGACGAGGAACTAAGGATCTACGCAGCATACCGCCCGCCAGGGACTCCATTATGCTCCTCAGACATCCGGACGGTGATGGAAGGCGAAACACCTACCATCATCGCCGGGGACCTAAACGCCAAACACCCGGCTTTGGGGTCCAGAGTGATCACTCCGCCGGGTCTTGAACTTTATGACTTTCTGACGACAGAGCAACAGCTATGACGTATTAGGTCCCGAAGAACCGACTGACGTTCCATCTGATCCACGGAGACGTCCGGATGTATTGGACATCGTGCTCACTAGGAACGTCAACTACCCGATAGTGGTAGAAGTGCTGTACGACCTCTCCTCCCGATTCTGATAACCCTTGGCCTAAAGGCGGTGACAACGCCGGCCAGAGCATTCAAGACACGTGTCGACTGGAGGCTCTATTGCCAACATCTGCAGGAGAGACCTCCAGTCCACCATCCCATAAGCACAGAATGACGTTATAGCGGCCGATCTGAAAGTGGAGGCCATCACCGACTTCGTGGCCCGCCTGGCGCGCGGCATGTTTGACCGCGCCGACAACGGGCCACACGAACACCTCAACGGCTTCGCGCCGTTGCACACCCGGCCCCCGGACGGGCGACCTTTTCCAAAAGAACTCCTCTCTATAGCGATTAGAGAGTCGAGTAACAACCCTCAATGCCGCTGATAGGCCAACCTCAACTTTTTACCGGATAACTTCCTTTTTTCCCGTAGTCGGTAACTACGGGAAAAATCTTATCTGACTACGAACTAATCCGTACTAACCAACTACGCCTAGAATAGGCTCCAAAGACTGGCCCATAGTCATGGGCCATGATGAATATCCGGACAATGATACCAGCATAGCACCTTGGTGCATGTAGACGACAACACGAGGTTTATGTATAGGTTATAGACGTGTATATTATTTTAAATTGTTTATGGAGTTTAATAAAAAGATAAAGGCTACAGCTAACATACTTTTTGGAATATTAGGTTCTTATTTCTGAGAGAGTTATGGAGTAGGAAGGAGCCCGCCGCGGTGATCCGGTGCGTGTTCGCACTTCGCGTGTGCTAAAAAAGTTCTTAACTTTTACACTGTTGGTTCCTCTCGATGTTTTCTTTTTACCGAGCACGTAGTTTAAATTTTTACTTAGCAATTTCGTTTCTAACATTGTCATGACTCCTGAAAATTACGGTTTGATTAAGATGATTTTATTGCAGTATCCGGATAACCGAGCTTTGCTCGGTTTTTTTTTTGAAATTACATTTTGATACAAATTACATACTGATGAATAATATTTTTTTTATTTGTTATTTGAATAACAAAATCTTGAGTGCAATTAGTTTATTTAAAATTTTCGTATTTTTAAAAAATACTAAAAGAAGGGCTCGAAATAATAGATTTTCTCACAAAAGAAGGTAACTTGAAAAAAAAAAAGGAAAAAAAAATCGGACCGAAGACAGGACGCGAACTAAGGCATTACGATTTCGCGACCGCTCGACATCCACTTGAGCTATTGCGATCATTACCACATTGTCAAAATTTACCTTCTTATCTTATATTGTAGCAGTTTCAGTGCCTGAAAAGACGGACAAAAAACTTTTTCTAAAAATAAATCCGAGCTAGATCGATTTATTGCCCCCGAATCTCCCTGGACACTAAATTTTATGAAAATCGTAGGAGCCGTTTCCGAGATGCCGAATATATTTATAAATATATATATATATATATATATATATATATATATATATATATATATATATATATACACACAAGAATTGCTCGTTTAAAGGTATAGGATTTGTCCTGTTATAAAAATTATCTTTGAGAATTTTTAACTCTGTGATTATAACGATAAACTGAACAACTGATGTTGGTATCATAAATGCTTCCAGTATGTTAATTAATAGAATCAGGCGTTACTTTGCGGAAATCCATTCGCGCTTGACCGCTAAGTAGGTAGCCGCCGTAGAGTCAACATCACCTGGAGATGCCTCGTGTAGAGGCGAAACACGTGTCGTATTATCGTCGATGGTGTGTCTTTCCTGGAATAGTGGTGTTGGGAGTTGTGGTGCTGGGATTAGCGGTGACGGGATTAGTGCACGCAATCGAGGGAAGGCGGGAGGTGCTCTTCAAACTAGGGAAGACACATCATTTTATTTTATTTAGCGGATGGTTGCAAAGTAACTTAAGTAACTTAATATCTTTATTCCAGTATGTTGTTTGTTGAGAGCTATTTTAAATTTATAAATAAAAAATATAAATAAAAAATATGTTTCGAAGTGAACATCGGTAGAATAAAGAAATGTATTAAAATAACTAAGAAAAAAGTAAGTTATTGCTTTGATATTAATGAATTAGTACCCGGTTGACCGAGCTTTGCTCGGTATTTTTCGCTCGATTTTTTTAATTCGTGTGTTTTGGAAATTATATTTAGATACAAATTACATACTGATGAATTATAAATAATATTTTTTGATCTTAGCGACATAACAGAAAAAACTGAACTGGTTATTTGAATAAAAAATCATGAGTGCAATTATTTTTATTTAAATTTTCGTGTTTTTAAAAAATACTAAAAAAAGGGCTCGAAAAAAATATATTTTCTCAAAAAAGAAAGAAACTTGAAAAAAAAAATAAAAAAGTCGGTCGGTCGGTCTGGGCTCGAACCCAGGTTTTACGATTTTGTGACCGCCCATTATACCAATAAGCTATTTATAATCATTACCAAACTGTCAAAATTTACCTTCTTATTCTAACTATATTGTAGCAGTTTTTAATTGCCTAAAAACACGGACAAAAAGACATTTTCTAAAAATAAATCTTAGCTAGATCGATTTATTATCCCCGAAACTCCCTGGACACTAAATTTTATGAAAATCGTTGGAGCCGTTTCCGAGATCCCGATTATATATATATATATACATATATACAAGAATTGCTCGTTTAATAGTATAGGATTTATGTTTCTGTAAATTGCTTTTCTTAAATTTGTTTTATTTGTTTTTATAGAAGATTTTCAAGTTTTGTAACTTCTTTGAAGATGTTGAAGCTTCTTTTATATTCGTTTTATCGAAGATATTTAAGATTGCATGTATTAAATAATTTTACAATATCTTTAAAAAATACATAAATACATAGTTTAATTTCATACTCTGTCGTAACTTTGTTATTGGTAGAGTAAATTATTTCTAATACACAGTATTTTCCTATTAATCATATTAGGGTCATTTTAAGATCGTTAATACTCATTAAGACACCGTGGGGGAGTCTTTTCCGTCCAATAAACCATCTCAGAATTGAGAGGAGGGCCAGCTAGCATTTATACTTATTATAATTACTATACCTTACGTCGGCTGTTATTTCACTTAAACATTGTATTATATTTAACCTTTTTTACCTAGAAATAATCATATTTTAAATTTTTCAACCGTGTTCATATTATGTAGTTACCGTCTTTTTTGACTATTATTTTTAATGTATTCTTTAATATTTCCGTTGCGATAGTTGCAACACGTTCAAAGCGAATTCTTTATAATTAAGAAGGTTATTGCACGTGACAGCTCTATAGCTATGTACCTCTATATTGTCATTCCGGTGGTTTACAAAGCTGCTGATCGACTATGTGGAGCAGGAAGCTTTTTAGTTCACATATAATAAAGTTCAGTCATTACACTCCTTGTGACATTTAAAATGGTTCTCATGGATATTGACGCAGAAATTTAACGCGAGTGTCTGATTGTCTTTATTGTACAAATTAGGTCCTTACATATGAAATATGCCTTTTATATGGAAAAAGCAAAACGAAGCTCTTTTTTTGATGCAGTTATCGAAAACAATATTACTCGCGATCCTGAAGGAAATCGAACGGAGTACAAAGTTAGACTAATGAAGCAAGCTGATGTTTTGTTTAATTTTGTTAATCGCAAACCTTTTTTTTACTTTTGACTACGATGGTTTTATGACCGAAATTTGTTTGTATTGTTTACTAGTTTTTTATCAGGAAAAGTACACGTAGCTACAGTTCAAACCAGTATAATACTTAAATGTTAAGCCCTACGCACCAGTAATAGAGCTATCAATTTTAAAAAAAATGAAATTACATATTTAAGGCGGATTCGACCAATCTTGTATAAGTCTTATCCTACGAATAAAATAACTAATTACTCAAGAGTAAGGGAGCTTCTCGTTTTAAAACTATGGCAAGTATTCTCCCTATGATGCAATCTGTGGAAAAGACCTGTGTTCAGCAGTAGACTTTTGATATATGGACTTTAATGAGTGAGTGAAAGATGGATAATATCTTGAGGGGGCAGAGAGGAAGACGCGTAATACGTTTGTATCGATTTATTGATAGTTGTGAAGGGACGAGAGAAGTGGAGACAGACCGCAGTACTGTCGGTGTTGTTATACTATCGTAGCAATACCCTCTTTGTACGTTCCGTGGAGCGAAAACACGAATAATTTAAATATTTCAAAGGGGTAAATATGCGGGCTGATTTTTAAGTAGACTTCGTTGCAGCCTATTAAAGTCTACTGCTGAACATAATAGGCCTCCCCCAAGTTACCTTAGAGTAAGACCAAAGAATAAAATTATTCAAGGATTAGTTAATCTGGTATAATGTGCTATTTGGTTGAATCCACCCTTATCAATCAAAGTATGTACGATTGTTATCTATATACTATCACCATTTTATAGTTAGTTCTTAATTCCTTTGCGGAAAAATTTGTGGTAGCGAGAATCAATAGAAATTTTGAAGAAGATTTTGACAGCCTCTGCCGGAATTTTTTTCCTTGCAATAACCGGAAAAGTGTAAACCTGTTAAAGCAAGGTCTGGGAAGTATAGTTGGGTGTCATGTCAAGTATGGTGTGGGAGACATTCCATTCACAGATCCTCCAATATAGCGACCGTCTGTTTTTCAGTGTGTGGTCTTGCGTTGTCCTAAACCAGCAGTGAGCTAGAGTTATTGACCAATCACGGTTGTTTAACGGCTTGCTTTTCTATATTGGCTTGCATTTGTTGACAATATAGATCTGCCGTTATCGTCTGGCCAGATTTTAGAAACCTTTAGTGGATGTTGCCAGTCCTGGTCCACCAGACACTTACCGGTACCTTTATCTGTATCAAATTTCGCTTTGGGCAGGATTTGGCCAGTTTCCTGGGTCCTCCTACCTTCCAATGCGCAAGACTCATGTCCAGCCGTAGAATTTTACAGGGAGAAAAGGAGAAGACGAAGATAAAGGGAGGAAATTCAACGCATTTGTAGATTTTTTTAATCAACAGGATGTTAAATCGATTCCATTTACATTTTAACACTTTCACTGTCCGATTTTGTTGTAAGACAATAGCAATGAACTATATGTAGTACATGAGACAGCGAATGGGTTAACTAGACTTCAAAATAAATAATATATAATCTATATTATTCAATATAGATAATAAATTATGCTTATTGAATGTCACTCTTGTGATTAATTTACCACAATAATTTAAGTTTGATTAAATATTTCATTTAAATGGCCAGTTATTATTTTATACTATTTGAGCGTACCAGTTGAGCGTTTTCGATTATTGTACAGTATCCATTTTTCATCACAAGTAAAGATGCGATTGAAAATCACCTCGTAATTGTGACTGTTGAGTAACTCAGCACTCGACGCGTGTTGGTTGGTGTGCTTCATTCAATTTATGCGGCATCCATTTTTCAAGCATTTACAAAAGTGAAATAAAGTAAATGCTCGAAAAATGGATTCCGCATAAAATAAGCAAGTGAAATAAAATTGTTTATTGCCCCACACTGAAGCCTGCCGCTATCTCTGACGTGGTTTGCGATGGACCCGCTTCCACGATCACTTTTAATTCTTCCTTGTCAACTAGGGTCTCAGGTCGTTCACGGGGTTTGTTTGTTTTGTAGGTTAAAATTTCCAGAATGAAAACGTTGGAACCAAAAACGTATCGTGTTTTCTTTTATATTAGCTTCCCCATATAAATACGCTATATAATTTAAGTTTCCCATATTGTGGACAGGACGATGTCAAAGAAAAAATAAATGGCGCGAAAACAAATGAATCGCTAAATTTGAAACACTAATACACAAGCCTAAAATTCCTAACCAAACGCCAGATATTTGAGATCAAAGTGGCTAGTTCGACAAAACGCCAATTTCTTAAGTACCCTACTACTTCCTTTATACATTATTTACTACTACTAAATTACTTTATACATTATTTACTACTATACCGATTTCAATTAAATTTTGCACTCTGTGTATAATTTGGCCCAGCTTGACAGATAGGATACTTAGTTTTTAAACTACTACAACTATAAGTGACCCTCAATATTTTTTATTACAAATCTAAGGATTTTTTACAAAGGGTCGTCGGAGAGGGCAGAACAAACGTCAGCCTGACCAGCTAGTAAGATATATTTGTATGTAATATACCAATAGATACGTACGAGTTTTATTTTCTTATTGCTTTATTGGTTAAGTAGCAGAGTAGTTAGGAGTCACGGTCGACATACAATTATTGATGAGGACTAGTAATAAAAGAGAAAAATAAGTTATATATTTTTTTATTTACACTTTGGCAGTGATGGCATAAAATATTTTGTATTTACAAAGAGAGTTACTTATTGAGACCTTTGTGTTGTTTCCGTTGAGCAATCGGTTTCCTTATGAGGCTGAGCGGTGAGGTGATAGGGATACGCCGATTGCTTGGCAACATTGGCATGTTGTAGAGCAAGTAAATGTTGTCAGGAGCAATCGATCCGTTAAATCCCAAACGCTGTGTTAGTTTACCAGGCTTGAAGGCCGAGACCGTAGGGTCCGTAGGCGTAGGCATTGAGGCCGAGGCCGGCGTAGGCCAGAGGAGCGTAGGCGGGGCCGGCGAGGTGGGCGGCGCGGTAGGCCTCGGCGGCTCCGTTCAGGGCTGCAGCCTGGGACTGGGCGGCTGCGACATAGTTTTGCGACGCGGCCACGTTGTTCCAGTAAGCGTTCTCGTGAAGGTCTCGGTTGCTCTCTGCCACTTGACGGGCTGCCTCGGTGTTTTGCTGCAGCACGGCCTCGGCGGCGCGCGCCTGGCTCTCGCCGATGGCACGAGCGTGGTCTTGGGCGGCGACGGTGGCGTCGATGGCGGCGGCCTGGACGTCACCGGCGTTGGCGCCGTAGGCAAGGGGGGCGATGAGCCCGGCGGAGGCGTAGCCGAGGACGGCGGCGAATGTGATCTGGAAATTAATGCCTGATTTTAGTAACCGTGACCGATCCATAGGGCTAAGGGGGGTGGCAGATTTTTATGTTACCATACGATGAATGCCGCTACCAGTTCTTAGTCGATTCGGCGATTGTCGCTCATTTAGCAATTAGGTGGCTAAAGCCTACGGACGCTACCCATCCCCCTTAAAAATAACCTTAACTGACGAGCATGTTTTCGCAGATACATGTAATGGAAGCAGCAAGGTAGGTGTTAGGATTGTGCAAAAATTAAAGTCGGTAGTCTCAGCCTGCACCTCTCGGTGACGATCTTGAAAGTTTATGTTAGTTACATATTATAATTAGTCACATTTATTACATATTCAGTTACATGTTACGGTTTTACATTGATTCCGAACTGATATAACATAGAGTAAAATAGGAAAACGTGAATCCTTTCTAAAAATAAATAATTTTGATAATTGTTCTAATTGAATATAGGCTTGATAAAATATAACGTTTTAAATTATTCGTATACTTATTTGATACTTATAACGTTATGCTAACTTCCTTTGTTTAAAAATTAAACATTAACACAAGCGTATTTGGTACAACAATAGAATATTATTTTCTTGCATAATACATTCGTAATAAGGCTGCATTTGACCTCCATTACTACAAATAAACATTGAAGTATTAGTCTGTGACTAGCAAATATTTAGGTTACAAAATTTTTAGATTGATTGATAGACAATAACAGGTCAGTGTATAATAATTATAAATAAAATGTTTTAATAAATCAGTTTAATTATACTTTTTAATGACTTCATTGAATTGTGTGTATAACATTTTTCTTTTTTATGACTTTATTGAATTCTGCAACTATTTACTATGTAACTTAGAAGAAATAAATTGGTGCCGATACTTCCTAACTTAATTAAATTTTTCCAAAATTTCAGAATCTGTCAACACTATGGTATCATTCAAATCTTTTTTTTCTATTTTTAAAATATGTTCTAATAGTTATAAAAAATTGGAGTACGGTTAAAAACAACGACTTAAAATGTAATCAACATCAATAATTAATTAATAAATGATGGATGTAACCAACTAGCCGACAGCGGCGTCAGGAAATTAGGTAACACATTATTGTTTCGTTTCGCTAATGTTATTGCGCGTAATTGGCGTAAAACTGTTGCTATCGTAATTTTTTTATAGCTTTGTAAACTTGATATTGCTTAAATTTTAATTTTTGAAAAATTAACTAACTTAACGAAAGTAACAAGTAGAGGTGACTAGATTTGTAAGGACGCGACTTTCTGATACACTTGCTATGAGCTTATTCGTATACCAATTACCAAGCCAGTCACCTATATAGAAATTGGTTCTAATTATCTAGATATGGATGAAATAAATCCAATTCATAACCGTATTATTTAAATTTAAGCCTGCGCTTAGTGCAATACGCCATAATCTTCAAAGAATAATTTGAGGGACGGCTAATTTCGAACTTAAATTTACACATTACGTGACATACTGTCGTTTGTTTTCAATCAATACCAAGGCGTTCAGTAATTTAGGCTAGTGCAAACGAAATTTATTCGGACCACACCTTGTCCTTAAACGTTCAACGTTCTTGTTATTAGATTGCTATATATTTAACTACTTAACTTTAAACCTTGTTTAAAATACTGGTCTCGACATAGAAATAATTGTACTATATTGATCTGCAAGTTCTTTTTATTATCTCTAACGGCCCAATAAAATGTAGTAAGCTGTTTTATAAAATAAACTTTTTCCGCGATAATTGATAAGATTTAAATTGTTAAGTTAAAGTTAAAGTTACAGCCTATATATACGTCCCACTCCTGGGCACAGGCCTCCTCTCATTTCTGAGAGGGTTTTAAATTATATTTGTAGAAAATTTTATTGCGATCATCCAGTCTGCATTGTAATTTTCATGCTCAATCGAGTTGTAAATTGCGCCCTTGACCGAAGGAAGCGTTGCTTTCGCATGCAGTACACGTCGTTGACCGTAAAAAGCAGACTTGTGGTTTTAGATCTTTCTTTGTAACTTACTAATGCGTATATTGTAACAGTTATTGCGAGGTAATAAAAACCTTTTTTTGAATGAAGTGCTTCACGAACTACGTTTGTTGCTCGTACGACAAGAGATCTTTAAATTTGGTCGTCTGTTATGACACGTGTGAATAAGAAGTTACGAAAAACGAGTGTTTTATTGCGTACGTCCAAAGAGAGTCCGTGTGAAATTGTAGCAAATTATTTTGAGACTTTTTCTGCTGTAAATATAAATTTAGATTGCTTTTCTAAACACGTTTACACAATTATATTTCACGTAGCCCTAAATGTATGTTTTAAATACATATTTCGTTCCCTTTCGTTTTAAGATTTTGTTAAGAAAGCAATTCGAATGTTTTATTAGATTAAATGTTTTATTAACATATATAAGCAATATAATCACTCAATTGAGATATTTATTTGTGTACATATTTGATATTCAAATAAAATAAAAAGTGTTATAGAATTATTTACGTATCAAAATGCTTGTCTTAAAATTATTCGAAAGGAATTAACTAAGTATATCTTTTTTTTATTTTACCCATGTTTATTATTGGCGTTACCGTACAGTATGAAGCTAATATCACAGACTGTTTCTATTATACTGTGCTAATATACAGCAAGTGTAAACGAATTTGATCTCCATCTACCAAATAGAGCAAGTGAAATGTATCAGAATTTAACATGATACTTTGAAGTATTGATATTGCCGTAATACTAATACATATGAAGCCCAAGAATTAATCAAATTAACTTTCATGTAAGAAATGAGGATCAATAGTAAAGTATTACTATAAAGCAACAGCTGCTTAAACAATTAAAAAAGTGTTAAATATTATTCAAAGACAAGCAATCTGGTCACAGGAAATGTTGACGCTGCGACAAGGTTGCTTCACATCAATAGTGATAATGGGACAAAATCAATACCAATAACAAGGATTACAAGGAGAACTATTAAAAAAATATTTTTGGATTATATTCGAAAGCGCGGGAATTTCAAATTTGGAAGACCGGGTTCCTCTTATCACTATTTGTTAACAGGATAAACTCAAATGTGTTCGTACCAGAAATCTCATCTTGCACTTCTTGTCAGACTGCTCGATAGCTACTGAATGCTGTCCAGAGGCGCGCTAGGTCTTTTATACGTCCGTGTACAACTTAGTCTATATTGAAAGTGCCCAGTGATCATTGATATCATACAGTACTTGACTTTGAACGAGACTTTGTAAAGGGTAGAGGCGGCCGTGTTTGTGCAGTTTGGTATGTAACATATAAACATTTTCAAGGCTCTTCTTGGTTTGGGATAAGTTTTCTCTTGTGACGTACGAGTTGCATTCACTGGAAGTTAAGCATCGCTAGCGTCATCACTCAGGTTATTGCAGCGTTTTACAGTAAAGGTTTGTATTTAAACAATTTTTTACGCGGCAGAGCCACGTTGCAGTTATACTATAGATCTAACACGAATGGGTCGGGTCGACCGGGGAAGGACCACGCTCTCACAGAATTACAAACCGGCGTAAAATAGCAACGTAATGCTGCTGTGTTTCGTATGGTGAGTGTAGAGAACCGGAGACCCGTTTTACTGGAATCGAGGCGTTCCATCTCAGTCCTCAGCGGTGACAGTGCTTTTCCTTTTTAATCCTTTATTGAGGATAAATGTGGAAGTCTATGGGCCACAGCATCCACTTACCATCAGGTGGACTGTGTGCTCGTTTGTCACCCTATCCTATAAAAAAAAAAAAAAAAAAAAACGATAATGCGGTTTAGCGATTAAGCGGTGGTGCGGTTTTTCTTGCACCGCCACTACATTACCACTTTATTGTGTCAATAATATTTCGATGCTGTTCTAAAAGGATAAAAATTAGTAACCAAATGTGTTATTTTGGTTTCTTGTAACGTTATATTGTATTAAATATATTATATATTTGTTTTATTAATTTTTCCTGTTGGAAGATTTTGGTAATATTGCGTATACTTTTGTTTAATTCTGAAAGTAAAATTAGTTTTCGCCAACTGATGTTGGTTAAGAAAATCTTCGATTATTCAACTTTTGTAGAAAATTTATTGGATTATATTGCTATTTAAAGTTAAAAAAGTTAAAGTTACAACCTATATACGTCACACTGCTAGGGACCGGCCTCCTCTCATTTCTCTCATCTATTCTATAGTGTGGGGTGTGGCTGGATAGGTCATTCGATAGTATTGCGGGTATGGAATAACACTTTTTCGATTAAAACGGACCGTATGCGATTTAGCTTTAAATTGGCATTTTTATTAGAGTAAAGTGTGCTCTCACCTCTACCAATGAAACCACTGTTTTTGGAATTAAGTAAAAAGGAAAACTATCACAGCTAAGTAGACTTAACCAGTAAGTAAACGAGTAGCAGTCGACCAACTTATAAAATGCACTTGGATTAGTAAAAACTTCGTTACAAATCCGTATTAAATATAGCTCCTTATTATATAACTAGCTGCATTATAACTTTTAATGTTATTGTAATCTTTAAGAAATAAACATTTTTTGAAGAATACCTCGTATTAGTACTGTAGCTCTACCAATTCCTTTGTGAGGTAGGCAGAGATGATCGATTGCAAAGAGACCGATCCAGCGCTTATTTGTTGGTTATTGTAGTCGTTCACGGTATTGGGATTATTAGTATACAGACTCATACAGCTTCACGGTATAAGTCTGCACGGTCCTTAGTCAAAAGTCCCTTTTAATCGTTATAGCGGTTAAACCGCGGAATTAATTCATCATCATTATCATAACAGCCCTTCACAAGTCCACTGCAGAACATTGGCTTTCCTAAGGAATGCCAAAAAGCACGGTCCTGAGCCACCTGCATCCATCGACTTTCTGCATGTCTTACCAGGTCGTCACTCCATCTTGTGGGGGGACGCCTAAAGTTCGTCTAACGGTACGAGGCTACCACTCGAGAAACTTTCATGCCCATCGGTTGACGGTTCTTCGAGGTATACGGTCGACCAATTTCTACATCAGTTCACTAATCTATTGGGCTATGTCGGTTACTCTGGTTTTACTGCGGATATTCTCATTCTTAAGTGTCATGACATGGAGAAACCTCGAGTATAGCCCTCCTCGTAGGTCGCTGGGCGACCTTGAGCTTCCTTATACAGCCAGCAGTGAAGGACCACGTCTCATTTCATAAGTCAAGTTATAACTGGAAATACGCACTGGTTGTACAATCTTCTTTTGAAGGTGAGATATGCCTGACGAGAGATGTGTCACATCCCATGAACTAAATATGCTCATATTTTCAAGAAGGCACCTTCTTAATTAAAGTATTGTGACGGGCAACTACGGAACCCTACCTCGAAATTGTGCGTGGCCCGACACGCATTTAGCCGGTTTTTTTTAATCGACGTAGAATGTTTTCATTACTGGCTCACGTATTTCTTTTAAATGTAATTTTTTTACAATTTCTTGTAAAAGTTATCAGCAAAGAACAATAAATAAACGTAATATGAATATCCTGTAATTCTGCATAATTTTTGATTGGTTAATGCTGTAGCGATGAGACCGACATGCAGCTTCACTAGATAGGTGTTCTTCACATGTTCTCGAATTATATTTCATTTCTCAGATATGCAAGTTTCCTCGCGATGTTTTCCTTCACTACTGAGCACGTGTTGAAAATTTTTAGAGCGTGAATTATTGTTTTAATTTTATATTCTATTTAATTACACAATACTCTAGTTAGGGGTTAGTTTTTGGTAAATGTTTGATAATTAATTATCAAAAAATTTGCTAACTTATTCATTATAATTTACTTCTATCATCTACGTTAACTATAATAAATATAACGCATCTGTTATATTTATGACATTTGTAAATTGAATTATAAAATGGTATTAAAAAAAAATTAAAAAACCACATAGTTCCTTGCCGGTTTTTCTCTAAGGTCTTGTTTCCAAACCGGTATAGACTTTAAAAACAATACTTATTGAAAGTCACTTTTTTCATTTACCACTTGTTCGCAAAAAAAAACCTCTGTCCTGGGAGGAACCAGCAAGAAACCCAGTGGGACAATTTTTTTTCAAATAATAGTATTACGAGCTTGAGGTTCGTGACAATAAAAATTGCCGATAGAATTACCTAAATTAACACTTTAATTTACTTTACACAAATTAAAGTTAAAAACACTAATAATTAAACACACTAATTCACTTAATTCCGCTCCGAAGCTTCGCTTGTGTCGCCAATTCGATACTACTCGATCGCATCTTGCAGCGCCTATTTATTTAAATTATCAAAGAAGCATCCCGAATCTTCAAGTAAATGCGCGCAAAGGGACGAGTGTGCGAGTATAGATTTTCTAGAAACTTAGTTCTTCGGATGGCGCTGTCGGTTGAGAGATTTGTGATGTCATTTTCTGCAACGCTCTACTCGCTCTCGTTCCTGACACTAGATGGCGCTAGTGTATCGTCGACTTGAGCGCGTAACACTGCCCCCTCCTAAGACATGCTCGTCCCGAGCATTATCGGCCCCATAATAACGCGCCAAGCGATCCACATGGACGATCTTAGGAGTCCCTCTTGCGCCTTTCTGTAACGGCTCCGCAATGTCAAGGGCTGTCCTATCCCGTGGTGCACCAACATTGTACAATTTCGGTGCTCCTCTACTACGTGTCTGAGGTCCCCGCACGGCCGCACAACTTGTACATGTACGACACCAATCCTCGACATCGTCACGATAATGGACCCGGTAAAACTGTGCTCGGACCTTCAGTAGAGTTCGTTTAACTCCCAGATGGACTCTTGAACGACCATTATGGCACAGCTGTAGAACATTCGGCACCTTAGCCTTAGGGACAAACATTTGCAAACGACAGCTGTCTCCTCGACCATTGTCCCATTTACGGCACAGGACTCCATCCTGAAGCAGCAAGCTGTCCCATTGGGCCCAATAGCTTTTCGTGGTTGAACTTATCGCTGAGACGTCCCTCCACTTAGGCTTGGTAGCACGGGCCTTCATCCATCCCAGAATCGGCTTGATGTCCGGATCTTCCTGCTGTGCATGTCGTAGGCTGTCCTTCCACCCGTTGCTGAGGTGGTCTGTCCTGAGCATCCTCACGGATACCACTTCCTTACTCTCTTGCCTACTACAATGGTTGCCATCTTCAGGACAAGGTCTTCTTGACAATGCATCTGCGTTGCCGTGAGATTTCCCGCTGCAGTGTCTGATAGTAAAGTCGTATTCCTGCTGCTGCTGGGCGGTGCTGTTAGCCGCACTTCCTTTCTGAGACCGTTCGCCTTCCCTTCCTAGGGTGTGCTTAGGGTAGCTGGACCGAAGATGGCCCCTTTCCCAACAGCCATAACACCTCGGGCTGTATTTTTTATTGTGGTCGCGAACCGTAACTGCTGTAACCTCCCTAGCGTGAGGTGAACGATGATCCTGTCCCCGCCAGGCAGTGCCGTTAGCTGCACTACCCTCTCGAGATAGATCAACTCTCCTTTCCATGGTTTGCTTAGGGCAGCTGGATCAAAGATGGCCCTTTTCCCCACAGCCATAGCACCTTGGGCTGTATCCTTTGTTGCGGTCGCGAACTGTAGCTGCTGCAACCTCCCTGACGCGATGGGAACGATGATCCTGCCGCACGGCTTCCACTTCCAGTGCATGGGCCAAGGCGTCCTTAAGCGTCTCGTGGTGCCCGAGCCTCACAGCAGGTCTGACTTCCAGGTCGCGGATGCCGTCGATGAACGTCTGCACCAGGTTCCCTTCAATGAGCGCAGGTACAGACCGGTATGCTTTTCGCACCAGCTTCTCCACCTCTAGAGCCCACTGCTGCAGGTTTTCGTTGATGCACTGCACGCGATCTTTAAGCTGCGCATGAAAGACGTGTTCCAGGTGTGCGTCGCCATATCTCGCCTCCAATGCCTCAAGGAGTTGCTCATAAGTCACTTTTCCGAGAGCTTCCAGAATTGTTAAGGCCTGGTCGCGCGGGCCTAGTGTGAGAGCAGTCATGGCCTGACTTTTATTCCAGCAGTTCGCCTTCATAACAGCCTCGAACTGGATTTTGTAAGCTGACCAGGAAGAAGTCCCGTCGAACGGTGGCACCTTGAACCCACGTAGCGAAGGTGTTGTAGCTACTACGGGAGCTGTAGCTCCATCTCCAAGTTTGAGTTCGTCCAGTGATTTCTTCATGTCAGCCATTACGTTGTCAACCCGATTGTTTACTTGGTCGATTCGGGTTTCAGCTTTCTCGATTCGGTTTTCAGCTTTCACGATTTGGGTTTCAGCTTCCGACAGGCGGTTGTCATGCTGAGCAACCCTATCCTTCACCTCCTTTATCTCCTTCCCGAAGGTAGCGTGAAGGTCCTTCATGAGGAGCATCTGTTCCTCCTGTCGGCGGGCCTGTTCCTCTTGTCCACTCTGAAGCTGCTCTTTCAACTGACGAACCTGTTCCTCCTGTCCGCTCTGCAGCTGCTCTTTCAACTGACGGACCTGTTCCGCCTGCTGGCGAGTCTGCTCCTCCTGTCGGCGAGCCTGCTCCTCCTGTCGGCGAGCCTGCTCCTGCATCATCACCATCAGAGCACCTAAGTCAGGTGCTGCAGATGTAGGAGCTACTGACGGGCCCGCAGCCGGCGGCTGTCCCTCCGAAGTCTGCGGCGTTGCACCACCAAATCTTCTTTGGTCCGTCTCCTGCTGGCGTTGACTTCGGGTACGGACACCCTCCGTTTCCTCCTTAGGTAAAATCGGCATGATTTTATCCCACTTCTGACACTAATTGTTACGAGCTTGAGGTTCGTGACAATAAAAATTGCCGATAGAATTACCTAAATTAACACTTTAATTTACTTTACACAAATTAAAGTTAAAAACACTAATAATTAAACACACTAATTCACTTAATTCCGCTCCGAAGCTTCGCTTGTGTCGCCAATTCAATACTACTCGATCGCATCTTGCAGCGCCTATTTATTTAAATTAGCAAAGAAGCATCCCGAATCTTCAAGTAAATGCGCGCAAAGGGACGAGTGTGCGAGTATAGATTTTCTAGAAACTTAGTTCTTCGGATGGCGCTGTCGGTTGAGAGATTTGTGATGTCATTTTCTGCAACGCTCTACTCGCTCTCGTTCCTGACACTAGATGGCGCTAGTGTATCGTCGACTTGAGCGCGTAACAATAGCTTACAATCATGTACGTTACAATTAACAACACAAAACAAATTAGAAATAGCTTGGTAGCGATCACCCATGGATCATCATCATCAACATCATGGATAAGAGTTTTAAACTAGCCTAAATTGACTTTGACCGCCTTAAAGTCTTCAAATGCATTTGCAAGGGAAGTTTTTGTATACAATAAATGGTAAAAAACTAAAACGTACTCTACAAAGTGAATGCTGTGGCTTGTAGACACCTACGTCTATACTCGATTGAGAACCAAAATGTATTGCGCAGTTACTCATGTGGACTAAGATATAATGCTTCGTTGCCAGTAGCGTCTCGGTTTCTCATTCCTCGTCACGAAGAAAAACCAGCAGAATTATGCCGCAATTACGAGGCACGTTACTACAAGGATGACCAACGAGCTCACAATCCACTTAAAGGCAAGTGAAGGCTGTGTTCATAGACTTTTACACATATCCTCAATTGCAATTTGAAGTTTAAAAATAAATTTGGATAATCCAAAAGTGTACACCTCGACCGCTCATGTAATGTTTTAATTAATCAATTTACTTTAATAAAAGTATAATTTACCGTAACACGTATTTCATTTAAAGCTACAAAAAATTGGTTCCGTTTAATTAACAAGAAATATTTTTGACTGCTTGATACCGGTGATTCGTATTTAATTACCCGAAAAACTATCTAAAAATAAAATTGAATTGTTATTAATTAAAAAAATTAACGGGACGGTTTACAATAGTGAAATTCAAAAGGCTTCCTAAGAATATAAAATCTAAATCTAATAAAAAAAAACACTTCCGCTTCGCGTTCGATGTGTGCAAAATATTCGTGACGATTAAAATAAAGTGCTTCGTTAGTAGTATAAGGTATGTATATGCAGTCTCCGGTTTTCGGTTATCACAAATCGATAAGACTGAAGTGCCTGTTAGTATTGTCAAAATAACAACCTTTTTACTAAATCCATATGAAAGTATATACGGTACTTATAACATTTTAAAATTATATAATTATTTTATAATTAAAAATTTTCTTTGTTTGTCTATCTGTGTGTTTGTTGAAATGGCTGGACCGACGTGTGACGAACGAATGACGGGACTTTCACTCGCAGATAGCTAATGTTATAAGGAATAACTTAGACTACTCTTGTTTCAGACGGGTTCCGCGGAAAATAATTAAAACCCATGAAATCCAATACCAAATACCACGCCAATGAAATCGTGGAGAACAGGTCAATCAGATAACAGCATTACACTGCTATTTTATACCGGTGTTCTGTGACAACGTGTTACGCCTCTGTGTGAGCTGATCTATTCTTTCTGCAGCCACAATACAGCTGCTATAAGGCTTTACCACGTTGTGAATGAGTCGTCATCAGCCCATAAGTCAACAGTTGAACATAGTGTAGTTTTCCCCGTTTGTGGAATTTGATTTAATCGTCACGCTCAGCAGAAGGAGTCACAAACGCTGCCTGTCACAGTATCTTGAAGGTGTGAGATGTTATATCGTCTTTGGAGTATAGTTGTAGCACAAAACGTTATGACGATTTCTCTTGTGCTCCCAGCATCGTATATATTTTAATTCTGAGTGTAGAAATATGTTTATTGGTATGAGGCACCACCCTCTTGCCTATTTATATACCTAATTTTTTATGAAATAAGGGTGATAAACAAGGATTTAGTTCAAAGAAAATAATTGATTAAACAATTTTTACTCTGAATGAACAAACCGTTCATATACTGTAGCCAATAGAAAAATCCTCTATTAAGAATCTATCTACATCTAATAGATGTATGTTTTAAAATTAAGAATCAAAATGCGGATGCATTTTCACCCCTGAAGACTAAGAATGCCGGTAAAAGTGTCTTCGGTTCTTTACACTCACCGTATTTTATATGATATGGTGACAAACGAGCACATAGACCACCTGATTGTAAGTGGTTGCTGTGGCACATAGACATCTACATATCTATCTTCGATTACGAATCAAAATGCAGATGCGTAGTCACGCGGGAGGACTAACATGGAATGACTCGTTTCAAGTAAAAAGGGTCTCCGGTTCTATACACTCACCATACGAAACAAACCAGCCTTAAGCTACAATTTTACGCTGGTATTCTGTGAGAGCATGGTGCTCTCCGGTCAAGCCGATCCATTCGTGCTACAACTATACTACTAATATAACTGCAGCATGGCTCTACCATGAATAATACGAAATACAGCAGCATTAAGGTGTTATTTTACACTTATTTCTCCCGTTAAGCAGAAATACGCGCTCTGCTGTATTCTGGTCTGAAGGGAACTTGTTTAATTGAAGGCTGCGAATTATTCCATTTTAGTTCTTAGTACTTGTAAAAACGCGTTTGTATCTTTTAGCTGAAGATTGGTTGCACGTGTCCGTTGGCTACAATAACCACTTACTATCTAGGTGTACCTACTGTTAGTTATCTTGTTACTTGTTTATTATAAAAATATGTAATTTAATATCCGTAGTCTTTTGTAATAATTGTGGTCTATTAGCTCGCAATTACACTTTACAGTTCAATTAGCGTTGATTTGAATTGTGAATGAGAAACATAAATTTTAAAATTGATTCAATTATTATGTACGAATTCTTTGAATGTACTCAGTTTAATTACTTAAGTTATTTTCAATGCAAAATTTCATTGGGATCACCATATATCTAGACTAGCATCAGACTAAGACTAACATACTAAGCATCAAACTTAGCTCTGCAACATATGCTGTATCTATCTATATAAAACGCAAAAAATGTTTCTATCTGTGTCCGCTGTAGACTTTGAAACCATCCAACCGATTTTGATGAATTTTTGTGTGTGTTTGAATGGGTTCCTTGATGGTTTATATTAACATTTGGACCCTGTATAAAAGATTCAAAAGAAGTCTCACTAGTGTCCAGACGCTAGATTAGTTTATTTCAGTTATTTCCATGCCTTAAGTATTATAAGATTTTGCAATGGCAAAATGCGATTTATAAAGAATTTTTGCAGGCATAGAAAGCTTTTATTGCCTTAAAACTAAAGTCTCAGAGAAATATATAAAGAAATTAATGTATATTTAATGTATGTTAACTTTGGCCTCCTAGTATGTTAACGATAAGTTAATGTTTGTTCACAAAAATAAAATTGTTTTAATTTTAAATGCGCTTTTATAAGCTTGACCTGTAAGGGTATATGAATGTATTGAAATTTTATAATCCGGTATTCCCATACTTCCTGATTCCCAAACTGTAATAAAATCATGCCTTTAACCTAGTGTTATCGTGTGGTATATAGGATAATCGTAGTTTCGTAGATCGTGTCAGTAATCAGTGCTTGTGGTTATTTTTTTATTCTAATATTATTAATAAAAAATCTGAACAGCGGTTGACCGGTAGGCCAACTCTGGAACTTCCCGCTTTTTTCGGGCTTGAAATGCTCGAAAATCTTCCAATTGGTTGATTTCAAAAGTTATTTAAAAAAAACGATGATTTAGAATTTCTTTAAATAGCTATAAGTTTTAAATGACGCAGTTTTTCAAGTACGAAAAAGTCTCTTTGCTGTGTGGAGTTGATTAGTCAAATATTTTGAAAGTTATTTAGAGAAAACTTGAAAATATTTTTTTTGCTTTTTAATTGTTTTAATATCTTTAAAACGGCTTGACCTCAATTAATCGAAGTCGAAACGAAATTTCGAATGCCGTATCGTTCATCTCGATCGATTGTTTGTTCTAAAGATAAAGATTCACATTCATACACACACACACACGCACGCACGCACGCACGCACGCACGCACGCACGCACGCACGCACGGACGCACACACGCTCGCACGCACGCACGCACGCACGCACGCACTCAAGCACGCACGCACGCACGTACGCACGCACGCGCACACACACCCGGCCGGAAGTCTAGTCGGAACAGCTTCTTAAAAACGCTTTCTTAAAATCGGACCAAAATCTAGAACTTCCTACTAAATTATTAATTTTCAAAGCGGGAAGTTAAATAGTGATAAACATTTGTGATACCAGCTACTCGACAGTGCCAGCCAGTCGTGCAGTGTTATACGCTTTTACAACAAAGCCACTGAAAATATAAAAGATCTTTGTTACCAAGTTTAAACTTTTTATAAAAAAATAAACATTTATAAAAGAGATTATAATAATATGAAAATATGAAAACATGATTAAAAACGACCCCTGGGAATAAAGTGTTCGCTTTCAAGCTGGTTTCTTCAAAATGAGCGTTATAATTAATTGTACAACCTTATTAAACCAAAAAAGTGTTCCCTTGAATAATTCTTGTAAGTTGTAAATTGTATACTTCTTGTTAGTTCTTTCCCGGACAGAGATTTTCTTCCTGAAAGAGTGGTAAAAGTAAAAAAAACTTCTTTAAACAAAAGATTTGGTTATAATATATCTTTATAAAATAAAAAAATCCTGTTATATTTTATTCTTACGTTTTATTTTATCATAGGGATGTTACGGAAGTGGTTATATCGGAACCTAATTCGGAAGCAGAGTTTTAAATTTTGTTTGTCGGAACCGGAACCGGAATCGGAGGCGAATTCAGAAGACATCGATATGTGTTAAGGGCACGTCTAATAAAATATAATTACACACATCCTTCATCACAAATATATTCGGTAAAAAACTGTCTTCGCCTTAACTGACAATTCGGCACTATGAACTGCATAAGTCGTCTTAATCCAATACCTTTCACGAAATTGAAGGAAAGACCTTGAAAAGCAATCATTTCAGGGAGGTTCCCCGCGCGACAAGTATAAACTTGTTCGTACGCGCTGATAGCGGCCGCCACCGCCGTTATGCATTGACATCCGATATAACTTCCGATTAAAATTTATCGGAACCGAAATCGTAATCGAAGGTGCAATATCAATCGGAAGTTCCGACCTTTCGGAATCGGAATCGAACCTCCATAACATTACTAGTATCAACACGCGCTTGGCCAAATTACATTGCCTTTTCTGTAAAAATACATTTCATTCACTATTTTCAATCACTACTTTAAGTTATAACTTATAATTTTATGTTTCCTTTATTAATTTAATTGCAAGCACTTAAACCTTGGTTTCCATTATTAACTCTATACCGCAGGTCTTGTTTATTTACTAATATAAATTGATACTACTTATTAGAGCATTAGTAAGCAACAAGTAACATTGTTAGTGTCCTATATGTTTTATTTAATGTTAACAAGATGCTGTGATCTCAATAAAAACGCCTTAAATGACAAGTGAAGTATTTGTGACTGACTGTATTAATTGACTTTATTCTCTTTATAGGTAAACTATTTGTTTCTTGTGATTGATTATTTATGCAACATGGTGTCGATTAGCTGATCTGTAGCAAACGTAGGTAATATTATACTTAATGATACTAGTTGAAAGCGAGTTAAAACTTTAATTATTTCTCGTTGCTGTTATTTCTTTAAACGACTTTAAAAAGGGAGAAGTTATTCAATTCGAAGTGAATGCCTCCTGTGTCAAAAAAGGACAAGTTCTCAATTCGCCTGTATTTTCATGCGTTGATGATTGCGAATTTGATGATTCTTTTTATATTTGAAAGCTAGTGCTTCTCATGTAGTCCCATATAAATTTGCTCAAGATCTAATCAGTAGTTTTTGAGTTATCCTTAATAATGCGTAAGTATTTAATTGACTTCAGCTATATTGATGATGGTCTCATTTTAATTATATTGAAGTCGGTTATACAAAAATTTTAATTAAACTACTTGTTTTGTATTTATATTCCGCGATATCTTCTCCAACTATGATTCGATATTAATTTATCTTTTTCTTTAAATGACATTCATGGTTGGCCCCATTTTATTTTGACATTGTCTGATATATTTGTAGTATCAAATTTATTTCTAAAGCAATATAAATTAAATTCTGCTAGATAACGGGGAGGAACTATATAGTAAGTAAGCTTTCGGTTTTAACAAAAGCGTTTCTACAATTATTATTTGACTCGCCCACTACCCTGCAACGAGTCCGCATTATTTCATCATCTGGCTCTAGTCAACCATCTGACCGGTCCCAATGCCGCCCTCTTTCGATCTACTTGCATTCCGTTCTTAATTTAAACCAATATATGTAATATAATATAATATAAAACCAATGCCCTTGTGTGCGTACGTGACAAATGAGAGATGCTAGGACTGTGGCTCGACTGTTGAATGACACGTAGGATAAAGTTTCTGTTTAACATTTACTTAGTTGTCAGAGTTACCTGCTTACAATGACGTGGACCTTATGTTTGTATCTCAGCTGGAGCCAATATTAGTACAGAGAGATTTTTCAACAGCTCGGTAGGTGCATTGGTTAAGCATTTGTCTGTGACCTGCGGATCGTTCGTTCAGCGGTGCGGGTGGTTTGAATCCCGCACGGAACAACTATTGGTATGACCTAGAAATTCGTCGTGTTAACGTGCGTTAAGTATGCCAGTGTTTATCTCTGCGGTTCCGTTTGTATGTAATTTACCGTAAATTAATGAATATAATAATATACCTGAATACTTATAACATTTGTAATAGAGCCACGCTGCGGCTATATTACGGGCGCAGCACGAATGGGTCGGCTCGACCGGGGAAGAACAGTACTTAGCTTAGTGTTGCTGTATTTCGTATGGTAAGGGTAAAGAACCGGAGATCGTTTTACGGGTAACAAGTAGTCTTTGTCCTCAGGGGTGGCAATGCATCTTCATTTTATTAGTAAATTGAGGATAGTTGTAAGTGTCTATGGGTCACAGCATCCACTTACCATCAGGTAGACTGTGTGCACGTTTGGCACTTTTATTCTATAAAAAATAAACTATTATATCTGACCTTCGGCAATCTGCAATCCCGGTAAATAATAGAGACATTCGGAAATCCCGGTTAATAATTGAGACTTCCACTTGCTTATCGGTGACCTTGCGTCGCAGTAACTTAGCGTTCTCTCATTGCGATAATTAATTACAAAATTTTAGGCCAATTTGATAAGTAATTGTAATTTTTTTATTCTTAACATTTTATCTATTTTTTAAATGTTTGTTGCACATATTAATTGCATAGTTTGTGCATCCAAACCCGGAACAATTATTTGTAAGCCATACAAATTCCTGTTACGCGCGCGATTTGAACCCGCGGCCCTCAGCGCCGCAAATGAACAATCGTTTCTGCCGAATCTAAAGCGCCGCATACAAACTCTTAGCCGATACACTACTAAGCCCTCGTCAAATAATCGTTATTCAACATTTATTTACATAGTACGATTTTCCCGGAATGTCCAATTTGCACGTGTAGAAAAAAAAATCAAATTTTCATCGTAGTGTCAATTGTTTTGAAAATTGCATTATATGTACTTATACACATAGAGTAGGTACATAAAATGTTCAAGTTTCAGCTATTTGACCAATGTTATATAATATAAGAGACGTATTGATCTGTCTATGACTTTAACTAGACTACTGCCTTACTCTATCTACCTTAACACTCATTTACGAGTATATCGTCGTGAGGGATACATTATACAAATTTTTATTCGACGTTCTTCTAATACATTTTTACACCTAAATTTTTTTACACCCTAACGAAAGTCAATTGAAGAATTGACTTTCGTTCTTGACAGAGTAATTAACTAAAACGCTTAACTGTGAAATATATGGTACAAAATTTTTCACTTTTTCAAAGGATTCACTTTTTGGTTAGGAACACAAAACGATGTCCGAAATTACTTAAGCGCGTCGATTGACAAGACATGGTGGTGCTTGTCGGTGCATGTTGTGACTTTCACTATAGACTTTTTTTATATAGAGTAAGGGTGACAGGTTTCGTGCAAAAAATAATAAGAGGAAAGGGTTTGACTAACAAATACCTACTACTAGACGTTTAAGTTTCTTCTACATTTCACCCGCTTCTCACATTTCAATACAGAATTTCTTCGACGGACTGGTAGATTTACAAAAATCAACGTGAAATCAAACCAAAATCAAATTATTTTTAATCCATTTCCCGAAATATAGTAAAGTGGGTATGGAAACATTACGTTTCGAACGAAAAGTGTGTTCCTGTATCGTAGTATGGTAAATGCGATCGATAATATTATGTCCCACGTAATGGTGGTGAATATAGCGCATAGCGCCATATTATAGCCCGCAATCTCTCGATAGCGTATAGCACGTGCTATGTAAGTAGTCACCAGGGAGCTATGGCGCTATAACACTTTGGTGCTGTTAAGTATTAATATCAAGCGGCAACTAGTTCTAGCAGCAGCGCGTTTTTTAAAGTGTTCAATTACCGTCTGTTTGTGTGATGGAGACCGTATTAATGCAGCTTAACCGCATAGCTAGCATTTTTCGTCCCACGTGCCGCGCCTAGCTTCTTGCTATCGACCTAGAAATCTCCATTTATTAAGACTTTGTTATATAATTATATCTTGTTGTAATAGAACAAGTCAGATTATTAGATATCAACAAATCAAGTTATTTTATAATTTGAAGAATTTCACAATAATTTGTGTGTCTCTTGTTGACGATTTTGACATGTGAGGGTAGTGGAGTGGGTGGTTTTTGTTGGAGATTCACTTTATGCACAACCGGGCACATGCTGGCGATAGGCGCCTCTGAATAACAAGGCTTTTGAATCTACTGATAGATATTGGAAAAATGCGCTAAATAAGGTTTTCTTGTAATCCCATCACAGAAAATAATAGAATAGAAGTCATTGATTGTGTTAGTTGTAGGTTTCAAAGATTTTACATAATAAAATAATGTCCTCCAGACCGAATTTCGGCCACGGCGGCCTGCCTCAACGGAGGCCATCGGCTAATGACAGGATTATAGTGCCCAAGTGTATGCGCAAGCACAGGTGCACTCTCTATTGCCTCACTCTCATAATCTGACGGTAAACCGACACGACCGGAGAGAGATCAGGCGTAGGACCAACGGCTTTACGTGCTTTCCGAGGCACGGGGGTGAGACACCGCCAACTTCCTGACTCCGGGCAACTACTGAGAATTTCTTGACGGAAAAACTCAATAATTAGTTTTTTATGCCCGACCCGGGATTCGAACCCAGGATCTCATGATCAGCAGTCGTACTACTACAACCACCAGACTAACGAGGCAGTCAACAAGAAGTTACATTATGTATAAAAGAATTAATACTTCTTTCATAAACAACACAAACATCATAATATTGTTAAATATCACATCATCAGTGTATGTAGTGTGTGATCTTACTAACGTATGATCTCTTTTAATATTGTTATGTGAATAAGTCAACTAGCGCCATCTAGTGTCAGGAGCGAGAGCGGGGGGGGGGGCTTTGCAGAGAATGACATCGCCGATCTCTCGACCAACAGCGCCACCCGAGGAACTAAGTTTCAAGAAAATCTATACTCGAGCTCTCGGTACCTTACGCGTGTTTACTTGAACATTCCGGATGTTTTGCTGATTTGAATAAATAGGTGGCGTAAGATGCGATCGAGACAGAGTTTAACTCGGCGACACAAGCGAAGCTTCGGAGTGGAATTAAGTGGATTAGTGTGTTTAATTATTAGTGTTTTAACTTTAATTTGTATAAAGTAAATTAAAGTGTTAATTTAGGTAATTTTATCGGCAATTTTTATTGTCACGAACCTCAAGCTCGTAACAATTGGTGTCAGAAGTGGGATAAAATAATGCCGATTTTACCTAAGGAGGAAACGGAGGGTGTCCGTACCCGAAGTCAACGCCAGCAGGAGACGGACCAGAGGAGATTTGGTGGTGCAACGCCGCAGATGTCTGAGGGCCAGCCGCCGGGCACGGAAGCCGGTCCGTCAGCAGCTTCTACGTCTGTGGCACCTGACTTAGGTGCTCTGATGGTGATGCTGCAGGAGCAGGCTCGCCGACAGGAGGAGCAGGCTCGCCGACAGGAGGAGCAGGCCCGTCAGTTGAAAGAGCAGCTGCAGAACGGACAAGAGGAACAGGCCCGCCGGCAGGAGGAACAGGCCCGCCGGCAGGAGGAACAGGCCCGTCAGCTGGCGGAACAGGCTCGTCGGTCGGAAGAGCAGATGCTCCTCATGAAGGACCTTCACGCTACCTTTGGGAAAGAGATAAGGCAGGTGAAGGATACGGTTGCTCAACACGACAACCGCCTGTCGGAAGCTGAAACCCGAATCGAAGAACATGAAACCCGAATCAACCATGTGAACAATCGGGTTGACAACGTGATGGCTGACGTGAAGAAAACGCTAAACGACCTCAAACTTGGGGATGGAACTACAGCTCCCGTAGTAGCTGCAGCACCTTCGCTACGTGGATTCAAAGTGCCGCCGTTCGACGGGACCTCTTCCTGGTCGGCGTACAAAATCCAGTTCGAGGCCGTCATGGAGGCGAACGGCTGGAATAAAAGCCAAGCCATGACTGCACTCACCCTAGGCCTGCGCGACCAAGCCTTAACTGTGTTGGAAGCTCTCGGTAAGAAAGTGACCTATGAGCAGCTTCTTGAGGCCTTGGAGGTGAGATATGGTGACGCTCACCTGGAACACGTCTTTCGCGCGCAGCTTAAAGATCGCGTGCAACGCAGCAACGAAAACCTGCAGCAGTGGGCCCTTGAGGTGGAGAAGATGGTTCGTAAAGCATACCAGTCTGTACCTGCACTCATTGGAGGGAACCTGGTGCAAACATTCATCGACGGCATCCGCGACCTGGAAGTCAGAGCTGCTGTGAGGCTCGGGCACCACGAGACGCTTAAGGACGCCTTGGCCCATGCACTGGAGGTAGAAGCCGTGCGGCAGGATCATCGTTCCCATCGCGTCAGGGAGGTTGCAGCAGCTACAGTTCGCGACCGCAACAAAGGATACAGCCCTAGGTGCTATGGCTGTGGGGAAAAGGGCCATCTTCGATCCAGCTGCCCTAAGCGAACCCTAGAAAGGGAAGGTGAACGATCCCAGGAGGGTAGTGCGGCCAACAGCACCGCCCAGCAGCAGCAGGGAAACGAGTAAAAGCCAGAACGGCGGGGCGAGTGCTGGCTGATGTTAAAAGAGCCCCAAGGATCTCGATCTCACAAACCCATGATGGGAACAGTCTAATCATCAAGGGCGAGGTCAACGGAATGCCGTGTAAACTGACCATAGACACTGGAGCCTCTCGTACGGTTGTTAGTTCCCAACTTATAAGTCAGTTCCTTGGGGACTCCACATACAACCGAGAACGCATTAATTTGGTAACAGCCACCGGTCAGCGTATACCCGTCCGTGGAGAGAAGGAGATGGAGTTGAAGCTTGGCAACGTGATCTACCTGCATAATGTCATCGTGGCTGATATAATGGACGACTGCATCCTAGGCCTAGACTTTATGAGGAATAATTGTTGTGAGATCGACGTTAAGCAAGGTGTTTTGAAATGTGGACAGGAGGAACTTTTTATGGAAGGTGCGTTACCAGGGAACGTGTACAGCATTAAGAAGATTGTTCTTCCGCCGAGATCGGAAACGATTGTTCCGATTAGTCTTCCCCGAAACGCTGGGCAAGCTCACCGTTGTGTACTTGTGGAAAGGGTAAACAATGACCTTCCATGGAAAGTAGCTCGAACCTTGGTCAGGACCACGGACATCTCAGGAGTACGTGTGCTGAACCTTTGCGACCGGGACCAGATTATAGAAAAAGGCACATTAATTGGTACTTGTGAGGAAGTGGATTGGTTACGTCGGTGCCAATATATATCGAGTGGGACCCCCAGCAAGGATGCAGAAACGAGAGTGACTACACTTTTGGAAGACTGTCGCAGTATTCTGTCCCCGAACGAATTGGTCAAGGCGAAGAAGTTGTTACTCGAATACGCCGATGTATTCTCGTCAAACGATGCTGACATAGGAAAGACTGGTTTAGTTCAACACAAAATAAACACAGGTGAAGAGTTGCCTATCCGTCAGCGGCCAAGACGATTGCCGGTAGCACGTGAAAAGGAAGTGGAAACCATGATTGAAGGAATGGTGAAGGATGGTGTTATTGAACCTTCCTCTAGTCCATGGTGTTCTCCAGTGGTGCTGGTGAAAAAGAAGGATGGCAGCATGCGGTTCTGTGTTGATTACCGCCGTCTGAACGACGTTACAAAGAAGGACAGCTATCCCTTGCCAAGAATTGATGACACGCTGGACATGCTTACAGGAGTAAAATGGTTTAGCACGCTGGATCTAAAAAGTGGCTACTGGCAAGTTGAAATTGACCCCAAGGACAAGGAGAAAACTGCGTTCTCGACGGGAAAGGGTCTGTGGCAATTCAAAGTAATGCCGTTTGGGTTGTGCAATGCTCCAGCAACGTTTGAAAGGCTGATGGAACTTGTACTTACCGGGCTAATTGGCGATGCCTGTCTGGTCTACTTGGATGACATCATCATCGTGGGCCGTACGTTTGAGGAACACCTTGAAAACCTGGGACGCGTGCTCATGAAGATTCAGAGTGCCAATCTCAAGCTGAGTCCGAAGAAATGTTCACTGTTCAAACGGCAAGTCAAATTTTTGGGGTATGTAGTGTCGGAAGAAGGTATCCGCACGGATCCAGAGAAAATTGCAGCTGTAAAGGATTGGCCGGTTCCAAAAGACAAGACGCAGGTTAGAGCATTTTTGGGTTTGTGCTCCTATTACCGGCGATTTGTGAAGAACTTTGCAGATATAGCCAAACCTCTGCATAAGCTAACCGAGGAGAAGCGACATTTCTGCTGGGATGAAAGTTGTAATATCGCATTCCAGGAGCTCAAGGACCGTCTGTGCAAAACACCTATTTTGGGATACCCTGATGCAAGCAAAGAATTTGTAGTTGACACAGACGCAAGTGATATAGGACTTGGCGGTGTGTTGTCTCAACGGAATGGTGACCAAGAGGTCGTGATAGCGTACTTCAGCAAGTCGTTGTCAAAACCGGAAAGGAACTATTGTGTCACAAGACGCGAATTGCTAGCTGTGGTAAAGTCGTTGCAGCATTTTAGCAAATATCTTCTGGGGCGAAAATTTCACTTACGAACTGACCATGCTGCACTAAAATGGCTATTGCAGTTTAAAAATCCAGAAGGACAAGTTGCGAGGTGGATTGAACTACTGCAGGAATACGACTTTGAGATCGAACATCGCAGCGGGAAATCTCATGGCAACGCAGATGCATTATCACGAAGACCTTGTCCTGAAGATTGCAAACATTGTACTAGGCAAGAGAGTAAGGGAGTGGTATCCGTGAGGATGCTCAGGGCAGACCACCTCAGCAACGAGTGGAAGGACAGCTTACAACGTGCACAGCAGGAAGATCCGGACATCAAGCCGATCCTGGAATGGATGAAGGCCAGTGCTCCCAAGCCCAAGTGGAGCGACGTCTCAGCGATGAGTTCGATCACTAAAAGCTATTGGGCCCAGTGGGATAGCTTGCTGCTTCAGGATGGAGTTCTGTGCCGTAAATGGGAAAATGTTCGGGGAGACAGCTGTCATTTACAAATGGTTGTCCCTAAAGCTAAAGTACCGGATGTTCTACAGCTGTACCATAATGATTATTCAGGAGGCCATCTGGGAGTTAAACGAACTCTACTGAAGATCCGAGAACGGTTTTACTGGGTCCACTGTCGAAACGATGTCGAGGACTGGTGTCGCAAATGTACAAGTTGTGCGGCTGTAAAGGGACCTCAGACTCGTAGTAGAGGTGCATTGAAGTTGTACAATGTTGGTGCACCATGGGAGAGAATAGCCATTGACGTGGCGGGGCCGTTTCCGGAGAGTGAAAGCGGTAACAAGTATTTCATGGTTGTAATGGATTACTTCACTAAGTGGCCAGAAGTTTTCGCCATTCCAAATCAAGAAGCTTCAACAGTTGCAGATAAACTAGTTCATGAAGTCTTCTGTCGTTTTGGAGTACCTTTAGAGATTCACAGCGATCAAGGAAGGAATTTTGAGTCTCAAATATTCCAGGAAACTTGCCGAGTTATGGGTACTCATAAAACAAGAACGACTTCTTATCACCCGCAATCTGATGGAATGGTGGAACGATTTAATCAGACATTGGAGAGGTACCTAGCAAAAGTTGTGGACAATCGGCAACGAGATTGGGACAAGCACATACAACCGTTTTTGTTGTCATATCGAAGTTCTGTTCACGAAAGTACGGCAGTGACACCAGCTTTCGCAAACTTTGGAAGAGAATTACGGCTGCCTGCAGACCTGATCACCGGGATACCACCTGATGCCCCACGCAGTATAACCGATTATGCATATGACTTGCGGAACAAAATGAATGACATTTATGAGCACGTCAGACAATCGGGCCAGCAAATGTCTGAGAAAATGAAAACCCGGTATGACCGCAAAATGAACAATAAAGGGTTCAACGAAGGTTCATTAGTGTGGTTGCACAATCCAGTCCGCAGCAAAGGGAAATCTCCTAAGCTTCAAGCTAAATGGGACGGCCCGTACCGGATTGTAACCAGGATCAACGATGTGACCTACCGGATACAGAAAGGCGCAAGAGGGACTCCTAAGATCGTCCATGTGGATCGCTTGGCGCGTTATTATGGGACCGGTAATGCTCGGGACGAGCATGTCTTAGGAGGGGGCAGTGTTATGTGAATAAGTCAACTAGCGCCATCTAGTGTCAGGAGCGAGAGCGGGGGGGGCTTTGCAGAGAATGACATCGCCGATCTCTCGACCAACAGCGCCACCCGAGGAACTAAGTTTCTAGAAAATCTATACTCGAGCTCTCGGTACCTTACGCGTGTTTACTTGAACATTCCGGATGTTTTGCTGATTTGAATAAATAGGTGGCGTAAGATGCGATCGAGACAGAGTTTAACTCGGCGACACAAGCGAAGCTTCGGAGTGGAATTAAGTGGATCAGTGTGTTTAATTATTAGTGTTTTAACTTTAATTTGTATAAAGTAAATTAAAGTGTTAATTTAGGTAATTTTATCGGCAATTTTTATTGTCACGAATCTCAAGCTCGTAACAATATCATTCCGCTAATACCGTAAAATAAGACTTAGGTAAATATTTCTTAGGTTTGAAAAATAATTAAAAGAATAATCCAGCGTATATTAGATAGTTAACTATCATGATTAACATTAATGGGCGGCGGTAGTCATCGCTCGGTTTCCCTTCTGAGGTCCTGGTACCATACTTACTTATTTCCACCGCCAAACAATATTGCGTGCTGATGTGCTCCGGTCTGAGAGAGCCAGTGTAACAGGCTGAGGCATTCCATCTTAGCTCTCAGAGGCGATAACGCATCTGTAGCTTTCTTTGTTTGAAAATCAGTGCAAGTGTCCATGGGCTACAGTTAGGGGTACCACATCGGAAAACCAAAATGTGAAAATGTCGGGATTTTGGGCTTGTTTGTCGGGAGAAATAAACTTAAAAAAAGTTTATTTTTCAAATTAATAGGCTACAAAAATACTTAATATTGTTGACAAATAACTAATTTAAGTACACCTTAACTTTTAGATTGCGTCGTGTATTTGACATTGGAATTTACTAAGTCCACCAATTTGGAGTATTCAGAAAATATTTGAAATTCAAATAATTTACTTCAAAGTTCAGTCTAATTACTAACTCAGCTTTTATTAAATAAAGGGCAGCTGTGATGTAAAGAGAAGCTGTATGTCTGGAGATTTTGAGTTTTGTCGGGAGTCTGGAGATCATTTAAAATGTCGGGTGAATCCAGACGAATCCCGACCATCTGGCGGAGATTTTGAGTTTTGTCGGGAGTCTGGAGATCATTTAAAATGTCGGGAGAATCCAGACGAATCACGACCATCTGGCGGAGATTTTGAGTTTTGTCGGGAGTCTGGAGATCATTTAAAATATCGGGTGAATCCAGACGAATCCCGACCATCTGGCGGAGATTTTGAGTTTTGTCGGGAGTCTGGAGATCATTTAAAATGTCGGGTGAATCCAGACGAATCCCGACCATCTGGCGGAGATTTTGAGTTTTGTCGGGAGTCTGGAGATCATTTAAAATGTCGGGAGAATCCAGACGAATCACGACCATCTGGCGGAGATTTTGAGTTTTGTCGGGAGTCTGGAGATCATTTAAAATGTCGGTAGAATCCAGACGAATCCCGACCATCCGGCGGAGATTTTGAGTTTTGTCGGGAGTCTGGAGATCATTTAAAATGTCGGGAGAATCCAGACGAATACAAGTAATAAAGCCCCAAATAAACTGGACTGTGAAAAAATCTTATGGTAAATAATTTACCATATTAATCACATCATGAGTTTTTGTATATCATAGGACGTTTTTAAGAATCGCCAATATGTTTAGGGGATTTGCTCATTTTTTCACAACCCTATGTCGATAGCGCAGTCGATATCGTCGAACTAGTAATGTTGGTTGCGTTAATACCGCTATAATGCTCATTAGTACTTTAAATTTGAATTCAGCGTGTTGGGACTCTGTCATCGGAAAGTCGCAACGTATGAGGATGAGATTCGCATTTGGGGAACGTGTTGCAACATTCCCTTTTTGTATCCTCATATATCGTTCAGTGTTAAATTATGGTTATAATGAAATTAAATTCACAATCACAAAACTAAGGCATTGATAACGAATTCTCCGTTGGAAAAGTTAAGAAAGTTTATAACGAATAAATGTGCAAGATATAGTTGATTCGTATCATGCATGCTTACCTCACGCCTTCGTCCTGGTCACCCCGTTTATAACGAGACGTGATAAGAATATTCAGCGATTTGTTCTTGAAAAATGAAAGTTATATATTAAAGTTACTTTTGCGTTATGTCTAAGGTCGTAGTTGGGTATTCCCGTTGATGTAAGCGAATTTTGGAGAATGATATGGTTAGTTAATGTTTTATTGATACAAATTATTTCGAGATGTTACAGAATAAATATTTAAATCTATTATTATATAAACATATATAAAACAAAACACAAATAATAACAAAATAGTTTTTTTGTTATTTTATTATTATTTAAATACTTACACGGGATTTGTGCGCAATTAATTGTATCAACTTCAATACGTGGTAGAGTTACGTTGCAGCTATATTATGGTTGTAGCACGAATGGGTCGGCTCGACCGGGGAAGGATTAGGCTCTCACGGAATACCAGCGTAAAATAGCAGCCTAATACTTCTGTGTTTCGTATGGTGAGTGTACAGATCCAAAGATCCTTGCTTACCGGAAACGAGGCATTCCATCTTAGTCCTCAGGGGTGACAACGCATCTGTATTTTGATTCTTAGTCGTAGATAAATCTAGATCGCTATGGGTCACAGCGTCCATTTACCATCAGGTGGACTGTTGTTTTGTCACCCTTATCCTATGAAAAACCTTCTGGGTAGAAAAAGTGTCCTATCACTTGGAATTACTGCAAATGCAATCTTATTCTAAGTAAGTAATTAAAATTGATAAGTATTTGGCCAGATATAATGTGGCATTACCATCACGAGAACCGCCACCATTGTTTTAGTCTCGTAGAATTCGAGGAAAATCAGATGGATTTGTTGTTACTTTTTTTTAATTTTTCATTCCTAAATGTAACTTTGTATGAAACATACTCCCTCTACCTATAAGGAATTTTAGATAGCAAATGAGTGATAAATATTTTCTTTGTATCAAATCGTCTGGGTTTGTTGTAAGAATTCTAAGAATGCTATATACATACTTGAATTCTTGCCGCTAGATTAGTTTCCATTTTTGAGATAAAGTAAACGTAAAGATGTAAAACAAAGCAGTTTTTATATGATACACAATTTCGAAATTTTTTTCCAGGATTCCCAACCTTTAGATAATGTAGACTACAAAAAAGTATTTGTTTCAAGTTACTGAGCTAATTTATTATGAATCTATAACTTATCAACCATTCATTTAATAGCCATTAAAATAATGCGATTCTCATACCAATGTTTATTTAAAAAAAATCCTATCATTTCTTTCTTGAGTTGTTGTTTGCTCTTCGGGCTTTACAACTTCATCTTTCTTTTAAATTTTTATAAGCCAGTGCCTCGCCACAATCCCACCAACAGGTGGTAAGTGGTGATGTAACCCTAGCTGGTAAATTGCACTGTCTTGGCGTAACAAAAGCATATTCACTCTGGTCTTAAAGACGCCCAGATTGTATTCGGACAGAAAGATAGACGCCGATAAATTATTCCACTCCTTTGCTGTATGTATGCACAAGATGTAACAAACCGTTTGGTTCTAATGCGTGGAATATCGACTGCCTGGTTGTCCGATGGTGGAAAGGAGAAGGAGGCATGTAATTCGTGACCGAAATGCATCCTATAGAATACTCTCAGTATAGCTGGCTACTCTGCGCCTGTGCCCGACGTTGACAAGTTTGCTTTCAACCAAATCAGGGTTACCAATAAGCCTCTTAGCACGTCTCTCCACAGAGTCCAACGCCGCTTGGTGGCATTTTGCATCACCAGCTCATGTGACAGCAGTACTCCATACACGACCGGACTTACGCTTTATATAAAGTAAGAAGCTGTCCTGGCGTGAAATACTGCCGCACCCTTGCAAGGACACCTAGTTTCCTTGCGGCTGTTTTGGCCCTGGAGTCAATGAACTGCCCATAGTGGAGGTTAGGTGAAAATTCAACACCTAACAACTGGAGGCGGTCAGTGTACTCCAAGGATACATTTCGAGAAGTGAGAGCCAAGGTGAGCGGGTTGCTTTTAGCGGTGAAAAGACACGCTTGTGTTATGAAGGCGTTGAATCTCACGAGATTGACATCGCCCCATTCGGAGACTGCCGTGAGTCTGCAGTGAGAGATTCGCACGCTCAACCATAGCTTCTCTTTCTGGATTATAACTGGATTATATCCCGACTGGCCGAGCATTCGGCTGGTAGTTCTCCACAACTGTGTTATCGTCGACATAACTATAGATACCAGGAACAAGCAGATCATTAATATTGTTACGAGCTTGAGGTTCGTGACAATAAAAATTGCCGATAGAATTACCAAAATTAACTCTGTAATTCACTTGACACTAATTAAAACTTAAAAGATTAATAATTAATCACACTAATTCACTTTATTCCGCTCCGAAGCTTCGCTTGTCTCGCCAAATTCTATACTTCATCGATCGCATCTTGCAGCGCCTTTAAATACATATTATCACCGAAACATCCAGAATATTCAAGTAACGCGCGATATAAGGCGAATAAGTCGCCGAAAGTTCGAGTGTCGGGCTTCTAGAAGATCTAAATACTAGATGGCGCTGTCGGTTGAAAGATTAGTGATGTCATTTTCTGATAAGCTCCCCTCGCTCTAGTCCCCGACACTAGATGGCGCTAGTGCCGGGTACATGACGTCAACTTAGGCGCGCAACAATATGCAGCAAAAAGAGAGAACGGACATCTGAGGTACTCTGGCGTATCTCTCTAAAGGACTGGACGTGCAGGCATTGATGACTACTCCGAGATCGTTCATTTAGAAAGCCCTTCACCCAGACAATCAGGCCAGAGCATAAGCCGTACGCTGAATACTTGCCCAAAAGGCTAGCGTACCAAACCGTATCAAAGGCCTTCAAAACATCGAAAGGAAACAGCAAGTGCTTCACCACTGTTCTTGAGGGCTTCGCCCCATATGTAACCGGCATACGCAAGAAGGTCCACCGTTCGGTCACTGAGGAGATCATTCTCCTCTAGGTATGCCACGGCTCTGCCAAGTACAAATGGGTGATGGAATCTGTCTTAAGGCGCCTGGTACTGTTTTTTAACTATTCTAAATTTGTGCTTGACTGCTATCCCACTTGATGGTTAAGTGTTTGTGTTTGGGTACTCAGAACAATGGCATAAACGCGATGGTTGTACCAACATCTATTGGAGATTAGGAATAGTGTCAAGAAATCTTCAAATTGTTCATTGATTGTTTATAATTCTATAGAATAGAATAGAATCATTTTTATTCAATATATATTATAATAATACTTATGGAAAATAATTTTTTACTTTTACCACTGGACCGGAAAAAACTTCTGTCTTGGAAAGAACCAGCAAGAAATCCAGCGGGACTTTTCATTTACAGTATATTATTTATACAATTGGTATGAAAACATTAGAAATAGCATGGTAGCGATCACCTCATTCCCAGGCTATTATCAATCAAAGTTATTATCAAAAGAAAATGAACAAAATTTGTCAATAAACAAGTTTAAAATGTCTTATTAACGAAAAATTGTACAAGAAGAGTACATAAATGAAAATAACTCTCGGTATTGAGGTGATCGGCATGCTGGTTCTATTAAAATTCATTTAAAATTGTACAAACATAATTATTGTAAAGTGGAATATTTAAAAAAAAAGTCCCGCTGGGATTCTTACAAGTTATTTCCAGGACAGAAGTATTTTCCGAACAATGGTAAACAAAAATGAGTTTCTTTATGCATTATGTAATAATCTATATGGAGTAAAAATCATTAATTTTATTTCATTTCAGTCATGTACACTTTAGTATTATGGGTTATTATAATTTTTAAATAATATTAAAAATTTTAGTAACTAAACAATTTTTGCTTAGTAAAAATTTTCGACTTTTTGATAGATAAGGTCTGCATATTTTATGGGAATTTGTTTTAAAAGCGTATACAAGTATATCGCCCCATGAAGGTATTACTAATCTTTTGGAGTCGAGTAACTGATATAATTAACATGTGCTTGTTCCTAGTATTTACAGAGTGTACATAACTATTTTTAATAAAACTATTTTTGTGTATGTGTACATACATATTGAGACCAAAGTTAATATATTTATTTCTTTAAATATTTCTCTAAGGGATTCCTTCGGACCCAGGTTATAAATTGCTAGTATGTGCATAATACGTAAAATATAATATTCATAAGAAACGCGGTAATGATAGTCTATTGATCTTGATCTACGCCACTATTATACTGATAATATTTTATATTACATTGTAATAGTTGCGTAGTAATGTAGCCGACTTTTGATCTGTTTCACAGTAACAGGCTGAAATGCGTGGAAATAAGCACTTTCTGAGATCTACTCTATTTAGCAACGAAGCAAATTTTATATCCATATTTATTCACACTATACGAGTGTTAAAAGTAGATAATTAAAAGACATTGCTGAACATAGGTTTATATCAGATCAGATCGTGCTACAGTTGTCACGCTTTGCTGGTCGGTTGGCGGCTTGGCTATTCCCGCAGGGGTTTTACAGCATCCGTCGTAAATTTTGCGGTACGCAAGCAACACGGGTGCGATCCCCGTTGGCACCAATGTAATTGTTAATTGTAATCTTAGGTACTGATGCTGAAAAAAAAACATCTTGAAACACGTCTGAAAATTTAAAATATTTTAGACATTATTCTGAAGTAGTACCGACCGTGACAGCTAAATCGTCAACTACGTAAAAATATAACTCGGTCGGTGCAAATTTAATTTGGCTAACGTGTTTATCAATTTTGGGACCCCTTTTGTACAAGGTAATTAAAATGGGTATATGTAATAATATAATATAATATATTATATTTACACGGACATCGATACCCCATCCACACACATACTACCCACATACACACGTACACTCACGTTGACGTTTACAGCTCAGATTTTCCTATTGTTAGCGTCAGCTGTGTTGTATACATAAACATCTTTGTATGATGTGCAAATAAATATTATTATTATTTCTTCATTTAAGTATTTCTCCTCTTGTTCCTTGTAATATAATTGGACCCATGGGAGTGATAATGAAATCACGATGATATTGTATGATTATATGAAAATCGGATCCTTATATAATATCTAATTCCGCGGAAGTAGATACTAAATGCTAAATTGTGGAGTTAATTAAATTTTTATACTTCATTTTCTAAAAATATTAATTATTGCAATTTTGGATAAGCACGGCAGCCTTTACATTATAATGGACTAAGAAATTAAATACACGTTTGTTATTACGATTTATTTCTTTTACTAATCCTCTCAAGATTTTTTATGGAATTGTAAATAACCTGCGTCTTACCACGCAGTTCTAAAAAAAATTGGATTTACCTGACCGTTATAATTTGGAATGAGATTTGGAACGTAGCTTTGTAAACCAGAAATGTAGGAAATTGGTGCAAATCCTTGTTTTAGCCACGGTTGTTCTAAAAAGGCATTAGACACCAGATGTGCTTGGTGAGTTTGAGCTAAAAAGACAGCAGCTAGATTTTCTCCTTTAACCTCTTCTGCAGTTTTCACTGACGCTGACGTATCCATTTTAGTTGTTTCTGCTTGAACATTCTCCACGGGCTTATCAGCATTTTCTTGTTTGCTCTCGGCTTGCATAGCAGCAGCTGGAGTTTCTTCTTTAACTACTTCTGCAGTTTTCACTGACGCTGACGATTCCATTTTAGCTGCTTCTACTTGATCGTTCACCACGGGCTTTTCAGCATTTTCTTGTTTGCTCTCGGCTTGCATAGCAGCAGCTGGAGTTTCTTCTTTGACTTCTTCTGCAGTTTTCGCTGGCGCTGACGATTCCATTTTAGCTGAATCAGCCTGATCGTCCTCCATGAGTTTTTCAGCATTTTCTCGTTTGCCCTCCACTTGTACTGATTTGACTGCACCCATTGCTTCACCATCAGCTTTTTCCTTTTGTTCATCTGCTTTAATTCCTTCAGGGACGATGATTTTTGGCTCTGCCGCTACAACAGACTGTCCCAAAAGTCCTGTTAGTGCCTGATTAGCAGTTGGTACACTATACGCTGCTAAAGCGACATCACTCGCCCTGCTCGCTAAAGATCCATCAATCTTAGCTTCAGCGGTTTTTAAAGCGTCTAAAGCTTGCCACTTCTGTTCTTCTGCTGCCCAGAACGACTCTTCGGCCCGCTCCATTGCTAAATCATTAGCTTCAATGATACCCTCATCTTGTTTCTCTGTTGCTTGTTCAGCCAATTCTCTGGCCTTGTCAGCTGCAGCTTGCGCTTGCTGCTCAACTTGAACTTTTGCATTTATTTCGGCAGCTTGTAAGTCACCTGGCGATATTGTGGGTACAACACTAGGAATAGTTACTGCAGAATATGCGATGTGTGCAATTGGACCGAAAAATGCGCCAGAAGGCGCGGCGGTTGTGCAAGCCAGGAGGGCAGCGCTCAAAATCTGTAAAAACATATTTTATCATTTGTTGTGATCATAAGAATTTATTTCTATTATTAGAGCATTTACAATTGTAATTTATGGAACGCTGTAGGTATGAAGGTTAACTGCAAGTCATGTTACGTATTCAAATTAATGTAATCTTAATACTTTCAGCGGGCCATTCTTGTGTATGTATGTGTATGTTTTCTAACGTGGTAGAGCCATGCTGCAGCTGTATTAGTAGTATAGTTGTAGCACGAATGGGTCGGCTCGACCGAAGAGGGACCACGCTCTCACAGAATACCAGCGTCAAATAGTAGCTTAATGCTGCAGTGTTTCGTATGGTGAGTGTAGAGAATCGGAGACCCTTTTTACTGGAAACGAGGCATTCCACCTAAGTTCTCACGGGTGACAACGCATTTGCATTTTGATTCATAATCAAGGATAGGTGTAGATGTCTATTGGCCACAGCAACCACCTACCATCAGGTGGACTGTGTGCTCGTTTGTCACCCTATCCTATAAAAAAATTATGTAAATATCATTCATTAGGTTGGCAATAACGATATTTTTTTTTAGTTTTAAATTATCAGAAAGATGTTGCTGCTCATCTTTTGTTTTAGTTTCTCTCTGCTGCTACGACACTCTTACGACACTCACGGGTATTTTTGGTGTTGTGGATATTTTTACTGGTGTACAATATTCTGTCGAAGTCGTTTAAGTATGCTATGGGATATAGTTATGTATCAGCCCTGAAAACATGTATTTATTTTTAAACTAAATATTTATTTTCCTGACGCCTAGTAAAGTTCAGTAGTTCCCAGGTACAGTTAATGAACGTCAACCTTAATACTACCATGCTTCGGTTTGTTTTTAATAGACTCACATACATTTAATTTAAGAAAAAGAGAAGTAACAGACTATAAACGTCGCACAGCTGGGCTTTATTTCAATTTTGAAAAGCTTTGGAACAGGAATGATTGCGCACACTGTTATTATGTACATAAGTGGATTTCACGTGCTCTTAAAGTATATTATATCTTAGACATGCAGATATTCCACACGATTTTCTTTCCCGCTAAGCACTTAGTTACTTATATGATTGTAAATGGTGATATTTTGTACTGAATTACTACGTGTATGCCGGTGTAGGGAAACGTCGTGAAACCTGCATGTCTGAGAAATAAGAAAAAATATTTCGAAAACATGTTACCTTTAACACGCATTGGGGCAACGTGGCAGACATTTCCTTATCTTGAAATCCTCTCAGAAACGAGGGGAGGCCTGTGCCTAGCAGTGGGACGTATGTTATTTTTTTATTTATTTATTTATTTGCCATTACGTTACATTACGTAACATTGGTACGTCAAAATTACAATTTCAATTATATAGATACAATAATATAGTTAAAATTACAAATTATACAATTACAATAATATAATTAAAATATATCTCATTTACAGTACATTATTTTATGTGTCAAACAAGTCAGAAAATGAACATTGCATATATTCTTCTATGTTGTAAAAAGCGTGATTTAAAAAGAATGTTTTTATCACTTGTCGGAACGCATTTAGCGGAAGTCTTGTTATTTCTATTGGCAATTTATTGTACATTTTAATTTTTATTGCAAGACCTTGCTTGAACACTTTGACTAATCTGGTTCTTGGAACAACTAATCTTTCGCGATTTCTAGAATTGTAGTTGTGTACGTGCTTCTTCATTGGTAGTTTACTTTTTTCCTGGTGCACTTCTAGAAGCGATCTATAAATATATAACGAAACGACAGTCATAATTTTCGCTTTTTGGAAATAGGCTCTAGCTGATGTCGATCTTTGCAATCCATGTATAATTCTAATCGACCTTTTTTGACAAATCAGTACTCTTTCAATTTGTGTAGCATTTCCCCATATCGTAACCGCGTAGCTAATAATTGAGTGACAATATGCAAAGTAGACGGATATAAGAGTTTTCTTGTCAATAATGGGCTTAAGCTTCAATAAAGCGTAATTAGCACTGGCTAACTTTTTACAGACGTTATCTATGTATATGGGATTCATAACTTAAAGTGGAATCGAAAGTACACCCTAAAAATGTGACGTCACTTTTATTATACGCTGTAACTTTAAATTTTAAGTTATTATATTGCGAACCAATTCTTCTTTTATTGTAACTTAACGGAAACATTTTAATTCACTAAAGCATGAGCAAAAACTTCGTAAAACTTCGTGTGTAAGAGAATCATCCAATAATATCAAGGGTTGAAGGTGTTTTCTTAAAAATTAAAAGACGAACAGTCACATAATTTCACGCAAATAATACTACTCTAGCTGACAGGCAACGTTGCAAACCATGATAACAATAGCAGTTAAGCTTTTATCAATTTATACGAAGTTAGAGAGCTTTAGGGCAAATCGCCCACTAAGCGTAGTGATTACGGTAAAATGCCTTCCTGCATTAGAAGAAGCTCAATTCCTGGGGTAGATTGTTATGTCTATTCACTAATATTAGTATTATATTATTTATAATATTGTAATAAGATATATTGTATAATATTTGTAACAAGATATTTATTGGAATATATAAAAAATAATGTTTTGTTTGTTCGCATTTTATACGCTGCCATACCGTTCATTAGATTACGGGAAAACTTTGTCAATAAGTTTCCTTTCCGCGAAAATTATAGACATAGTTAGACCCGGTAGGTGGCGCTGTTGTAGAATCCAGGTATCACCCGTGCGAAGCCGGGGCAGATCGCTAGTAATAAGATAAAAATTGCCGTGTGGTGGCCGCTCAAGAGAATCAACAACCATATATCATCCTGTGGGTGTCGTAAGAGGCGACTGAGCGATACTGAAACGGAAAATGGGCAGCAGTATCGAACTGACTACGGCTCAAAATAACAGCTGAAAAAAAACAAACTGCGATTGTCAATCTGCCTTACGAAGCGTATCCCAGCGTATACCATCTTGTGGGTGTCGTTATAAGGCGCCGGAGGGAAATAAAACAGGAAATAATACTGATGTATTATCCTGATTACAACTCAAAATAATAAAAAAATTGCGGTTGCCAACTCCCGTGCCAAGAGAAGGAACTATGGCAAATATCCCACTACAAAGCTACGTGGGCTGCCTTTGTTCAGCGTTGAACTTTAGGTATGCTGTAATGAATAAGTTAGTTAGTAAAGTTACAGCCTATATACGTCCCACTGCTGGGCTCAGGCCTCCCCTCATTTCTGAGAGGGTTTAGGGCAAGGAAGTGTCCGCCGCGCTGCCCAAATGCGTGTTGACGAACTTCACATGTCTTCGAAATGTTTTTTTTCTTATTCCTCAGACATGCAGGTTTCCTCACGATGTTTTCCTTCACCGCCGAGCACGTGGTTTATCAGCACTTAAAATTGCAATTAACAATTTCATTGGTGCCGGCGGGGATCGAACCCGGGTTACTCGCGTTCTGTTATATTTACAGCGAGCGTTAACCACTGAGCTACCACATGCTTAATGAATAAATGAATTAATATTTATAAAGGATAAAATATTATAAGAATAAATATAACGATTAACTTTTTATATTGATCACTTATCACAAGAAGCACTTAACAAAGGAACACAACTTGACTGACCAGAACTCTCATCGTGCAGGATGTCTCGAAGCTACTGATTGCCCTCATCTCGTCTCATTCGGTATTTATAATCGCGCGTCATCACCTACAACAACTATATAGTACAAGAAACTAGATGCTAAGTGACTTGAAATATTAAAAAAAGTCAACTATAGAGGGCAGAAAGAATTCAGGAAGCACGCGATTTTTTACAGCCATTCTTGATTACTATGATAATTTTAACATAATGCTTAATGAGTTACGTCATGATAAAGGCGCCACATTTTACATGATGCGATTGTTTGACACGCGGTTGCGTTTACACGTATCTTGTATTCAAAACTATAGTTTATTAAATCGTAAATATTTCGTGGTATATAGTTTTTTTAATAGTTTAAATAATCAAAACTATAAGAGACATACGATCAAGACATATTTAACCTCTAGACGAAAACAGAGGGGTGTTATAAGTTTAACGTGTAGCAACTGATCTGTGTGTCTATCCTTGGCATCATAACCACAAAGAAGCTGGCTTGGAAGTATAATCGCTCAGATAAATGAATAAGTGCATTAAATTGCTCACTAATTGCTCAATTTAATTCCGCATTTGCTCACACTATTAATGAATTATTTTATTAGTTATTAATAATTAAAAATACGAAATATTTTTTCCCTATTATACTTAAAACCAATGAACTTTTCTAAAAACGAATAAATACCATTAATTGCTCAAGAAATGCTTAATTCAAAACCGTATTTGATCACACTATTAATTAATTATTTAATTAAAAATTAATAATTAAAAGTACAAATTTTTTTTTCCATAACCGATCAGAATATTCAATAGGTGCACAAAATTGCTCACTAATTGCTCATTTCAAATCTGCAGTTGCTCACAATATTTATCAATTATTTTATTAGTTATTAATAATTAAAAATACAAAATTGTTATTGCCTCAAAACCAAAGATATTTTTAAAAATGAATAAGTACTCCTAATTGCTCACAAAATGCCTAACCGTAATATGCAATTGCTCAAACTATTAACTAATTATTTATTTAGTAATTAATAATTAAAAGCAAAAATAACTTTTCCTTTACCGATCATAATATTGAATAGGAGCACAAAATTTCTCACTAATTGCTCATTTCAAAACTGCAATTGCTCACGATATTTATCAATTATTTTAATAGTTATTAATAATTAAAAATACAAAATTGTTATTTCCAAAAAAACCAAAGAAATTTTTCAAAAATGAATAAGTACTCCTAACTGCTCACAAAATGCCTAACCGTAATACGCAATTGCTCAAACTATTTACTAAATATTTAATTAGTAATTAATAATTAAAATTACAAATTTTTTTCCTTAGCCGATCAGAATATTGAATAGGTGTATAAAATTGCTCACTAATTGCTCATTTTAAATCTGCAATTACTCACAATATTTATCGATTATTTTACTAGTTATTAATAATTAAAAATACAAAATTGTTATTTCCAAAAAACCAAAGAACTTTTTTAAAAATGAATAAGTACTACTAATTGCTCACAAAATGTCTAACCGTAATACGCAATTGCTCAAACTATTTACTAATTATTTAATTAGTAATTAATAATTAAAAGTACAAATTTTTTTATTCCTTAACCGATCGGAATATTCAATAGGTGCACAAAATTTCTCACTAATTGTTCATTTCGAATCTGCAGTTGCTCACAATATTTATCAATTATTTTAATAGTTATAAATAATTAAATATACAAAATTGTTATTTCCAAAAAACCAAAGAAATTTTTTAAAAATAAATAAGTACTCCTGATTGCTCACAAAATGCCTAACCGTAATACGCAATTGCTCAAACCATTTACTAATTATTTAATTAGTAATTAATAATTAAAAGTACAAAATTTTTTATTCCTTAACCGATCAGAATATACAATAGGTGCACAAAATTGCTCACTAATTGCTCATTTCAAATCTGCAGTTGCTCACAATATTTATCAATTATTTTAATAGTTATTAATAATTAAAAATACTAAATTGTTATTTCCAAAAAACCAAAGAACTTTTTTAAAAATAAATAAGTACTCCTAATTGCTCACAAAATGCCTAACCGTAATACGCAATTGCTCAAACCATTTACTAACTATTTAATTAGTAATTAATAATTAAAAGTACAAAATTTTTTATTCCTTAACCGATCATAATATTGAATAGAAGCACTAAATTTCTCACTAATTGTTCATTTCAAATCTGCAATTGCTCACGATATTTATCAATTATTTTAATAGTTATTAATAATTAAAATACAAAATTGTTATTGCCTTAAAACCAAAGAACTTTTTTAAAAATGAATAAGTACTCCTAACTGCTCACCAAATGCCTAACCGTAATACGCAATAGCTCAAACCATTTACTAATTATTTAATTAGTAATTAATAATTAAAAGTACAAAATTTTTTATTCCTTTACCGATCAGAATATTCAATAGGTGCACAAAATTGCTCACTAATTGCTCATTTCAAATCTGCAGTTTATCACAATATTTATCAATTATTTTAATAGTTATTAATAATTAAAAATACAAAATTGTTATTTCCAAAAAACCAAAGAACTTTTTTAAAAATAAATAAGTACTCCTGATTGCTCACAAAATGCCTAACCGTAATACGCAATTGCTCAAACCATTTACTAATTATTTAATTGGTAATTAATAATTAAAAGTACAAAATTTTTTATTCCTTAACCGATCAGAATATACAATAGATGCACAAAATTGCTCACTAATTGCTCATTTCAAATCTGCATTTGCTCACAATATTTATCAATTGTTTTAATAGTTATTAATAATTAAAAATACTAAATTGTTATTTCCAAAAAACCAAAGAACTTTTTTAAAAATAAATAAGTACTCCTAATTGCTCACAAAATGCCTAACCGCAATACGTAGTTGCTCAAACCATTTACTAACTATTTAATTAGTAATTAATAATTAAAAGTACAAAATTTTTTATTCCTTCACCGATCATAATATTGAATAGAAACACTAAATTTCTCACTAATTGTTCATTTCAAATCTGCAATTGCTCACGATATTTATCAATTATTTTAATAGTTATTAATAATTAAAATACAAAATTGTTATTGCCTTAAAACAAAAGAACTTTTTTAAAAATGAATAAGTACTCCTAACTGCTCACCAAATGCCTAACCGTAATACGCAATAGCTCAAACCATTTACTAATTATTTAATTAGTAATTAATAATTAAAAGTACAAAATTTTTTATTCCTTAACCGATCAGAATATTCAATAGGTGCACAAAATTGCTCACTAATTGCTCATTTCAAATCTGCAGTTTATCACAATATTTATCAATTATTTTAATAGTTATTAATAATTAAAAATACAAAATTGTTATTTCCAAAAAACCAAAGAACTTTTTTAAAAATAAATAAGTACTCCTAATTGCTCACAAAATGCCTAACCGTAATGCACATTTGCTCAAACTATTTACTAATTATTTAATTAGTAATTAATAATTAAAATTACAAATTTTTTTCCTTAGCCGATCAGAATATTGAATAGGTGTATAAAATTGCTCACTAATTGCTCATTTCAAATCTGCAATTACTCACAATATTTATCGATTATTTTATTAGTTATTAATAATTAAAAATACAAAATTGTTATTTCCAAAAAACCAAAGAACTTTTTTAAAAATAAATAAGTACTCCTAATTGCTCACAAAATGCCTAACCGTAATATGCAATTGCTCAAACTATTTACTGATTATTTATTTAGTAATTAATAATTAAAAGTAAAAAAAATATTCCTTTACCGATCATAATATTGAATAGGAGCACAAAATTTCTCACTAATTGCTCATTTCAAAACTGCAGTTGCTCACAATATTTATCAATTATTTTATTAGTTATTAATAATTAAAAATACAAAATTGTTATTCCCTCAAAACCAAAGATATTTTTAAAAATGAATAAGTACTCCTAATTGCTCACAAAATGCCTAACCGTAATATGCAATTGCTCAAACTATTAACTAATTATTTATTTAGTAATTAATAATTAAAAGTAAAAAAAATTTTCCTTTACCGATCATAGTATTGAATAGGAGCACAAAATTTCTCACTAATTGCTCATTTCAAAACTGCAATTGCTCACGATATTTATCAATTATTTTAATAGTTATTAATAATTAAAAATACAGAATTGTTATTTCCAAAAAAACCAAAGAACTTTTTAAAAAATGAATAAGTACTCCTAACTGCTCACAAAATGCCTAACCGTAATACGCAATTGCTCAAACTATTTACTAAATATTTAATTAGTAATTAATAATTAAAATTACAATTTTTTTTTCCTTAGCCGATCAGAATATTGAATAGGTGTATAAAATTGCTCACTAATTGCTCATTTCAAATCTGCAATTACTCACAATATTTATCGATTATTTTATTAGTTATTAATAATTAAAAATACAAAATTGTTATTTCCAAAAAACCAAAGAACTTTTTTAAAAATAAATAAGTACTCCTAATTGCTCACAAAATGCCTAACCGTAATACGCATTTGCTCAAACTATTTACTAATTATTTAATTACTAATTAATAATTAAAAGTACAAATTTTTTTATTCCTTAACCGATCAGAATATTCAATAAGTGCACAAAATTGCTCACTAATTGTTCATTTTGAATCTGCAGTTGCTCACAATATTTATCAATTATTTTAATAGTTATAAATAATTAAAAATACAAAATTGTTATTTCCAAAAAACCAAAGAACTTTTTTAAAAATGTATAAGTAGTCTTAATTGCTCACAAAATGCTTAACCGTAATACGCAATTACGCAAACCATTTATTAATTATTTAATTAGTAATTAATAATTAAAAGTAAAAAAAATCCTTAACCGATCATAATATTGAATAGGTGCACAAAATTGCTCTCTAATTGCTCATTTCAAATCCGTAATTGCTTACACTATTTATTAATTATTTAATAGTAATTAATAGTAGTTACGTTGTACCAGTTCTGGCTCACTGAGTCAGAAGTGGTACAAGTACAACGTTCGTCGAGACTCACGATCCTAAAAAAAAAAAGTTTTGGCATGCTCTGATCACGAATCTGCGGTCCATTTTTGCGTTGGATGCACGGTTCCGGAGATGTGCAGATCAATTAATTCTTATCTAATTGATATCCGGTGAAGGCCTCCACCGTCATTAGCGCTCCATTGTTCTTATCTACTTAACTATTGTTCATTGAATGCCGTCATTATCTATTCTTCCTCAGAGTGGTGCTATTGTATAATACTCCTTTGTTCCTATTTACACTAATCTGAATCATCAATAAAACACATTACCTAATTTTGTTAAAATTTTTATTTACAAAATACAAAATCTTATTACTTATTATCTATAAACCAGTCTTGTGTGCTCTTCGCTCTATGAGCTGACGCCGAATCTTGTTGGAATACCCAGTGCCTGTTATTGAACATGGTATGAGAAGCAGGTTACACAAGGTTCGTCAGGACTGTATTTTGATACACAACTGCATTCGTTTTTACACCTTTGTCACAAAAATGTACCTCTGTTAAGCCCCAATAAGAAACTCCCAACCATACCATGAGCGAGGTTGGAAAATGACCTCACCATTTAATTTTTAAATTATTTATTGATTTATTTTTTCCGACAATAATTATGGTCGAAAGGAACAATTCCAGACATACTCGTATCACTGTCACTTTCATAAACGTCGTCATCATCATCTGTCGTATCCGAATCTGTGCTGCTGTCATTTCCTAATTCAATTATGTATTTATCAGTAATATCATCCATACAGCCATCAAGTACATAAAACTTGTCTTCTAAATTTTTTACGTGTTCACACTGCTTTTGCCAATCCTGAGAGGTTATAGATGAAAAAGCTTCCTCAGTTAACTTCGCGATATTCCCAGCTTCTTGGCCGACATTATTGCTGGCTACTCGTCTCTTTAAAAGACTCCACATAAACTCAATCGCATTTAAATTGCAGTGGTAAGGGGGCAACCTAACCACTTTATGGCCATGAGAAAGCAATAATTGGTCAGCATCATAAATCGGCGCTTCTTTGTGCTCTTTTATAATTTCAAAAAGTTCTGCTTTCAGCGTTGTTGGTAAATAAGACAATTCCTTATTGGTTATCCAATTTTGCATTTGAAGTTTTGAGGAACTCATAATAGGTGCTTTATTTACTCGTACGGTATGATAGGGAGCGTTATCTATCACGACTAAGGAGTTCGGAGGCAAATTGGGTATAAGTTTCTCTGAAAGCCATTTTATAAATTTGGTTCTGTTCATGTCGTCATGGTAGTCCCCTGATTTACTCTGTGATTTAAAAATCAATTGAGCATTAGGAATAAACACCTGCATTAATAATTATCCACCGCGTTCCAACAGAATCACTTACTAATACTCCGTCCTCGTCATCTTTTTTCCAAAATTTTTTCACTGCATACGATGCGTGAATGTATGTTTCATCTAAGAAAACTATTGGCCGACCATCTGCTCGATTTTGCCTCATAGTAACGATATACTTGCGTCTCCATGCAACTATGTCGTGCCTTTCCATTAAAATTTTCCGTTTCGAACCACACTTTTTATACTGAAATCTAATTTGTTTTAAAATTTTCCACAAAGTCGTTCGACCTCCACCAAAGTTTATGTTATTCTTTAATTCTACAAGTAATTTATTTAAAGTAGGAACTACTTTTCTTACAGTATATATTTCATGGATTTTGCTTCTTATTTTTACATTTACTAATTATTTATCGCAGATTAATCAGTAATCTATGTATGTGTAGTAAACAGAGAGACAGAGAATGCTATTCTCTGTCTCTCTGTTTACGTCATAGATTACTGATCTATCTACGATGGAAAATAAAATGATACATTTTTTTATTATAAAATTGACTTTCCAGCTCTGGGTTCTAGCCCTTCTGGAAAAAATTATAAAAAATAAAAGATCCTTTTGTGTTTACAAACAATAAAGAAATGATTATAATATACTGTGTTTCACTTCTGAATTGTTTAAAACTGTCTGGGCAGTTAATTAATTTAATACTAAAACACCCAGCAGTACTTTCAGTTGTAATAGGTTAGATGGTTGTGGCGGGAGCAAAGGCAAACTGACTTTATAGATATCTGATCTGATCGAATCTGTACTAAAATTCAATCAGCACGTCCCGGACCCACGTAGTATTATCTGCCATACACGTAAAAAGTTTTTGTAAAGCCGTAGGCGCGGAGGGAGAGCAGCCCCCACCCGTAGTAGCAAATCGCAGGCACCTGTGCGAGCCGTAGTGTGCTTATTATTATATTATACAATATGTATATTTGTAATTTAAAGTAATTATAAAAGCTAATATTCTGGTGTTTTGTTGAGTGCAAGAGCGAGCGACGCGAGCTCGGGACTTAGGGCACCGTGACTCGGAAAGGTTAGGTTAGTTAGGCAAATAGACCTCGCCATCCCCTTCGTGGTTATTTTTTTTAGTAAACCACTCAGGAGTAGGAGGCCCGCGAAGCAGGGCTCCGTCCACCGGGCTTCCCTCGCTTGCGCTATGTGGTGCTTCCCTCCCCTAATTCTCTCTCCCCGTAAATCAGGTTTATAGTCAAAAACATTACAAAAACATAACCACAAAATGAGATTTATAAAAAAAAAACTAAGCACGTCCGGCAGGAGGTAGAAGTGGGGGGCTAATGTGTAAGTGTTTAATTATATATATTGTTATTTCTATTTCTATATAATTAATTACCATTTCGATATTTCTGTTATATTACATATGACAACTTCTTGTAACATAATTGCGTTTAGTTTATGCTTATATTATGTTTATTTATGAAAATCTTTTTATTGATATTGTTAATTAATGCCAAGTTCTAATAATATAAAACTCACATGAAAATTAATGGCTTAGTTGCCTTAATATCTGGTACAAATTCCATAAAAAACAACGAAAAAAGTATGCGGTACTAAATCCCTGCGTGAATCCCTGCTAATCCCCTGCGTGAATACAAAGGCACTTATATTCACGCGGCGCGGATTTATCACAAATTGTTACGGTTGAGGGCAAATCTCAATAAGATTTAATTATAGTACCTATAAATATAAAAAAAACACATACTTACTCAATGATCTTGCTATAAAAAGGAATCAATATAATCAAATATAATTGAATATAAGAGTTTTAGCTTTAATGATAACATTAACTCGTTTAAGGTTATACATAATTTGCAATAAATTACTTAACAAGATCCAAATTAAAATGTATAACTTCATATAGCTATTTATTAATAATTAATGATTAAATTACAGGAAATATAATTAAAAAATGAACAAACATTGATTTACAGGTTGGACAAAAATATTAAATTTTGCCAGTTGCACATGAGAAACGGGTTGAATCAATCACATGCGCACAAGTGACATATTTCTTGCCGCCTATGATGTCATAATTTAAAATGTAGTAATAATTTTAATAACCGATAAATAAAAGATATACTATTAAAAAAATTAAAACAGCGTTCGGTAAGAAGTTTATTAGAAAGAAAATTAAAAAAAGTGCATTAGCTTACGAACATTAGGCAAAAATAATTTTGTACACTAAATTATTAATAACTAATCCAATAATTAAGTAATAGTGTAAGCCATTGCGGATTTGAATTGGACTAATTATAAGCAATTAAGAAAAATTATTTATTTTAAGAAAAGTTAGATGGTTCTAAGGATAACAGGCAGAAAAAATTTGTATTTTTAATTATTAATAATTAATTAAATCATTTATTGATAGTGTCAGCGATTGCGGATTTGAAATAAGCAATTAGTAAGCAATTTTGAGGACTTATTAATTATTATGATCGGCTTAGGAAAAAAATTGTAGTTTTAATTATTAATTACTAATTAAATATTTAGTAAATAGTTTGAGTAATTGCGTATTACGGTTAGGCATTTTGTGAGCAATTAGGAGTACTTATTTATTTTTAAAAAAGTTCTTTGGTTTTTTGGAAATAACAATTTTGTATTTTTAATTATTAATAACTAATAAAATAATCGATAAATATTGTGAGCAATTGCAGATTTGAAATGAGCAATTAGTGAGCAATTTTATACACCTATTCAATATTCTGATCGGCTAAGGGAAAAAAAATTTGTAATTTTAATTATTAATTACTAATTAAATATTTAGTAAATAGTTTGAGCAATTGCATATTACGGTTAGGCATTTTGTGAGCAGTTAGGAGTACTTATTCATTTTTGAAAAAGTTCTTTGGTTTTTTTGGAAATAACAATTTTGTATTTTTAATTATTAATAACTATTAAAATAATTGATAAATATCGTGAGCAATTGCAGTTTTGAAATGAGCAGTTAGTGAGAAATTTTGTGCTCCTATTCAATATTATGATCGGTAAAGGAAAAAATTTTTTTAATTTTAATTATTAATTACTAAATAAATAATTAGTTAATAGTTTGAGCAATTGCATATTACGTTTAGGCATTTTGTGAGCAATTAGGAGTACTTATTCATTTTTAAAAAATATCTTTGGTTTTGAGGCAATAACAATTTTGTATTTTTAATTATTAATAACTAATAAAATAATTGATAAATATTGTGAGCAACTGCAGATTTGAAATGAGCAATTAGTGAGCAATTTTGTGCACCTATTGAATATTCTGATCGGTTAAGGAAAATTTTTTTTTTACTTTTAATTATTAATTACTAATTAAATAATTAGTAAATAGTTTGAGCAAATGCGTATTACGGTTAGGCATTTTGTGAGCAATTAGGAGTACTTATTTATTTTTAAAAAAGTTCTTTGGTTTTTGGGAAATAACAATTTTGTATTTTTAATTATTAATACCTATTAAAATAATTGATAAATATTGTGATAAACTGCAGATTTGAAATGAGCAATTAGTGAGCAATTTTGTGCACCTATTGAATATTCTGATCGGTTAAGGAATAAAAAATTTTGTACTTTTAATTATTAATTACTAATTAAATAATTAGTAAATGGTTTGAGCAATTGCGTATTACGGTTAGGCATTTTGTGAGCAATCAGGAGTACTTATTTATTTTTAAAAAAGTTCTTTGGTTTTTTGGAAATAACAATTTTGTATTTTTAATTATTAATAACTAATAAAATAATGGATAAATATTGTGATCAATTGCAGATTTGAAATGAGCAATTAGTGAGCAATTTTGTGCACCTATTGAATATTCTGATCGGTTAAGGAATAAAAAAATTTGTACTTTTAATTATTAATTACTAATTAAATAGTTAGTAAATGGTTTGAGCAATTGCGTATTACGGTTAGGCATTTTGTGAGCAATTAGGAGTACTTATTTATTTTTAAAAAAGTTCTTTGGTTTTTTGGAAATAACAATTTTGTATTTTTAATTATTAATAACTATTAAAATAATTCATAAATATTGTGAGCAACTGCAGATTTGAAATGAGCAATTAGTGAGCAATTTTTTGCACCTATTGAATATTCTGATCGGTTAAGGAAAAATTTTTTTTTTACTTTTAATTATTAATTACTAATTAAATAATTAGTAAATAGTTTGAGCAAATGCGTATTACGGTTAGGCATTTTGTGAGCAATTAGGAGTTCTTATTTATTTTTAAAAAAGTTCTTTGGTTTTTGGAAATAACAATTTTGTATTTTTAATTATTAATAACTAATAAAATAATCGATAAATATTGTGAGCAACTGCAGATTCGAAATGAACAATTAGTGAGCAATTTTGTGCACCTATTGAATATTCTGATCGGTTAGGGAATAAAAAAATTTGTACTTTTAATTATTAATTACTAATTAAATAGTTAGTAAATGGTTTGAGGAATTGCGTATTACGGTTAGGCATTTTGTGAACAATTAGGAGTACTTATTTATTTTTAAAAAAGTTCTTTGGTTTTTTGGAAATAACAATTTTGTATTTTTTATTATTAATAACTATTAAAATAATTCATAAATATTGTGAGCAACTGCAGATTTGAAATGAGCAATTAGTGAGCAATTTTGTGCACCTATTGAATATTCTGATCGGTTAAGGAAAATTTTTTTTTACTTTAAATTATTAATTACTAATTAAATAATTAGTAAATAGTTTGAGCAAATGCGTATTACGGTTAGGCATTTTGTGAGCAATTAGGAGTACTTATTTATTTTTAAAAAAGTTCTTTGGTTTTTTGGAAATAACAATTTTGTATTTTTAAATATTAATAACTAATAAAATAATCGATAAATATTGTGAGCAATTGCAGATTTGAAATGAGCAATTAGTGAGCAATTTTGTGCACCTATTGAATATTCTGATCGGTTATGGAAAAAAAATTTGTACTTTTAATTATTAATTTTTAATTAAATAATTAATTAATAGTGTGATCAAATACGGTTTTGAATTAAGCATTTCTTGAGCAATTAATGGTATTTATTCGTTTTTAGAAAAGTTCATTGGTTTTAAGTATAATAGGGAAAAAATATTTTGTATTTTTAATTATTAATAACTAATAAAATAATTCATTAATAGTGTGAGCAAATGCGGATTTAAATTGAGCAATTAGTGAGCAATTTAGTGCACTTATTCATTTATCTGAGCGATTATACTTCCAAGCCAGCTTCTTTGTGGTGGCATCATAGCGCCCAAACGGACCAAACGTTTTTGATTGGAAGGTATCTTGATCGAGAAAATCTGTTCGGACTGTGGAGGATTATCGGCTCTTTTTGTTTTAGAGGTTTTATTAAATTTGTATTTAAATTATAAATCGTCTTCGTCACTAAATCATAACTTAAATCACAATTGAATATACGATTTAAATCAGTGTTTTACGTAGTGTTATTACTAGTACCTGTATGACCGAGCTTTGCTCGGTTTTAATTAAAGTTTTTTATGCAGTTAGTTTAATTAAAATTTTCGTATTTTTCAAAAATAATAAAAAAGGGCTCGAAATAATAGATTTTCTCACAAAAGAAGGGAACTTGAAAAAAACAAAGGAAAAAAAGGCCCGAAGACAGTACGCGAACCAAGGCATTAAGATTTCGCGACCGATCGATATTACGATCATTACGAGCTATTACGATCATTAAGACAATGTCAAAATTTACCTTCTTATATTGTAGCAGTTTTTCATTGCCTGAAAACACGGACAAAAAGACATTTTCTGGAAATAAATCCTAGCTAGATCGATTTATTGCCCCCGAAACTCCCTGGACACTAAATTTTATGAAAATCGTTGGAGCCGTTCCCGAGATTCCGATTATATACATATAAGAATTGCTCGTTTCAAGTTATAGGATTTTAATATTTTACGTTGAGTTGAATGGAAGAATAATATTATTTTATTAGGTATAAGGTTTTCGTTATCCTCCATTTTAAATATTAAGTTAAATAAAATTGTGATGTTGTCGGTAAACGTTTTAAATGTATTTACCCTTAATTTATGAAAATATTAGCTTGCCGGGCAGGCATTTTTCTTTTTTTTTATGGTACATTGCGTGATAAGTTTGAATTTAATAAAAACTACAACAACCCCACCAGTCGGATCCTAGTAGAACTATCGTCTTGACAACACAAATATATTATATAAATATGACCACAATTGGTCAATTCATTAAGAAGTTACACTGTCAGTTACAGACACATCAAAGATTGTTAATATAAAGATAAAAATGTAAATATTTTATAAAGTAAGACATATTTTAAAACAAGGTAGGGGCAAATAAAATGAGACTTTATGCGACCAGTGCTATAAGAACAGACGGATATTTGTCGTACCTATAGGTATTATAAATGATTAAATGTAAATGAGTATACCTGAGTACTTGGATACATACAATTATTTTATTGGAATTTATCGGTAAATGTCAACGTAGAGATTATGAATAAAAAATGTTATAACTTTTAAAATATCAAATGGCCCGGTATTTTAAAGTATGACGATAAATGACTCATTAGTTTGTTGTGGTGCAAAGTTGTCAGCATAAGCAGTTGCAGACCGTTACCGCGTAACAAAATTCCACTGCTGAAAATAGGTTCCCTTCGTAAATTGTCTCATAGCGGGGTATTATTATATATTATAGTATATAGTTATAGTATTGTATAGATATTTGTCATAGATGCCAAGGGACGATATGGGGTAATGAGTGAATATTCACAACTTTTACTGGGTAACGGTTGCATAAAATTTCTTTATTCCATGATCGATACTACAGAATTTTTTTATCCATTCAGTTGCTTCTGTTGCCACCACGGAGATGAGTGGCTGCCAGTGTCTGTACACGTAGCGTCTCACATTACGCCTCTGGTTCCTTAGTAAATATGATTTAAATTTATAATTAAACTGTCTTCATTAGAACAAGATAAATAGCTGGAAATAATAACTTATATTTAGTGCCATTACCAAAAAAAATCATTCAAAAAGTTCGTCTGTTCTGTCTGTCAGTGTACCGTCTTTCAGGCACGTCTTCAACACATTCAGTTTCGATTTCATGTTTGTTATAACTGGGTCAATTCGCGAATATAGTACAGCTCGACCTACTGAATCACCCTGCTGTACAACGACAGCAGAATCGAAAATATGTATAGTTTTCGCAAATCAAATCATCATGTAATGATACATTTCGGGGATACTGTTTGCTACATATTTCGACAGGGTTACCATACCGAAAGAATTTAAAGCTTTTCTTCTTAAATAAACTTTTACAATCACATCTTTATTAGTTTTAAAAAAAAATGTAATGCACTGAATGTATTGTCACCTCACACTTTAAGTCCGTCAGAGATTTTAATATATACATAATACAACATAACATAATATAGAATATAATATTTTTTATTCAATATAGATTACAAGAATAATAATTCATGAAGTAGTTTTAGTTTTTAACACTGGTTCGGAAGAAACCTCAGTCCAGGAAAGAACGAGCAAGAAACCAAGCGAGACATTTTTTTAAACATTTACTTATTATAATATTTTTTACAATTAGGTATTCATACATTGAACACATGCAAAAGTGAAACCATTGGCAAAAGGATGGATACTTTCATAATTTTTTTTTGGTTTACTATTTTACTGTAATCATGTTTTATATTTTCCTATTTAATTTAATATTGTGGTTCGTATTTTTTATTTCATTATGTTGGTGAGTGATTTAATGTTTGATGTCTCAAGTCTACAAGTAGCATTTACTAAGTACTTTACATTGAATTTATTAGAAAGGCATAGGAATGATACTGCATATGGTCTTTATTGCGATTTGTCTTTATTGTGATTGTAAAAATTGCCATAAATAATGCTAATTAGAAACAATTTTAAAAAGTTCGCTATTTCATTTCACTTATTATTTTTCACTGTGATTTTTAAGTAAAATTAAATAAACAAGAGAAGTGATAAAGAGATTTACCAACTATTTGCTTATGTTTATTCTAAATTTACCTAAATACCTTTTTAAAATTGTATTTTTATGCATAATTATCCTTTTTGTTTCTTATAGATTAGTTCATCATTATAATTACAGCATATTAAAGCCCACCGCTGAACATAGGTCTCCCGATCGATTGCCTCACAGGGGCGGTATTTGCCATAGTTGCCACGTTTCGCTGGTGCGTTGGCAACAGCAGTTGTTTATCATTTTGAGTTCTCATCTCCTGTTTCAGTTTCCCTCTGTAATATCTTACGTCACCCACGGGATGATATGGGGTAGTGGATTCTCCAAACCCAAGCATACAACTGTACGACTTAAAAATTCTGTAAGCTCGTTCTTGCGTAGATCGGACCAAAAAATATGTAAAATAAATTAAACGCGATAAAATCTGTAAAATTAGTAATATTAAAAATGATAGGATTACAAAATGGTCTCTACTACCGGACTAAACATGCTCGGGGCAAGCGGAGCAATAAGTCAAAGGCGCCCCCTGCCACGCTATCCATGAGTTTCTGCAACATCAGGGGACTTCATTCAAACCTTAACACCGTCCACTACCATCTGGAAACGGTGAAGCCAGCTTTGCTGTTTCTAACCGAGACACAGGTGTCCTCTCCGGCTGTTGCTTCGTATCTGTACTACCGGGGGTACAAATTAGAACACTCTTTTGTGCCCAGGGCTGGAGTTTGCGTGTATGTCAGAGAGGACATCTGTTTTCGACGCCTCGGCGGCCTTGAAGGTACGGACCTGTCCATCTTATAGCTGCGCGTAGACAGCGATGATCATCCCCGGATCTACGGGTGCCTCTATAGGTCCTATAGCGGAAATGCCGACACGGACTGATTCATCGACCACGTCCAGATGGCTACAGACTCCGTGCTACATCCCATGCGCAGAGATCGTAATACTTGGAGATTTTAACGCCCATCGCGCTGAATGGCTTGGTTCTCGTTTAACCGATCATGCGGGTAGATCTGTTTATGACTTTGCTCTGGCATATGGTCTGACACAACTGGTTACCTCGCCTACTCGGATCCCATATGTGGAAGATCATGTATCTTCCCTGTTGGACCTTCTGCTGACCTCTCATCCGGACGGATATCAGGGCTCCGTCGATGCCCCTCTTGGCTCCTCGGCCTATTGTCTTTTCCGGAGTACGATTCTACTCACGCACTCATCGCGGTTGCGTACTGCAGGTTGCCGCCGTGTTTGGCATTAGAGGTCAGCAGACTGGAACAGGATGCGATCTTTTTTTGCATCCTACCCTTGGGGGCGGGTTTGCTTCTAGACGGCCGATCCCAGCGTTGTTGCTGATTCTGTCGCTGATGTGGTGCTACAGGGTATGGAACTTTTTATTCCATCATCTATGGTACCTATCGGAGGCAGAACCCAGCCTTGGTTTTGTCGCTCCTGTAAAATTGCACTACGCTATAAGCAGGAGTGCTACCAGGCCTTGTCTCGCGCATCGATGTCTCGGGATGCAAGTACCAGCGCCCTTAAAAAATACTATTCTGCCTCCAGATCCTTCAAAGGTATCATTGTCAAGGCAAAGTCAGAGCATATCGGCAGAATTAGCGAGAAACTAGTTCGTCTTCCTTCGGAAACACATGCATTCTGGTCTCTCCCCAAGGCTATCCAAGGGAACTTCTGTCAGCCATCTATCCCATCTCTACACAGGAGGACGACTCACTGGCCCATGCCGCAAAGGACAAAGCCGATCTGCTGGGCTCTCTCTTTGCGTGCAACTCGACTCTTAATGACGGGGGGAACACACCGCCGATTATACCGCGAAGTGAGTGCTCCATGCGGGACGTCCTGTTTACCCAACGCTCAGTGCGCTGAGTACTCCTCTTCCTGGTCGTCAGTAAGTTGTGTGGGCTGGATGGCGTCCCTCGTTTTGTGCTGAAGAAGTGTGCTCTTAAGTTGGCACCGATTTCATCGCGTCTTTTTCGGTACTCCTACTCCTTCGGCGTAGTCCCGAAATCGTGGAAGACAGCCCTCGTGCACCCGATCCCTATAAAAGGTAACCAGGGCGGTTACCTGCGGATCTGTCCAACTATAGGCCTGTCGCCATCACCTCCTTGTTCTTTAAAATATTAACATTATTAACAGACAGCTCATGCGGTACCTTGAAGATCACCAGCTGATTAGTGACCGCCATGCCAGTACGATTTCCGTCGCGGTCGCTCGGCTGGTGATCTTTTGGGTTACCTAACTCATAAATAGGCGGAGGCAGTAGAGTACAAGGGGGAGGCGTTGGCCGTTAGTTTGGACATAATACCTTACTACTAATACAAAGCGTTTCTTACGAAGCTTCCTTCCTATGGGCTTCCCAAGAAATTGTGCAATTGGATCACCAGTTTTCTTGCTGATCGGGGCATCCAGGTAGTAGTAGCCGGTTCATGCTCCGATTACAAGCCCATTAACGCTGGTGTTCCACAAGGCTGCATGCTATCACCAACGCTGTTTCTTCTGCATATCAATGACATGTTGCGAACCGGAAACATTAATTGCTATGCAGATGACAGCACTTATACTCTCTACACCGGCCGTGCCAATATTTCTTGGGAAAACGTCGCAGAGTACCGGGACAATCTTGTGTCTGAAGTCTAAACTTTGTTGAGCAAAGTCTCGGACTGGGGCGACTAAATATAGTCCAGTTTAATCTCCAGAAGACACAAGTTTGCGCGTTTACCGCTTAAAAACCCCCTTCGTCTTATTTATAAAGTATATTTATTTTAAATACTTTATTGCGTCCCCTTAGAAAAAAAAAGGATACAAAGGGCGGACTTAATGCCTAAAGGCATTCTCTCTCCTCAGTTTCAAGGATCCTCGGCGTTGACATATCAAGTGACGTGCGGCTTCGTGGTCACTTGGAAGAGAAGGCCAAATTGGCCTCTCTTCTCAAAAAAGCTTGGCGTGCTTAGCAGAGCGGGACAGTATTTCATGCTGGCACACCACCTGCAACTTTACAAGGCGCAGATTCGGCCGCACATGGAATACTGTTCCTATCTCTGGGCTGGGGCGCCCCAGTACCAGCTCCTTCCACTTGACCGCATCCAGCGCAGAGCGGCTCGAATCGTCGACGACCGAGTGCTTTCCGATCGGCTCGATTCACTGGCGCTGCGAAGAGATGTTGTATCTCTTTGCGTATTGTATCGCATCTATCACGGGGAGTGCTCTGAGGAATTGTTCGGATTAATCCCAGCCGCCAAATTTCATGAGCGCCCTACGCGGCAAACCTCCCGATACCATCCACACCATCTGGATGCTTGGCGATCCACCACTGCGTTTCACTAGGAGTTTTCTTCTGCGTACGACCACTCTGTGGAATAATTTACCAACGGCGATTTTTCCGGGCCGATACGACCTGGGGACCTTCAAGGAAAGAACGTACTCCTTTCTAAAGGGCCGGCAATGCACCTGCAATTCCCCTGGTGTTGCGGTTGGTCATGGGCTGCGGCAGTCACTTAACATCAGGTGAACCGTATGCTCGTTTGCCCCCTCCTCTATTAAAAAAACATTCCAGCACCCATGGTCACTGGTGGCACTGAAGTGTTTGACGTTCTGATGTCATAGTTAACGAAGGCTACCTTCAATTGTTAATTATTAATTTTTGGTCCGATTTACGCAGAAAGAGCTTATGGTATCTAAGTAAGTCTTGCTGTAGTAGATAGGTAGATGGATAACTCTTTATTGCATTTTAACAAAGTTATTACAATAACGGAAAACTTATGACTACAAGCGATTTCTGCCTGACAAAGCGAACATATAAGGATATTATAATTTTATATTTTGACGGATAGGTGCAACTTGCAATATGAAATAAACAGAATTTTTTTTTATATTAATATTTATAAAAATGTACTAATAATATATACATACTTATAATATATATATATATATATATATATATATATATATATATATATATATATATATATATATATAGATATATACATACATATATACATGTACTGGTACAATAATTTTAATTTAATATATTCAAACATATACTGCAGAGAAAACTTTGTACACTTAGGTTTGGATTTAATTTTATTAATTATACCCAAGCAGGTGGTAGCACCAAGTTATTTTCCCTATTGAAATTAGGACCTGTTTTATTTACGATAACCTCGTGAATCATTCTTGCTATACGGTATTTTTTTTGCGAGGATTTCAGGTCTATTAAACCTGATTTAATAATTGAGACGATCCTGAACATGTCGAGATACTGTAGACTTCCCGGAGCGTCGGTGCTTCCCACCAGCGACAACTTGACGTCAAACACTTCAGTCCCATCCGTGACCATAGGTGCTGGAAAATGCCCGAAACGTCGGAAATTAAAAAAGTTAAAATTTAACGCGACAAAATCGTAAAATTTGTTTTATTCCATGTGTAGTGTTCGCGTAAATATAATAAGATTATTATATTTACGCGAAGATTAGAAATATTAAGATTTAAAGCTAAGTATAATAGTAATATATACAATATATTCCATATATATATATCCTAAGAAATGGCAAAATATATATATCTTTCTTTCTCTTTTGCATGTGAAGAAATCTTATCGGAACCTTGTGACTGATAATAAAATCGATGATTGTATTGTTCTGATTCTTATTTAATTTTTCATTTCGAAGAACTAGATTACCATGGACTAAATTGCGGAATTAATTACGTTTATTTATAAATAGTTAAATGTATTTATAGTTCATTATATTAGAATCTTATTAAGACCTCACTTTCTAAACAAATAATGGCGAATCTTAATTATTGCAACTTTGATAAGCGGCAGTTTGGTTCTGAATGTGGGGAGGTCAAAAAGTTCGCGGAATGGACGAGTTGGCGAGGATGAGTTTATTTATCCAGAAGGACGCTAGTTGAGTGACTCATTGTTAGTATATATACAAAGTTTCAGTTATTAGCTTTTCAGTTAACAACGGGTAAACAAGTTAATCGGGAAGAAACTAGCCACTATGGAGAAAATTTAATATCGGGCTGACATTAAGTTTTCTTACTATACAAGATAAGAAACCTCAAACAATTTTTCAAGAGATGTTAGCTGTTTATAAGGACTCCGCTCTTGGGAAAACCATGATTTATAAATGACACGCCCTTTCCAAACAAGAGAAAGACGATTCCATTGAAGACGATCCCCGACCTGAACGGCCGATTTATACTACTCCAGAAATAATCGAAAAAAAATGAAAAACTTGTATCGGAAGATGCCTGGGTAAAGAAAAAACGGTTTGTAGCATTACTTGGAGTATTACAAGCAATCATTTTAAACATCCTACATCAACACCAATGCAATATGGGTCCCGAGAATGCTTTCTGCGATTCAAAAACACGAGCGCGTCGAAAGTTGTCGCGAGTTTTTGGACCGTTATGAAGACTAAAGGGAGGAAGTTAGGGATCAAATTGTAACTGGCGATAAAATTTGGGTTCTCTATTATGAACCTGAGTCAAAGCAAGAGTGGCATAAAAAACTCGCACCCCCTCCTAAGAAGTATAAGGTGTCTGAATCGGCCGGAAAGATCATGGCGACGATTTTTTGGGATACAGAAGTTATCCTTTTGATTAATTATTAGGAACGTGGTGTTTCCATATCGGGAGAATACTACGCTTGTTTACTAGATCAATTAAAAGAAGCTATTAAAAAATAAAGGCGAGGAAAGCTTACAAAAGGCGTGCTCCTTTAGCACAACAATGCGCCCGTGCACACAAGTCATGTTGCGAAGACTGCCATTCACCGGGGCAGTTTTGAACAACTGCGCCCACTCTACGAGTACAGCCCAGACCTGACCCCAAGCGACTATTATTTGTTTACAAAAATAAAGAAAGAACTACGTGGGAGAAAATTTGTCGACGATGCTGAAGTGAAGTCGGTAATTTCGGCCTATTTTGACGTCCAAGACAAATATTTTTATTTAGAAAGTTATATTATAAGTTATTTGACAGATCTAATAAATGTATTAGTGATAAGGGAGAATATACATTGAAAAGAGAAAATAGTTTAATGTTTCATTATCCTTCCCTGTCATTCCACAAACTTTTTGACCTCCCCTCGTATATATAGTAATGGACAAGGAAATTAAGCACAAGTTTATTGTTACGATTTATTTCTTTTACAAATTTTTAAAATCTTAAGGGCTGAGATTTTATTTTACTAAATTGCAAATTACTTGCTAGCTACTAAGTGCTGATGCTGACGCTGAGTTACCTCGTGCTAGGTGGTGAAGGAAAACATCGTGAGGCACGTCAGATGATTAAAAGTATTTTGGAGATTTTTTTTTGTGTATTCTTTATTTAAGAATATATTTGTCCTCTTGTTCTTTGTTATTTAAGATTCCTGTACCCTATTATATTTTCTGCGGAATGGCTAATAACTAACTATCCCTGTAGTTTTTTCATGTGAAGAAATGTGGCTGAATTGTGGAGTTAATTAAATCTTTAGACTTTATTTTCTAAACCATTAATGGCCATCCTTAATTATTGCAATTTTCATAAGCACGGTAGACTTGAAACAGTACATTGTAAGAGACTAACAGGGAAATTAAATACAGGTTTGTTATTACGATTTATTTACTTTACAAAGCCATTGAGTTTTTTTTATAGAATTGCGAATAACTTGCTTCTTACCACGCAGCTCTAAAAAAGACTGGGTTTACCAACTGACTGTTATAATTTGGAATGAGATTTGGAACGAGATTTGGACCGTAGCTTTGTAATCCAGAAATGTAGGAAATTGGTGCAATTCCTTGTTTCAGCAAGTGTTGTGCCAAGAAGGCATTAGACACCACAGGTGCTGTGTGAGTTTGAGCTAAAAAAAAGCAGCTGGATTTTCTTCTTTAACCGCTTCTGTAGTTTTCACTGACGCTGACGTTTCCATTTTAGCTGCATCTGTTTGAACGTTCTCCACGGGCTTTTCAGTATTTTCGGGTTTGCTCTCGGCTTGCACTGATTTGACTGCACCCATTGCTTCACCTTCAGCTTTTTTCTTTTGTTCTTCTACTTTGGCTCCTTCAGGAGTGATGCTTTTTGTTTCTGTTGCTACAACAGAGTGTCCCGAAAGTTCTGTTTGTGCCTGAATAGCAGTTGGTACACTATACGCCGCTAAAGCGACATCATTCGCCCTGCTCGCTATAGATCCGCCAATCTGAGCTTCAGCAGTTTTTAGAGCGTCTAATGCTTGCCACTTCTGTTCTTCTGCTGCTCAGAATGACTCTTCGGCCCGCTCTTTTGCCAAATCATTAGCTTCAATAATACCATCATTTTGTTTCTCTATTGCTTGTTCAGCTAATTCTCTCGCCTTGTCGGCTGCAGCTTGAGCTTGCTGTTCAAATTGAACTTTTGCATTTATCGCTGCAGCTTGTAAGTCTCCTGCCGATATTGTGGGTACAGCAGCAGGAATAGGTATCGTATAGTAGGGATTGTGTACAATCGAACCGAAAAATGCACCAGAAGGTGCAGCGGTTGCGGAAACCAAGTAGGCAGCAATCAATATCTGCAAAATATTTTTTTTATTATTTGTTGTGTTCATAAATTTTTATTCCTTTTTATTAAGAATTTAAAATTGGTAAGGAATAAATTGTTATGGAATGCTGTAGGTATGAAGGTTGATTTCATCAAACCGTATTACGTAATGAAAATAATGTAATCTCAATTCTTGTAATATATCATATTGTTTATATCATTCTTCATCGTTATAGCCGATCACTGCACGGATGTTCATAAGCCTTGCCTATAGATTGTCTTATAAAAGAAAACTAAAATATCCCCTAATTTGCCATTACTACGCTATGCAGGTGGGCTGGCAATTTTATTTTTTATAATTATTTCACGTTGTTACTAGAAAGATGTTGCTGCCCATTTCTAGTTTCAGGTAACCTCTGTCGCTTCATAGGACACCCTTGGGATTTTGCGGTGTAGTGGAATATTTTTACTGGCGTACAATATTCTCTTGGAGCCACTTAAGCAAGCTATGAGATCTATTTATGTATCAGCCCCTAAAATATATTTATTTATTTTCCTATTAATATTCCTTTAATAAATTATTACTATGGTTCAGTTCGCTTTTAATAATTAGGTTTTATATAGACTCATAAAAATTTAATTTAAAAGTAAGAACCTATAAACATCTTAACGTTGGGCTCCATTTCAATTTTGTAAAGATTTGGAACAGGGATGATTGTACACGCTGTCTCTGTTGTACATTAGTGGACTTGTGCTTGTACTTGTACTCTAAATATTTTGCATATTTTGCGCACTTAACTATCCCGCTAAGCGCTTAGTCAATAATATAATTGTAATTTATTATATAATAATCCAATTCGTTTGACGGCTCTGTGGCACAGTGGCTTAGCAATGAGTTACAGCAATGAGTGTCGTGACTCGTGAGAGGCGACAGTGGAAAACTGAAACTGGAGATGGAAGTAGCATTAAACTGATAACGACTGAAAGTGATAAAAACCTGCCGCTTTTGATCTGCCTGCCGAGCGTCGTAACAATGGCAAATATCTAGTAGACTAATCTACGGTCGAGCCTATTGTCAGCAGTGGACTGTTGATACGCTGTGATGAATGATTTAATTAATATTATAATTAAAATATTGTAAGAATAAATCCAACGATTCACTTTTTATATTGATCACTTATCACAAGAAGCACTAAACAAAGGAACACAACTTGACTGACCAGAACTCTCATCGTGCAGGATGTCTCGAAGCTACTGATTGCCCTCATCGCGTTACATTCGGTATTTATAATCGCGCGTCATCATCACCTACAACAACTATATAGATCAAGACTGGATACTGGATGCTGAGTTATTTGAAATTTAAAAAAAAAAGTCAACCATCAAGGACAAAGAATGCAGGAAGCGTGCGCTTTTTGACTGCCTTTCTTGATTACTATGGTTATTTTAACGTAGTGCGTAATGAGATACGTCATATAAGTATATGATGCATTTGTTTGACATGCGGTTGTGTTTTGTAGTATGTTATAATCAAAACGACAGGAGACATACGATCAAGATATTTTACATCATCTTCCTATACCTAAATTATTATTATTATAACCTAAATTGCAATTGAATATATAATTTAAATCAGCGTTTTACGTAGTTATTTTTATAGGATAGGGTCACAAACGAGCACACAGTCCACCTAATGGTAAGTGGTTGCTGCGGCCCGTAGACATCTACATCTATCCTCGATTGCAAATCAAAATGCCGATGCGTTGTCACCCGTAAGTACTAAGATGGAATGCCTCGTTTCCAGTAAAAAGGGTCTCCGGTTCTCTACACTCACCATACGAAACACAGCACCATTAAGCTACTATTTGACGCTGGTATTCTGTGAGAGCGTGGTCCTTCCACTCTCGATCCGACCCATTCGTGCTACAAGTATACTACTATTATGACTGCAGCATGGCTCTACCACGTATGTATGTATTATAACTATTGTAACATTTTACGTTGTGTTGAATAGTAGAATAATAGTATTTTATTAATCCGGAAAACAGCGCCATCTACAGGGTTCAATTGTGAATCTAATCCATTTCAGGATCCACTCAAACACACACAAAATATTTCGTCACAATCGGTTTAACCATACTCGAGGTTTTAGAGACTAACGCACTGCAATTGATTGTTAAGAGATTTAACGTTTTCGTAATCCTCCATTTTAAAGATTAAGTCAAATAAAATTGCGCTGTTGTTTGTAATGTTTTGAATGTATTAACCCTTAATTTATAAAAATCCTGTATGATCGGGCAGGCGTTGCTCTGCTTTTTGCGGCAGGTGGCGCGATTAGTTTAAATTTATTAATAGCTCGACCTCAGTGCCACCTTCGATAGGTGATCCAGAATTAATTATTTTCTTTTTCGGTTCTAAATCAATATTTATTGTGAACGTCATGTGATGTGAGTTTTTAATATGAACGAATTTCTCGCTGTCGAGAAATCATCATCATCATTACAGCCCTTCACAAGTCCACTGCTGGACATAAGCTTCCCACAAGGAATGCCACAAACCACGGTTCTGAACCACCTGCATCCATCGACTTCCTGCGTGTCTTACCAGGTCCTTAGGGTGCGTGCGTGTAGAGCCGTTTCTTCGTAACTATCATGGGGGATATATTGCCATATTTCCACGCTTGGAGAGCGGGTTGGCAACCGCGTTTTTATTTGTACAGTTGTTGTTATAAGGCAGATGCTGCTGCCCATCTCCTGCCTGTCTCCCTCTGTCGCCTCTTACGACACCCACGTGAAGATATGGGGTAGTGGATAGTCTTAACCGCCACTACACGGCTAATATGTTATATCGAGAAATATGTTATATGAATATTACCTAAAATTGTCAATTAATTCAGAAATTACGTTATCATTAATGGACTCACCGAAAATGATAAATACAAAGATAAAAATATTAACATTTTTATATTTTAAAGCAAGGTAATATTATTCATATTTTTAGGTATTATAGATTAAATGTAGATAAGTAGCCTGAGTACTTGGATACTCATAGTTATTTTATTGGAATTTATTGGTAAATGTCAAGTCGAGTTTAAAAATAATTGTTACAATTTTTAAAATATCACGTGGCTCGAACACTTACAATAATGTTCCCGGTATTTTGAAGGATGCCAATAGGTGACCCCTTAGTTTGTGTTGTGTTGTGTGTTGCTAGGTTGGTAGCGTACGCTGCTGCATACCGCCTGTCAAAACTCCACTGCTGAACATAAGCCTCCACCATAGATTGCCTCACAGGGGGATATGCGCCATAGTTCATTGGGGAGACGCTGCTGTTCATCACCTGGTTTGTGTCGTCTCTTACGATTGCCACGGGACGATATGGGGCTTTGAATATCCTTACGCTGCTACTACTCGGTAGCGGCTGCATAACACTTCATTATTCTGTGATCGACACTAAAAAAAAATTCATACATTTAGTCGTTTCTGTTGCCGCCATTGCAGATAAAAGGCTGCAAAAATGTCTACGCACATAGCGTGTTGCACTAGCTTTAACTCCTTGAGAAATATGATTGAATTTTTGAATTAAACTGTCTCCATTGGGAAAACATAAATAGCTGGTAATAAATTACTAATATGCAGTGGCATTTTAAGAACAATACATTTTCACGTCGGACGTCATCTGTTTTACCTGTTCATATACCGGCGTACCACACATTCAGTTTCGATTTCATGTTAGAAATAACTGGTTGAATGCACAAACTAAATGGAGCTCGACCTAGTGAATCACTCTGCTGAACACCGACAGCAGAATCGTAAATAAGGTTTTCGCAAAACAAATCATGTAATGATAAATTTTGGGGATATTTTTACCACTTTTTTAAAAAGGTTTATTACCATATTGAAAGAGTTAAAAGCATTCCTTATTAGCTAATTTTTTATAATTATTTACATCATCTGAATCAGTGTAGAATGTCATGCACTGAATGTTCTGCCACCGCAATCTCCTTTAGTGCCAAAATCTAGTTGAATAGGTTGAAATTTTGTCTTAATATTTGAGATTTATATACTCGTACATTATATACTCGTACATGCAAGCCAATATTGAAAGAATAAAGTAGAATAGAATAATTTTATTCAATTTTTGGTTTATTATTTTACCGTAATATTTAGCTTACTGTTGTATTTAATATTGCAGTTTGTAATTTAAAAAAAAATCATTTTGGTAATAGATTTAATGTTTGATGTTTCTTGTCTACAAGTATACTTTACGTTGAATTCATTAGAAAGTCTGATATTGCTTACGGTGTTTGTAATTTATATTTTTTTTTAGTATTTAGCTAAGCCATAAAAATACTTATTAAAACAATTTTAAAATGTTAATTTTTTAAAATTTAAATTTGGAATAATGCTTCAATCGATTTGCGACATTTCACGTGTGGTGTGTGAAAAAGAAAAGAGTAACTTTAACCGTGTAACCGTGTATCACGTTGATTATACGTAAATTATCTGAACGTATAAGCTCGTTAAACATTTTAATTTTTTTTAATTAATTTGTACACGTGAAATAAAGAACAACTTTTTTGTCTTAATCCAGAATTGAAATGCTATATTGCAGCCCGTGCTATATGGCAGATAAAATTTTCGATAAATTATCTCTGAATATTAGAAATGGAAAAATTTGCTTCCATTTTATAACAAATTCCGTTTTGATACAAAACTGTTTACAATGTTATAATACAAAACTGTTTTTACAATTTGAAAGATTATATACAATATAAAACTACTCTTCAATAAATCTAATAACATATTACGTATTGTTTAATACATAATATAATAATAACTTTGATAATTGTTTTATTATAACCATGAACTTTATTCGGTATACTTATGTAAGTCACAGACAGAAGATTACTGTACACCCGAAAAGAGTGGTTGATTTGTAAGTTACATAATATTTTAAATTAACGCCAAACACTTAATTTGCAATGAATATGTTGAATTTGAGTTTAAAAGTTTTTACCAACTTTACTGCGATTTTTTATGTTTTTAAGTGAAAAAGTTTTTGAGCTAACTGTTTTTTCGCTATTATCTCTTTTCATTACGATGCAGAAAGAAACATTATTAAAACAATAATTTTATACTGTTACAAACTACATTGTTTCAAAACGAACTCGCACATCTACACAATTTTCTACTTTTTTTCTAAGTTCTTTTCAAAGTCCAGATTAGCATAACTGCCTCTCATTTCTAAGTTTATATAGCCTTAAATATTCCACATAGCTGATCTAGTGTGGCTACGTCGAGTTCATAAAATTATTTAAAAAAACCGGCCAAGAGCGTGTCGGGCCACGCTCAGTGTAGGGTTCCGTAGTTTCCCGTTCGTCACAATAAGTGTTCCCATTTATGAGTTTAAAGGTGGGTATCCATTATGTTCGCGCTCCAGCAGCGTTCGAAAATGATTTTCCTAGAAAGTCCTTATAAAGTTCTACTTTTCAGATTTTTTTCATATTTTCTAAACTTATGGTTCAAAAGTTAGAGGGGGGGGGGACATTGTTTTTTTACTTTTGGAGGGATTATTTCCGAAATTATTGACATTATCAAAAATGACTTTAGTAAACCCCTATTCATTTTTAAATACCTTTCCAAAAATATATCACACGTTAGGGTTGAAATTAAAAAAAAAATCACTTTCCACTTTACATATAGGGGGGCTACCCTAATAAAACTTTTTTTTCCAATTTTTATTTTAGCACTTTGTAAGCGTGATTGATACACATATTGGTACCAAATTTGAGCTTTCTAGTGCTAACGGTCACAGAGATTAAGCGAGGACGGACAGACGGACAGACAGACATGGCGAAACTATAAGGATTCCTAGTTGACTACGGAACCCTAAAAATAGAAGTTACAGCCTACATACGTCCCACTGCTGTACACAGGCCTCCCCTCATTTCTGAGAGGGTTTTAGGACAAAGAAGTGTCCGCCTCGCTGCCCCAATGCGTGTTGGTGAACTTGTCATGTCTTCGAAATATTTTTTTTCTTATTTCTTAGGCATGCTGGTTTCCTGACGATGTTTTCCTTCACTACCGAGCTCGTGGTAAGTCGGCACTTAAATTGCAATTAACAATTTATTGATGCCGGCGAGGATCGAACCCGGATTGGTCGCGTATTGTGAAATTTGCAGCGAGCGTTTAGCCTCTGAGCTACCATGGCTCCTTGTATAAAAAAAATATTGAACCTGAAAAATAACCAATGATAATGACTTTCTTTACCGCGGCAGAATCAGTATATGATTTTCTGTGTTGTAGATCTTGCTTCGCATGACCGATATTATATTTAAAGCTTCGGAAATCATACAACGACTATTTTGCCTTATGTCGCATCCACGGTGTCCATACTCACTTTCTTTGGTCAGCTATTCGATATAATTAAAATAATTCAATATATATATCAAAGGGCTGATTTTGTACGAAAACACCGTGGGTGTCTTCAAAAGCTTGTCCGATTAGCTTAGCTAGAGCTTAACTGTACACAAGTCACAAAGTCCCTCTAGGTTTCATGCCAGTTCCGAGGGCGGATGCCTGTTTCTGAACCAGTTGTAAAAGCATAAATTGTTTAAAAAATATTATTTATTTTGTAATATATATTGATTAAAATCATTCTATTCCATTCTACTATCTGGGACAGTCTCACCGTTACCATCAGGTAAGAACATAGCGGAGAACTTGATTAGTTTGTAAAAATAAAACGAGATGGGATGATAGATTCAGTTGTAAGGCGCATATCAATGTTTTCTTAAGCCATTCTCAATTAGTGCTTGACTGCTATTCCTTGCTTACTTAGTACAATAAAAAATTAAGAATAAGAAGTCAAGTAATATGTATGGATATTATATAGGGATCTTCAAGTTATTTCTTGACGATTCATACAATATTGATAGGAATCGCGTTAATGATTAATGATTAATGACAGATTGTATTTCATGTTACTTTATAATAGGTGCGACATGTTTTAGCCGACATTTGATCTGTTTCACAGTAACAGGCCGTAACGTATACGCGCGTGAAATAAGCGCTTTCCCACGAATTCCGTTGCTATAGGAGATCTACTCTGTGTAGCAACGAAGGAAATTTTATATCCTTGTCTTTAATCACAGTGTATTAAAAGTAAATAATAAAAAGCTATTGCTGAACATTGGCATCCCCCACATTACCTAATAGGAGGATTTTACTACATTTGCTCCACTTGGCAGGTACATTGGTAACTTAGCTAATACCACAGGGGTTTTACAGCAGCCGTAATTTCGTGGTATGCAAGCAACCCGTGTGAAATCCCCGCCGGCACCAATGGAATTGCAAATTGTAATTTTAATTGTAATTTTAATTTTAAGTGCAGATTCTGAGTTACTTCTTGCTAGGCGGTGAAGGAAAGGTTTAAAAATACTTTAAAGAAATTTTTTGTATAATCTTCATTTCAGAATGTAATAGTTCTCTTGTTCTTTGTTATTTAAGATTCCTGTATCTGCTATATTTTATAAGGAATGGCCAATAACTGTCTCTTTCGTTCTTGCATGTGAGAAATGTGGCAAACGAATTAATTGGCCACCCTTAATTATTGCAATTTTCATAAGCTCGGCTGATTTACATAACAGTACATTAGAAAACGAAGAAAAGACTAATAAGGAAATTAAATACAGGTTTTCATTACGCTTTATTTATTTTACAAAGCCATTAAGAGTTTTTTATAGAATTGCAAATAACTTGCTTGTTACCACGTAGCTCTAAAAAGAACTGGGCTTACCAGCTGACCTTTATACTGCGGAATGAGATTTGGAACGTAGGTTTGTAATCCAGAAATGTAGGAAATTGGTGTAAGCCCTTGTTTTAGCCAGGGTTGTGCTAGGAAGGTATTAGACAACACAGGTGCTAGGTGAGTTTGACCTAAAAAAGCAGCAGCTGGATTTTCTTCTTTAACTGCTTCTGCAGTTTTCACTGACGCTGATGATACCATTTTAGCTGCATCTGCTTGAACGTTCTCGACGGACTTTTCAGCATTTTCGGGTTTGCTCTCGGCTTGCACAGATTTGACTGCAGCCATTGCTCCACCTTCAGTTTTTTCCTTTTGTTCTTCTACTTTGGCTTTTTCAGTAGGGATGCTTTTTGTTACTGCCGCTACAACAGAGTGTCCCAAAAGTCCTGTTTGTGCCTGAATAGCAGTTGGTACACTATACGCCGCTAAAGCGACATCGCTCGCCCTGCTCGCTATGGATCCATCAATCTGAGCTTCAGCGGTTTTTAGAGCGTCTAATGCTTGCCACTTCTGTTCTTCTGCTGCCCAGAATGACTCTTCGGCCCGCTCGTTTGCTAAATCATTAGCTTCAATAATACCCTCATTTTGTTTCTCTGTTGCTTGTTCAGCTAATTCTCTCGCCTTGTCGGCTACAGCTTGAGCTTGCTGCTCAAATTGAACTTTTGCATTTATCGCTGCAGCTTGTAAGTCACCTGCCGATATTGTGGGTACAGCAGCAGGAATAGGTATCGTATAGTAGGGATTGTGTACAATCGTACCGAAAAATGCACCAGAAGGCGCAGCGGTTGCGGAAGCCAAGAAGGCAGCAGTCAAAATCTGCAAAATACATTCTTTATTATTTGTTGTAGTCATAAAAATTTTAAATAATAATTTGTATAATGCTGTATGTATGAAGGTTAACTTAATGTCGTATTACAACTTCAAATTAATGTAATCTTAATACTTTGAGCGAGCAATTCTTGTAATACATACACAATGTATATATCTTTCATCATCATCATCATCATCATTACAGCCTATCATAGCCTCATAAAGGGGGATATTTGCCATATCTATGTTTGCAGGCATGTAGGCTACCACGGTGTTTTTTATTATTATTTTATGTTGTTATCAGAAGGACCTTGCTGCCTATCTCTAGTTTCTATATTTATTTTTTACCTAACGCCTAGTGAAGGTCCGCCTAGATACTGTTAATTAAAAAGTATAGTAATATAAATGTTAACATTTATATTACCATACTTCGGTTTTCTTTTAATAATTAGGTTTTAAATATTGCAAAAATACAGCAAAAACTGACTCTACTGAACTAACTGAACTATGTGTGCGATATTAGGAAATATCTATTTATATCTAGAGAATAATATATTTATAGGGTTGAAGGTATATTCACCCAAAGATAAACTAGGAGACGATCGTACGAACGTACGAGCGAATGAACCATTTTGCGCATATAATAATATTCTAGCTGACAGCCAACCTTGCAAAGCATGACAGCAATAGCACTGAAGCCTATGACAATATAAACTATGTTAGAGGGCTGTATGACAAATCTCCATGTAAACATAATGACTACCAGGCGTGGATTGTTTTGCGCTTACGCAGAATATAAAAAAGACGAATGTTAAGTATTACACTGACTTTTTATAACGAATATAAAATTTTAAAAAATGAGTAAAAACTAATTTCATTATCGGTTTAATCGAAATTAAAGGTTCCTGTCTATTAGTAATATAAGGATAATATTTGTAATAAAAAGACGCGATCAACTTCCCCACATCATCCCGTGAGTGCTGTAAGAGGCGCCAAAGGATAACTAAACCACGGGATGGGCAACACCATCGAACTGATAAGAGCTCAAATTATTAAAAATTGCGATTGCTCTTGGATAGGCTGTAATTAACGAATTTATTTATATAAATAAAGGATAAAATATTGTAGGAATATGTCTAACGATTCACTTTCTATATTGATTACTTATCACTAGAAACAAACAAAGGAATATGTTACTTGACTGACCAGAACTCTCATCGTGCAGGATGTCTCGAAGCTACTGATTGCCCTCATCTCGTCTCATTCGGTTTTTATAATCGCGCGTCATCGCCCACAACAACTATATAGACTGGATAAAGACTGGATACTGAATACTAGTTACTCGAAATATTTAAAAAAAAGTTCAACCATCGAGAGCAGAAAGAATGCGGGAAGTGCTCGCTTTTTGCCATTCTTGATTGCTGTGGTTATTTTTAACGTAATGTACAATGAGTTGCTTCATAATATAGGCGCCACATCAAACATGATGCATTTGTTTGACACGCGGTTCCGTTTTGACGTATCTTGTAATGAAAACGATAGCGGACATACAATCAAATTATTTTGAATCACCTTTGTGTATAAATAATAACTTAAATTTTTGTTTTACGTAAAATTATTATCATTTTAACATTTTACGTTGAGTTGAAAGGCAGAATAATAATATTTTATTTATTATTTAAGTTCTTCGTTATCCTCCAATTTGAAGATTAAGTTAAATGTAATTGCGACGCTGTTGATAAACATTTTAATAAATTTATCATTTATTTATAACTATACTAGCTGGCCTGGCAGAAGTTGTTCTTCCCTTTCCGGCAGGTGCCGCGATAAGTTAAAATTTATTAACAGCATGACCACAGCGCTACCACCTATCGAGTCCAGAGTTTATGATTTTATTTTTTGTGACTAAACCAACATTTATTGTAAATGCTACGTGAACCTTTTGGTCAATGTATACAGAATTTGTTTTATCGTGACTACAGCGCCGCCTGATCTGATCCTGGTATAGCTACGGACCATTGTCTCGCCGTCGAGACAAATATATTTTATGAATAGGACCTCAATTGGTCAGTTAATTCAGAGATTACACTTTGACTATATATATATATATATATACGCGAAATGCCACTGACTACTGACCCACTCATCCCTAAAACTATTCATCTGGTTGACTTGAAATTTAGTATAGTTACTCATTTCGCAATGTAGACGCTCAATAAGAACGGATTTTACGAAAGTCCCATCAAAAAATGTTGTCTTAATTTTTTACATTTAGGTACCACAATAAAATATACTATCGTGCACCCAGCGAAGTGAGCGGGTAGCAGCTAGTATTTTTTTATGCAAGACTCATATTTTTCTTCAGACAAAAATGTAAATTATATACTTGGACATATTTTACAGCAAGGAAGGGGCAAATAAAATGAGACTATGCGACCAGTGCTATAAGAACAGTCAAATATTTTTTGTACCTATAGGTAAATGATTAAATGAAAATCGGTGTGCCTGAGTACTTGGATACTAACAGTTATTTTATTGGAGTTTATTGGTAAATGTCACGTCGAGTTTATAAATAAGTGTTATAATTTTTAAAATATCACGTGTCTCGAACACTTACAACAATGTTCCCGGTGTTTCGAAATATGACGATATATGACCCCTTAGTTTGTGTTGTGTGATGTTAAGTTGGTAGCGTATGCGGCTGCATCCCGCCTGTCAAAACTCCACTGCTGAACATGAGCCTCCATCCACCATAGATTGCCTCACAGGGGGATATTCGCCATAGTTCATTGGGGAGACGCTGCTGTTCATCACCTGGTTTGTGTCGTCTCCTACGATTCCCACGGGACGATATGGGGCTTTGAATATCCTTACGCTGCTACTACTCGGTAGCGGCTGCATAACACTTCTTTATTCTGTGATCGACACTAAAAGAAATTCATACATTTAGTAGTTTCTGTTGCCGCCATTGCAGAGGCTGCAAAAGTGTCTACGCCCGTAGCGTCTCGAAATAGGGCTTTGCCTCGTTGAGAAATATGATTGTAATTTCGAATTAAAGTGTCTCCATTGGAGCAAGATAAATTGCTGGAAATAAATTACTAATATTTAGCGGCATTTAAAAAAAATACATTTTATTTTTTTAATGTGAGCATGATCATTAGGGACTTCATCTGTTCTATCCGGCATTCACAAACTAAACAGAGCTCGACCTAGTGAATCACTCTGCTGAACACCGACAGCGGAATCGTAAATAAGGTTTTCGCAAAACAAATCATCATATAATGATAGATTTTGGGGGAATTTTTTTTACCACATTTTTCAAAATGAATGACAAGCTCGAATGAATGACAATGAATGACAAGCTCGTGGAAACTGTCCATGCGGTCGGAGCTAAGTTCTGCAAGACCCGCCGCAGAAGAACACAAAAACTCTCCGATCACACTCTTAATCTCATGGCTGTTAGACGGGAGATGAGGCTGCAATCGTCAACAGATTTGACAGCATACAGGCAACTGAACAGACAGATCTCCAAATGCATGCGGCGAGACTTACGCAACTTTAATACTGCTCGTATTAAAGAAGCGATCGAGCGGAACCAGGGCTCCAAAGTCTTTGCCAGAGATCTGTCTGCCCGTAAGAGCCAACTGTCAAAGCTGAAGACTGAGTGTGGCAGCATCGTTTCCGGGACACCTGAGATTTTGAGTGAGATTGAGAGGTTCTATGGGCAGCTGTACACATCATCGTTGGAGCCACACGCAAGTGTGAGTAACGATCCAAGAGCAAGTCTTATCCGACACTATTCCGATGATATCCCGGACGTCAGTCTAAGCGAGATTAGAATGGCTCTCCAGCACCTTAAAAACGGCAGGGCCCCAGGCGAGGATGGAATTACAGCGGAGCTTCTGAAAGCGGGTGGAACACCGGTACTTGAAGTCCTTCAGAGGCTCTTCAATTCCGTCCTCCGTGGTGGCACTACTCCAGAGGCGTGGAGCAGAAGTGCGGTGGTCTTGTTCTTTAAGAAAGGCGACACCGCTCTCTTGGAGAACTACAGACCGATTTCCCTTCTGAGCCGCGTCTACGTGCTGTTTTCGAGAGTCATTACGAATCGTCTCGCACGCAGACTCGACGACTTCCAGCCTCCCGAACAAGCCGGTTTCCGAAAAGGCTTCAGTACCATAGACCACATACATACCCTGCGGCAGATTGTACAGAAGACTGAAGAGTACAATTTGCCACTTTGCCTGGCGTATGTGGACTATAAGAAAGCCTTTGATTCCGTCGAAATTTGGGCGGTGCTGCAGTCCCTTCAGCGGTGCCAAGTTGACTGTCGGTATATCGAAGTGCTGAAGTGTTTATACAGTAGGGCTACGATGGCTATCCGAGTACAGAACCAGAGCTCGAAACCTATCCAACTGCAGAGAGGTGTAAGACAGGGTGACGTTATATCCCCGAAACTCTTCACCGCTGCTTTGGAAGACGTTTTAAAGCTACTGGACTGGAAAGGATACGGTATTAACATCAATGGCGAGTACATCACTCACCTTCGATTTGCCGACGATATAGTCCTTATGGCAGAATCGCTGGAGGACTTAAGCACTATGCTCAATGACCTCAATAGTGCCTCCCAACGGATAGGTCTTAAGATGAACATGGACAAAACAAAGATCATGTTTAATGTCCATGTCACACCTATGCCGGTAGTTGTTGGGAGCACTATGCTCGAAGTTGTTGACGAGTACGTTTACCTGGGACAAATAGTCCGACTAGGTAAGTCCAACTTCGACCGAGAGGTCAATCGACGGATTCAACTCGGCTGGGCAGCGTTCGGGAAATTACGACATATCTTCTCGTCAGGTATACCTCAATCTCTAAAAACTAGATTGTACAACCAGTGCGTGTTGCCAGTGATGACTTACGGATCTGAGACGTGGTCCTTCACTGCTGGCCGTTTGAGGACGCTCAAGGTCGCTCAGCGAGCTATGGAGAGGGCTATGCTCGGAGTTTCTCTGCGTGATAGACTCAGAAATGAGGATATCCGCAGTAAAACCAGAGTGACCGACATAGCCCAACGGATTAGTAAGCTGAAGTGGCAATGGGCCGGCCATATAGCTCGGAGAACCGATAACCGATGGGGAAGAAAGGTTCTCGAGTGGCAGCCTCGTACCGGTAGGCGTAGTGTAGGGCGACCCCCCACTAGGTGGAGTGACGACCTGGTAAGATATGCAGGAAGTCGATGGATGCAGGTGGCTCAGGACCGTGCTTTGTGGCATTACTTGGGGGAGGCCTATGTTCAGCAGTGGACTTGTGAAGGGCTGTAATGATGATGATGATGATGATGATTTTTCAAAAGGGTTACCACATTGAAAGAGTTCAAAGCATTCCTTAATATCTTAACTTTTGCAATTATGTACATCGGCATCAATGTAGAATGTAATGTACTGAATGTACTGCCAACGCGCAACCTCTTTTAGTGCCAAAACCTAGTTGATTAAATTGAAATTATTGCTTAATTTTAGGGATATATATAAATGCGAGCTAATATTGAAATAATAAAGTAGAATACAGTCATTCAGTTTTTGGTTTATTATTTTACCGTAATATTTTTTTAGCCTACTGTTTTATTTAGTATTGCATTTCGTAATTTAAAAAAAATCATGTTGGTGATAGATTTAATGTTTGGTGTCTCATGTCTACAAGTACACTTTAAAATGATTTTTTTTTGCGCCCGAAGCAATTAAAGGGCTACCCTGTACGTAGGGAGGCGGAAAATGCATTACGCATACCACGATAGTTGGTCTATCGTGGTTATGAGGGACTCACTGTCCTACCGGGGACCCTAAGTGATACCCTCTAAAAACCGCCTTTGGGGACAGGCAGCCGGCTGATTAAGCTCTATTGTGCCTTATCATGAGCGACCCTCTTTTGGGAAAAGAGGGCGCAGGCGGCTAAGAGCCGCTGAGGGAGTGCCTACGAAGGCAAATTAATATTGGTTAATGCAATAATTTAAACTAATTAATTAGAATTGGCCTGAGCCGCCAGGAGGCAGTTCAGGTCGTTTGACAGTTTATTAGGCGGGTCCGAGAGAGAGTTTCTCGGCCTGCGGACACGATAGCGAGAGGGGGGTGGGGCTGCATAGGAAGCCGCCTCACGAATTAAATTGTTTGGGTGCGACTCTGAGGCTTTGAAGAAGTTCTCAGAGAGTTTTTTGAGGAATTGTTGAATTGTTGGGAGCTCTAAGTCCCGATGAAGGTCGGCATTACGGACGTACCAAGGTGCGTTCGCAGCTCGACGACAGAAGAGGTTCTGAACTATTTGGAGTTCATTTAAAATATTGGGGTTTGCGTGGGCAAAGATGGGGCCCGCGTAGGACATGACGGGTCGTATACAGACCTTATAAAGGGTTCGCTTGTTTCGAAGGGACATTTTACTGTGTCTGCCCAACATACTGTTGAGCCTACTCAGGTAAAACCGTGCGTGACGGGTGACTCGTTTGACGTGGGGCCTAAAAGTGAGCCCTGTGTCTAGAGTGACACCTAAATATTTGGCTGTCGTATGCCAGGTGACAGGGGTCCCTAGCATACGTATTGGAGGGGTGTTTTTAAGACGGCGTCGTTTATAATCGAAGTGAACGGCGGAGCTCTTCTCCGGGTTCACATCGATGCGCCATTTTTTGAACCAATCTCCTAGGTCATCAACTGACTTTTGGATCTTGTTCCGTATGAAGGGTAGTGAGACACCTTTGCAGTTGATGGCAGTGTCGTCTGCGAAGAGGGAGAGTTGAACACCTTTCGACGGGATGGGAATGTCGTTGGTGAACAGGATGTACAGCAGAGGAGCAAGTACTGAGCCCTGAGGGACACCAGCCTTGATAGTTCGCTGTGAAGATAGCGTGCCTTCGTGTCTAAAACGAAAGGTACGGTGTTTCAAATAGGAGGCCACGAGACGAACTAGACGATCGGGGAGACCTATTTTGTAGAGCTTGTAGATGAGGCCTGTGTGCCAGACTCTATCGAAAGCTTTGGCTATATCGAAGAAGACCGCGATGGTTTTATGACGTCGAGGATAGAAACCGCTGAGGATATATTCCACAATGCGGTGAACTTGTTGGGGACATGAGTGTTTGGCTCGGAAACCGAATTGGTGGGGAATGATGAGAGGGTCACCGTCTGTGGGAAACAGATAGCGCCTCATCCGTGTTTGGATGACTCTTTCGAAGAGCTTGCCCATTACCTCGAGGAGGCTAATGGGGCGATGGCTGGAGGGGAGGTTGAGAGGCTTGCCTGGCTTGGGAATTCCAATCACAGTTGCCTCTTTTCACGAAGTGGGAAAATAACTAAGGTTGAAGCAGGCTTTGAAGATAATAGATAAAAAGGTTAACACCTGCTCGGGAAAGTGTTTAAGGGCTTGGTTGGAGATGCCATCCGCGCCCGGGGCCTTTTTAGGCTTAAGTCCTTTGATGAGGGATGAAATCTCATCATTGGACACAGAGATAGGTTCGGAGGCCGTAGGGGGTGAGTTCCGGCGGCGGACCTCATCCTCCACTGCCTGGACGTGTGAGGGGTCGACAGGTTGAGAACTAGGGGAGCATTGAGCGGCAATGCTATCCGCAAAGCACTCAGCCTTTTCCTTGTCCTCGAAGGCAACCGTGCCGTCGGGACGGGAGAGAGGGGGAGTGTGGGTGATAGCGTCTATGCGGAGGGCTCTAGCCATCTGATAGTACGCTGTGTGAGATGGAGAGATATTCTCCATGAGCTTACTCTTTTCGAGATCTTGAAATTCAGAGAGGCGGAAGCGGAGTTTTCGTTGAAGACGATTGGCCGCGCGCCTATATTCGGGGGTGGGATATTTTGCTGCTCTCCGGAAAGCAGCTTTTTTGGCTTTTAATAGGTTGCTAATATGTAGGGGAAGCCCACTATTGTTAGCAACCGGGACGACCCTTTCGTTATCCTTAAGGGAGGATTTAATAAGGGTGGAGAGTGAATCGACCGCGGTGTCGATTTTTTCGGGACTGTCTAAGTCCGACGGTATGGAGATGGTAGAATCCTGTGAGTCCAGAGCTTTAGCTAGGGACTCCTTGAATCCCTTCCAGTTAGTGAAGGTTTTTGTGTGTGTTGGGGGAGGTGGCTGATGGCCAAGAATGAGGGAGACCGGTCGGTGATCTGATCCTAGATCGTCTAGTGTCTCGATTGCTCCGAGGTTGAGAGAAACTCCTTGGAGTAACGCAAAATCTAACACATCGGGTGAGTGATCGGTGTTATCGGGAAAGTGAGTAACACCGAGAGGACTATGGACAGTGATATCAAGTGACTGCGTGATATCGAGCAGTATCTTGCCACTAGGGGACGTAGTGCGGCATGTCCATTCAGTATGCTTGGAGTTAAAATCTCCAAACATAATGACTGGATTGCCCAAGGATAGAATGGCCTCAAAATCTTTTTTGAGGGGATAGGTTCCTGAAGGGATGTAACAGGAGGCTATGAGGATGGACTGATGTCCAGTCATAGCTAGCCTGCATACCGTGGCTTCCATATTGGTAAGCTGCGGAGTAGAAATGGGCGAGCAATGAAGTGTCTTCTTGTAATAGATGGCCGTTCCGCCGCCTCGGCGGTCGGGTCTGTCATTACGAAGAAGAGAGAAGTTTCTAATAGATAGGCCTCTAGTGTCCTTAGCTTTAAGATTGGTTTCCTGTAGGAGGAGGAAATCGACTTCACGATTTCGAAGAAAGAGCTTAAGCTCTGGGAGGTTATTTTGCAAGCCGCGAATATTGAATGATACAAGCGATAAACCCTTAGGTTTGATACGACCGTGGGATCTTGGTAGGTTAATATTATTCTCAGACATTGGAGTTAAGTTAATTAAGTTAACTTAACTTACAACGCTAGCAGAAGATCATTATGTTCGGCAAGAGCGAGGAGACGCTCTTGAGGGGACTTCGCCGCGCGCAGTTTGCGTGAGATTACTGTAATCTCCCTAACATCTATATTCCTAATCGCGGAATATAGCGTGTTGTAGTCATCTATTGTGGGCTCTGCCTCGTGTGCGTACGAGGTTGTCCGCGGAGGGTCTGCCTTTTTGGGCCCCCAGGGAAAGACTGGAGGCTGCATTGGCTTTGAGAAGCCCGGAGGGGGCCGAATTATGCCCTGAGGGGGCCTAGGGGGACCCTGAGGGGGCATAGGGGGACCCTGAGGGGGCCTAGGGGGACCCTGAGAGGGTCGAGGAAAGCCCTGGATAGGCTGAGGAGGGCCCTGGCGGGGCCGTTGTTGGAGGGCCGGGAATGAGCGGTCGTTCACCGGCGGTGGAGCTTTCCTACTGGGGCGAGGTTGAGGTGCGCGTGGGCAACCCTTGTAGTTCGCCGGGTGTCCTGTCTGGTTGCACAGGACACAGGCGGGCGGGGATTCGGCGTCTTTGAGCCGGGGACACTCTTTGGTGTTATGTGGCTCCAGGCACTTCACGCACCTGGGTGGGGCGGAGCAGTTGGCCGCCGCGTGACCATAAAGTTGGCAGCGGTGGCACTGCGCCGGGGAACCGGGCCTATGTGGGGGCTCTACCTTCACCCTTGACAGGCCGCACACTGTGCGCACCTGTCGGAAGATGGCTTTAGCCTCCGGCACGTTGGACATGATTACTAGGGCAAGGTTGTATCTCTTGCCCGTACGGTTGTGCATTTTGTGCACTGCTTCAACTGGGAAACCTTGGGACTTAAGGTCCTCGAGGATTTCGTCGTTGGAAAACTCAAAGGGGACGCCTCGGATGACGGCCCTGACTTTACGCTCTTCAGGGAGATCGTACGTGTGGTAAGATACTCTTTCGGCTGTGAATAGCCGGGTAATTGAGCGGAAGTCCTCGATCGAGCTAGGGATTATTTTGATTGCTTCCCCGAGGTTGACCGCATGGTCGTATTTAATACCTGCGTCGTAGCAGGTCTTGGACAGTTGGGTGAACTTGGCCTTGTCTCTTAGGAAGACAGGGGGCGGGACTTGCTTCTTCGCTAGCACTGGAGCACAGCGAGAGGCTGGTTTGGATGGTGTGGGGATGTCTAGAGACATCAGTGGGACGGGGGCAGCGTCAAGGGCTGCGGAGGTTGAAGGAGCGGCAGGGGCCGCTGAAGTAGGGGGGGTGCGTTTGATCGCAGCGCGCTTTCCGTTGCGCTTGGAGGTGACAGTGGTGAAGTTGGATTCATCGGTACCTTCGGAGTCAGAGGACTCCGATGAACCGGAGCCTGAGGTAGTGGCGGGCCTCTTCCGGGAGGTAGACGCCGAGGATTCGGAGCATGCGTACTCCATTTCTAAGGGGGCTGACTGTAGCGGGGCAAAGGAGTTCCTCGTTTCGAGGTATGCCGCTAGTACTGGCGGCGGACGATGTGCCTGAGGGGCAGGGAGGGGAGCCTGGGCGGCGATGGTGGCAATGGCGGCGAGGACCGTCTCATTGCCGTTTAACCCGTATTGGGTTATGAGGGCGGCTAGGGACTCTGTGAAACTTGAGTTGGCCATATTGGGTTGAGTGAGATAATCTAGTAAAGATGAGGACGGGTCCCTGCTCTCGGTAGAACAGGGACTAGAACGCGGGATGTACTACAACACACTATGCACGTAATAGTAAAGTAAAATGCAAGAAAAACACAAGAAATGAAAAGAGACAGTGCAAAAAAAAATTATAATGAAAATGAAATGAAAAATGAAAATGAAAAATGAAAATGAAAATGAAAAATGAAAATGAAAGCGGAGGTCAGTCAGACCTCCCTGCCCGAAGACAGGGGGGTAAGAGCTGTAGCAGAAAGTGACTCACCAGCAGCCTCGACGCTGTTCCGCGTGAGCAGGACAGCGGAGGCGCGTGGGAGCGAGACAGCACTACCGTACTGTACGGGAGCGCGGACCACCAGGAGGCGACCGTCCGAGAACGATGCCGCCGGCGGACTGAGCACTGCGTCGGCGCTGTACAGCGCGAGCGGGCCAGCGGAGGCGCGAGAGCGAGAGAGCACTACCGTACAGGAACGAAAGCGCGGACTACCTGGATGCAACCGCTCGGAAGCGATGCCACAGGCGGAATGAATGAATTTTTTTTTTTTTTTTTTTTTGCGCCCGAAGCACATAAAGGGCTACCCTGTACGTAGGGAGGCGGAAAATGCATTACGCATACCACGATAGCCGGTCTATCGTGGTTATGGGGGACTCACTGTCCTACCGGGGACCCTAAGTGATACCCCCTAAAAACCGCCTTTGGGGACAGGCAGCTGGCTGATTAAGCTCTATTGTGCCTTATCATGAGCGACCCTCTTTTGGGAAAAGAGGGCGCAGGCGGCTAAGAGCCGCTGAGGGAGTGCCTACGAAGGCAAAATAGTATTAGTTAATATAATAATAATTAATTTAATTAGAACTGGCCTGAGCCGCCAGGAGGCAGTTCAGGTCGTTTGACAGTTTATTTGGCGGGTCCGAGAGAGAGTTTCTCGGCCTGCGGACACGATAGCGAGAGGGGGGTGGGGCTGCATAAGAAGCCGCCTCACGAATTAAATTGTTTGGGTGCGACTCTGAGGCCTTGAAGAAGTTCTCAGAGAGTTTTTTAAGGAATTGTTGAATTGTTGGGAGCTCTAAGTCCCTATGAAGGTCGGCATTACGGACGTACCAAGGTGCGTTCGCAGCTCGACGACAGAAGAGGTTCTGAACTATTTGGAGTTCATTTAAAATGTTAGGGTTTGCATGGGCAAAGACGGGGCCCGCGTAGGACATGACGGGTCGTATACAGACCTTATAAAGGGTTCGCTTGTTACGAAGGGACATTTTACTGTGTCTGCCCAACATGCTGTTGAGCCTACTCAGGTAAAACCGTGCGTGACGGGTGACTCGTTTGACGTGGGGCCTAAAAGTGAGCCCTGTGTCTAGAGTGACACCTAAATATTTGGCTGTCGTATGCCAGGGGACAGGGGTCCCTAGCATACGTATCGGAGGGGTGTTTTTAAGACGGCGTCGTTTATAATCGAAGTGAACGGCGGAGCTCTTCTCCGGGTTCACATCGATGCGCCATTTTTTGAACCAATCTCCTAGGTCATCAACTGACTTTTGGATCTTGTTCCGTATGAAGGGTAGTGAGACACCTTTGCAGTAGATGGCAGTGTCGTCTGCGAAGAGGGAGAGTTGAACACCTTTCGACGGGATGGGGATGTCGTTGGTGAACAGGATGTACAGCAGAGGAGCAAGTACTGAGCCCTGAGGGACACCAGCCTTGATAGTTCGCTGTGAAGATAGCGTGCCTTCGTGTCTAAAACGAAAGGTACGATGTTTCAAATAGGAGGCCACGAGACGAACTAGACGATCGGGGAGACCTATTTTGTAGAGCTTGTAGATGAGGCCTGTGTGCCAGACTCTATCGAAAGCTTTGGCTATATCGAAGAAGACCGCGATGGTTTTATGACGTCGAGGATAGAAACCGCTGAGGATATATTCCACAATGCGGTGAACTTGTTGGGGACATGAATGTTTGGCTCGGAAACCGAATTGGTGGGGAATGTTGAGAGGTTCACCGTCTGTGGGAAACAGATAGCGCCTCATCCGTGTTTGGATGACTCTTTCGAAGAGCTTGCCCATTGCCTTGAGGAGGCTAATGGGGCGATGGCTGGAGGGGAGGTTGAGAGGCTTGCCTGGCTTGGGAATTCCAATCACAGTTGCCTCTTTCCACGAAGTGGGAAAATAACTAAGGTTGAAGCAGGCGTTGAAGATAATAGATAAAAAGGTTAACACCTGCTCGGGAAAGTGTTTAAGGGCTTGGTTGGATATGCCATCCGCGCCCGGGGCCTTTTTAGGCTTCAGTCCTTTGATGAGGGATGAAATCTCATCATTGGACACAGAGATAGGTTCGGAGGCCGTAGGGGGTGAGTTCCGGCGGCGGACCTCATCCTCCACTACCTGGACGTACCTGAATTTATTAGGAAAGCTTAGGTCTTATACTTTATTTAGTATCGCGGTTCGTAATTAAAAAAAAATCATGTTGGTGATAGATTTAATGTTTGGTGTCTCATGTCTACAAGTACACTTTAAAATGAATTTATTAGAAAAGCTTAGGTCTTATACTTTATTTAGTGTCGCGGTTCGTAATTAAAAAAATCATGTTGGTGATAGATTTAATGTTTGGTGTCGCATGTCTACAAGTATACTTTAAAATGAATTTATTAGAAAAGCTTAGGTCTTATACTCAGTTCGTAATTAAAAAAAAATCATGTTGGTGATAGATTTAATGTTTGGTGTCTCATGTCTACAAGTACACTTTAAAATGAATTTATTAGAAAAGTTTAGGTCTTATACTTTATTTAGTATCGCAGTTTGTAATTTAAAATTTTTCATGTTGGTGATAGATTTAATGTTTGGTGTCTCATGTCTACAAGTATACTTTAAAATGAAATTATTAGAAAGGCTTAGGTCTTATATTGCTTACGATCTTTGTAATGTATAAGAATTGTTTCATAGTAATTAGCTAGGCCATAAAAGATACTTATTGAAAACAATTTTAAAAAGTTCATTTTTCAAACTTTAAATTTGGAATAATGCTTTGATACGCTTACGCTACGATAACGCTTTGCCGTCATTTCACCGTGATTTTTTAAATACGTTATGGAGTGGTGTTTTCTTCGATCAACAAATTGTTGATCTAACGGTACCCACTGACGATACGTCCATTTAGTAGACTTCCAAATGGATGCATTCCAAATAAAAATTTATCCAGATACAGTACCATTTGGACGCATGGCATCACTTCGAACTTGGCAGTTGTATGGAACGGAAATAAATAATAATATGGATAATCAAGAGAAATAAAGAGATCTATAAGTTATTTCTTGACGATTCATACAATATTGATAGGAATCGCGGTAATGATTGATGATGTTTCTCTTGATCTTGATCTACGCCACCATCATACAGATTGTATTTCATGTTAGTTTATAATAGATGCGGCATGTTATGGCCGACATTTGATCTATTTCACAGTAACAGGCCGTAACGTATACGTGCGTGAAACTTATTTCAATATAATAATCGCTTTCGCACGAATTCCGTTTCTATATATCTACCCTATTTAGCAACGAAGGAAATTTGATACCCTTATCTTTAATCACACTATATTAAAAGTGGATAATAAAAAGCCATTGCTCAACATTAGTATCCCCCACATTACCTCATAGGGGGGGGGGGGGATTTTACTACAGTTGCTCCGCTTGGCAGGTAGATTGGCAACTTTGCTAATATCCCAGGGGTTTTACATTAGTCGTAATTTTGCGATACGCAAGGAAACCTTGTACAATCTCCGCGGGCACCAATGAAATTGTTAATTGTAATTTTAAGTGCTCATACTAATTCTGAGTTACTTCGTACTAGGCGGTGAAGGAAAAAGGATTAAAATATTTTAAAGATTTTTTTTTGCTTATTCTTCATTTGAGAATGTAATTGTTCTCTTGTTCTTTGTTATTTAAGATTCCTGTACCTATTATATTTTTATGGTATGGCCAATAACTATCTCTTTCGTTCTTGCATGCGAAGAAATGTGGCTGAATTGAGGAGTTAATTGAATCTTTAGACTTAATTTTCTAAAAAATTCGGCCAACCTTAATTATTGCAATTTTCATAAGTACGGCAGACTTGAAATAGTACATTGTAAGAGACTAACAAGGAGATTAAATAGAGGTTTGTTAGTACGCTTTATTTACTTTACAGAGCCATTAACATTTTTTTACAGAATCGCAAATAACTTGCTTCTTACCACGCAGCTCTAAAAAGAACAGGGTTTATCAGCTGACCATTATAGGTCGGAATGAGATTTGGAACGTAGGTTTGTAATCCAGAAATGTAGGAAATTGGTGCAAGCCCTTGTTTTAGCCAGGGTTGTGCTAAGAAGGCATTAGACACCACAGGTGCTGGGTGAGTTTGAGCTAAAAAGACAGCAGCTGGATTTTCTTCTTTAACGGGTTTTGCAGTTTTCACAGACGCTGACGATACCATTTTAGCTGCATCTGTTTGAACGTTCTCCACGGGGTTTTCAACATTTTCGGGTTTGCTCTCGGGCTGCATAGATTTGACTGCAGCCATTGCTTCACCTGCAGCTTTTTCCTTTTGTTCTTCTACTCGTACATTGGCTCCTTCAGGAGTGCTGCTTTTTGTTTCTGTCTCTACAACAGAGTGTCCCGAAAGTCCTGTTTGTGCCTGAATAACAGTCGGTACACTATACGCTGCTAAAGCGACATCACTCGCCCTGCTCGCTATAGATCCATCAATCTGAGCTTCAGCGGTTTTTAAAGCGTCTAAAGCTTGCCACTTCTGTTCTTCCGCTGCCCAGAATGACTCTTCAGCCTGCTCCTTTGCCAAATCATTAGCTTCAATATTACCCTCATCTTGTTTTTCTGTTGCTTGTTCAGCTAATTCTCTCGCCTTGTCGGCTGCAGCTTGAGCTTGCTGCTCAAATTGAACTTTTGCATTTATCGCTGCAGCTTGTAAGTCACCTGCCGATATTGTGGGTTCAACAGTAGGAACAGATATCGTAGAGTAGGGGCTGTATACAATCTCACTGAAAAGTGCACCAGAAGGCGCAGCGGTTGCGGAAGCCAAGAAGGCAGCAGTCAAGATCTGCAAAAAATATTTTTTATTATTTGTTGTAGTCATAAATATGTATTCCTTTTCATAAATATTTAAGCATTATACAAATTAATATTTTATATATATCAAATATTTAAAATATTAATTTGTATGATGCTGTAGGTATGAATGTCGTATAAATATTCAAATTAATGTAATATTAATACTTTACGCGAGTAATTATTTAAATAATACATACATAATATATATAGCATTCATCATCATCATTAAAGCCTATCAGAGCCTCATAAAGGAATATATATATACCTACGTTTTGCAGACGTGTTGGGTATTACAGTTTCTTTTTATTATTTTAAGTTATTATAAGAAATATTTTGCTAGCTATATCAAGTTTCTTTTTTAATTTTCTAACGTCTAGTAAATCCTCGGTAGCTCAGTTAATTTTGAAAGGATTTGCAAAAAGGAATGATAGCGCACTTAACGTTCCCTAGATGGTTTTTATTTCCTAGACATGCAGATTTATCACGCGTTTTCATTTCCTGCACTTAGTCAATTATATGATTTTAAATCATTATATTACAACACAAGTTTTCTTTTATTGTGTCTTTAATTTAAATTAACTAAAGCGTAATTAAAAACCGAAAACTCTGTGTGCGATATAAGGAAATAATATATTTATATCTAGAGAATAGTACATTTATATGATTGAACGTGTTCAATTAAAGAAAAACAAGGAGATGAACGATCACATCATTTTGCGCAAATAATATTACTCTAGCTGATAGCCAACATTGCAAAGCATGTCAACAATAGCAGTTAAGCCTTTTTCAATTTAAACTAAGTTAGACGTCTGTAGGGCAAATCGCCATCTAAGCGTAATGATTACGTTAAAATACACACATAAAATATAATAATACAAAAAAGATAGTAATAAAAAGACGCAATCAACTACGAGTACCCCATATCATCCCGTGAGTGTCGTGAGAGGCAAGAGAAGAAATCTGAAAGAGGAGATGGGTCAACAGTGTAGAACTCATAAGAGCTCAAAGTAATAAAAACTCGCTATTGTGGAAATTCTTGCCAATCCACGTGGGAGGCCTGTGTTCAGCAGTGGATCTTTGATAGGCTGTAATTAACGAATTTATTAATATAAAGGACAAACAAAATATTGTAGGAATAAGTCTATCAATTCACTTTCTATATTGATCACTTATCGCTAGAATTACTTATACAAAGGAACACAACTTGACTGACCAGAACTCTCATCGTGCAGGATGTCTCGAAGCTACTGATTGCCCTCATCTCGTCTCATTCGGTTTTTATAATCGCGCGTCATCGCCTACAAGAACTGTATAGACAGGATAAAGACTGGATACTTAATACTAGTTACTTGATATATTTAAAAAAAAGTTTAACCGTCGAGGGCAGAAAGAATGCGGGAAGTGCCCGCTTTTTGACAGTCATTCTTGATTGCTGTGGTTATTTTTAACGTAATGTACAATGAGTTGCTTCATAATATAGGCGCCACATCAAACATGATGCATTTGTTTGATACGCGGTTCCGTTTTGATGTTCCTTGTAATGAAAACTATAACGGACATACAATCAAGATATTTTGAATCATCTTCGCGTATAATCAATGTATCAATATATTTGAGTTGAAAAGCAAAATAATAATATTGTATTAATTATTTAAGTTATTCGTTATTCTCCAACTTGAAGATTAAGTTAAATATAGTTGCAAGGCTGTTGATAAACATTTTAATTAATGTATCATTTATTTATAACTATACTAGCTGGCCGGGCAGAAGTTGCTCTTCCCTTTCCGGTAGGTGCCGCGATAAGTTAAAATTTACTAACACCGTGACCACAGCGCTACCTGTCGAGTCCAGAGTTTATGATTTTATATTTTGAGACTACTAGGCTGCACTAAAAGTATCGGGAATGGAATATTTCCACTGTTCCTGTCATATTAAAATCTTTTTAATTGAAAACTCCTTGGTTTTAAAAATCGAATACCATTTATTGATTTAAAAAAAGATTCTCGGTCTTGTCACAAGGTTTTATCAAACTTGTTTGGTCATTGAGAAAATGGAATTGACTCGAGAAAATTCAAGAGCGATGATTTATTATGACTTTCGAAATGGTTTAACACAAAAACAGTGTGTTGACCGGATGATTTCTGCATTTGGTGATGAAGCCCCATCCAAAACCACAATTTATCGCTGGTTTACTGAATTTCAACGTGGACGTGTCAAGCTCAGTGATGAACCCCGTCAAGGTCGTCCAAAAACTTCAGTCACCCAAGAAAACGTTGATGTTGTGCGTAAGCTGATTGAAGAAGATCGACATGTGACATACCGCGAAATTCAGGCAACTTTAGACATTGGCATGAGTCAAATACAAATAATGTTGCATGAACAATTAGGTATAAAAACGTTCTTTTTCCGATGGATACCGCATTCGCTCTGTGAAGAGCAAAAAGCGGCTCGCGTTACTTGGTGCGTCAGAACTCTCGAAAGATTCCACGCAGGATCTCAAATGCTGTATACAACATCGTATCAGGTGGCGAATCCTGGATATACGCGTACGAACCCGAAACAAAAAACCAGTCATGAGTTTGGGTGTTCGAAAATGAGTTAAAGCCAACAAAAATTGTTCGTTCACGGAGTGCTGCAAAAAAAATGGTGGCCACGTTTGTCTCCAAAACCGGCCATGTTACAACTATTCCTCTTGAGTGACAAAGAAAGGTTAATGCAGAATGGTATGCTAGCATTTGTTTGCCACAGGTCGTTTCTGAACTCCGTAAAGAGAACTGTAACCGCCGCATCATCCTCCATCACGACAATGCGAGTTCTCACACCGCACACAAAACAAAAGAGTTTTTAGAGCAAGAAAACATAGAATTATTAGACCATCCGCCGTACAGCCCCGACCTAAGCCCTAATGATTTCTATACTTTCCCTAAAATAAAGAATAAATTGCGTGGACAGAGATTTTCATCACCTGAAGAAGCTGTGGACGCCTACAAAACGGTCATTTTGGAGACTCCAACTTCCGAATGGAATGGTTGCTTCAATGATTGGTTCCATTGTATGGAAAAATGTGTCAAATTTCGCGGAGAATACTTCGAAAAGCAATAAATACATTTTTAAATAGTAATGTTGTGTCACTTCCTTGATTCCCGAAATTTTCAGTGCTGCCCTCGTAAACCAACATTTATTTGTATGAAATCCTTTTGGTCAATACAGATTTTTTTACCCTGACTGACCCAGCCTATCTGATCCTAGTATAACTATGAACCATTATCTCGCCATCGAGGCCAATATTGCATGAATATGACCTCAATTGGTCAGTTCGTTCAGAAATTACACTATCTATGTGTGTATATATATATTGGGTCCTTACATAGGAAATTAGCCCTTTATCGTACTGACCACTTTGATCTGAAATATCTCCTCTTTGGTTAAGAATTCCAAATTCAAATTTATAAATTCATTTAGTAATGTACCAGATATTTGAATTTTGAAAACAGTCATTCATTTGTTTTTTCATCAAGTTTATGTTCCTGCCCAAAATCATTCCCAATTTTTTTTTCATTGCCCAAAATTATTTCATCTCGAAATTGATAAAAACATAGATATTATCCATAGCATTCCACCTAGGTGTAGATAGATACATAATATGCATAATATGCAATATGCAACAGTACGAATTTAAGTGATATTTTCAGCAAGCAGTAGGGTGTCTCCCTGATGCGAACCAGATTTTAAAGATCTGAAAGTATTCCTATAGTCATCATGCCTCACTAAACTGAGATATTTCAGATCTGAAATATCTCTTCTTTGTTTAAGAATTCCAAATTAATTTTTTTCTTTGGCGTCGCTTATTATCGCACGATGGAAAACATGAAATATCGTACATTTACGAGTACGAGTTCTACCGTGGCACTAGTGCTGCAGTAACAGCTCGAAGGATTAATGATGTGTACGGCGCTGGTGTTGCAAAAGAAAGCACGGTACCTTTTTGGTTTCAACGTTTTCGTTCTGAAAATTTCGACTTTCATAACCAACCGGCCGGAGACCAAAGTGGAAAATGAAGTAAAGGCTATTGTGGAAGCAAATCCATCGCAAAGCACTTCAGAGATAGCTGCAGGTTTCGGCGTAAGTGATAAAACTGTATTAATCCACTTGAAGCAAATTGGGAAAGTGAAAAAAAAACTTGAACGATGGATGGGTACCTCATGAATTGAGTGAATCGAGTTTGCACACACGCGTCGACTGTTGTGTTATTTTGCTCAACCGACACAAAAATGAAGGGATTTTAAATGAATCATTACTTACGATGAAAAGTGGATACTGTACGACAATCGGAAACGCTCGTCGCAATGGCTGAACCCTGGAGACCCAGCCAAATCCTGTACTAAACGAAAATTGACTCAGAAAAATTTACTTGTGAGTGTTTGGTAGAACAGCGCCGGTGTCGTACGCTACAGTTTTCTAAAATCTGGTCAAACGATTACGGCAGTTATCTATTGTCAGCAACTGCAAACCATGATGGAAGAACTAGCCGCTAAACAACCGAGATTGGTCAATCGCTCTAGGGCACTGCTGCTTCACGACAACGCAAGAGCACACACTGCACAACAAACGACCACTAAGTTAGATGAGCTGGAATTAGAATGTATGCGACATCCACCATACTCCCCGAACCTTGCTCCAACAGATTGCCATTTTTCCGGAATTCGGACAATTTCGTAACGGACGTTTTAGTAAAGGGATCAATGAACTACCTATGAGATGGCAAAAGTGCGTAGATAACAACGGTGCATACCTACCAAAAAAATGTTGACTTTGTATTCCTCTCGTACAGAATGCCAATTTCATATGTAAGGACCTATTATATATATATATATATATATATATATATATATATATATATATATATATATACGTGGTAGAGCCATGCTGTAGTTATATTAGTAGTATAATGGGTCGGCTCGACCGGGGAAGGACCACGCTCTCACAGAATACCAGCGTTAAATAGTAGCTTAATGCTGCTGTATTTCGTTTGGTGAGTGTAGAGAACCGGAGACAGTTTTTACTGGAAACGAGGCATTCCATCTTAGTCCTCACGGGTGACAACGCATCTGCATTTTGATTCGTAATCGAGGATAGATGTAGATGCCTATGGGCCACAGCAACCACTTACCATCAGGTGGACTGTGTGCTCGTTTGTCACCCTATCCTATAAAAAAAAACTGACTGACTCATCACAGATCTCTAAAACTATACACCTTACTTACTTACTTACTTACTTACTTATCGTCACGCACAATCCCTAACGGGGTAGCCAGAGAGAACAGATCGCCAAGTGTCACGGTCCTTACATACTTCTTTCGCTTCTTACAGGTTCATTAACTTCTTCATACATGCACGTCTAGGTATCCGAGTACTCTTGACCCTCCCTCTTCGAGCAATTTGCTCACATGGTCTTCGAAAGTTAGTCTCGGTCTACCTCGACACCTTTTAATATTTATTTTCGCTCTATATATTTTCTTGACCATTCGGTCTTCACTCATTCGTTCAACGTGCCCAAACCATTGGAGTACGCCCCTATCAATTTTTGTGATAAGGTCATCTTTCAATCCTGCCATATTGCGAACCTGGTTGACTTTGTAAGTTAGTATTGTTACTCATTTCGCAATGTAGACGCTCAATAAGAACGGATTTTGTGAAAGTTTCATCAAAAAAAATGTTGTCTTTATTTTTTACATCTAAGTTCCGCAATAAAATATATAATCGTTCACCCAACGAAGGGAGAACGTATCAGCTAGTATTTTATAATTCAAGGTTAATATTTTTCTTAGACAAAAATGTAAGTTTTATATAACTGGACATATTTTAAAAACAAGGTAGGGGCGAATAAAATGAGACTTTATGCCACCAGTGCTATAAGAACAGATTTTTCGTACCTATAGGTATTATAAATGATTAAATGTAAATGAGTATTTCTCAGTACTTGGATACTCACAGTTATTTTATTGGAGTTTATTGGTAAATGTCAATTCGAGTTTATAAATGTATTATAATTTTTAAAATATCACACGGCTCGAACACTTACAATAACGTTACCGGTATACTGAAGTATGACGATAGATGACCCCGTAGTTTGGTGTGGTGCAAATTTGTTATCATACGCGGCTTCGTACCTCCTCCACCATAGATTGCCTCACAAGGGATCCCCTCTGTCATAGTTCATTAGGGAGACGTTGCTGTTCATCACCTAGTTTTTGTCGTTTCTTACGATTCCTACGAGACGACATGGCGCAGTGAATATTATGTATTATACACTGCTACTACTCGGTAACGGCTGTGTAAAGTTGAAAAAAGTTATATATATATATATATATATATATATATATATATATATATATATATATATATATATATATATATATATATATATATATATATATATATATATATTTAAGTTATATAATATACGTCCTACTGCTGGGTACAGGCCTTCTCACATTTCGGTGAGGGTTTAAGGCCAAGGAAGTGTTAGCGGCGCTGCCCCAATATGTGTTGACGAACTGCAAATGTGTTCGAAATATTTTTTCTCAGATATGCAGGTTTCCACACGACGTTTTCCTTCACCGCCGAGCACTTGTTAAATCAGTACTTAAAATTGCAATTAACAATTTCATTTGTGCCGGCAGTGATCGCACCTGGGTTGTTCGCCTAATATGACAAAGAAATAGACAGAAGAGAAAATTTTTACCTCCTTGTGAAGCAGTAAAAATTACGATTGTAAACGACAGTGTAATATGCTTACAGCTATAAAGAAGCGTCGCAGGTTGATGTAAATTTCAACGTTGTTTTCAATGTTGTCATCGTGCTGTTTTAATCACGGTTTGGTGACTACAATTTACGGTGAGGACGAGAGGACATGGCCTGCTCAAAACGTTACACTGATGTTAAGTCTCTCTAATCTCTTTACAGTTAATCCATAGATTATTACCATTGCGAATTCATAGATTCGCAGCCAAAAAGTTTAAAGACCTGTATGTAGAGAACCGCAGACCGGTTTTTACTGGAAACACATTTCATTCTAGTCCTCACGAGTAGTAACGCATCTGCATTTTGGTTCATAATCGAGGATACATGGAGATGTATATGGGTCGCAGTAACCACTTATCATCAGGTGGACTGTATGCTCGTTTGTCACCCTTACGCTATAAAAAAATCGAGGTTGAAGGCGGCCTCTTTGAATAAAATTGTTTTCCCTTTTTTTTGCATTTACTTTAATCCTTACGTCAGGATTCAACCAAGAAATTATATTTAAGTTTCATGACTAAAAAATTAAACTAGAAAAGAGATGAAGAGAATATTTTTTTAAATTTTATGAATTTCTTGTCTGTCAACGACTTGCTTATGTTGATTTTAAATTTGCCTAAATAGCCATTTAAAATTAAAGTTTTATGCGGGATTGTCCTTTTTATTTTATCATCATAATTGCAACGTGTGAAAGTCATCTGCTGAACATTGGACTCCGGATGGATTGCCTCACAGGGGCGATATTTGCCATAGTTGCCACGTTTCGCTGGTGCGATGGGAACCGCAGTTATTTGTCATTTTGAGTTGTCATCTCTTGTTTCGGTTTCACTCTGTAGTATCTTACGTCACCCACGGGATTATATGGGGTAGTGGATTATTCAAGAATACAACTGCAGGACTTCAAGATACTGTCATCTTATTTTGCGTAGATCATAACAAAAATTAATATTCAAAAGCTGGAGGCAAATACCTTAGAACCTCCTTATCGATACTGTAAAGCACCTTAAACGTCGGGAGTTAAAATAAAATCCGTAAATAAGCACGGGTGATTTTTTGATCTCGATAACAGCGCTACCTACCGGGTACAAATGTAAATCTAAACCAACTAGAGAGTATTTCATATACACACAAAAAATCATCAAAACGGGTCTAGCCATTTTCCAGTTTTTGCGAGACTAAAGGACATCAATTGATTTTATGTAGTTAGGTTATTCTATAACATAATGGCAGATCCAGATCCAGCAGACAGTTCCAGATTCGAAAGGACAGCCTCGCGATAGTTCAGTATTATAATAATTAATGAATAGGAGCAAAGAGCATATAATAAAATAGGAGCAAAAATAACCGTACGGAACCCTTAATCGAAGTCTGCGATCTCGATGTAGGGCAATCAAACCGTAGTTTTACTTTCAGCTGTTCTTGAACCACGATGCGTGGGCATTGACCGATGACCGATCACTGTAGCGGCACACACTGCGTATAAGTTCCGTCGCGTTGTCTTATGCTTTAAAGTATGTTTCTTTGTTCGATAACTGCCATTCAGTGATATTTTTATTGCATTGTGATTTCATTGTCAGAGTCACACTTTTATTTGTGTCTATAATATATACCACAATCAGCTTTTATTTTTCATACTAGTATAGAATCAGGTGTGTTTCCTGATTTAATAAAAAATAGTAGAGCCATACATAATTAAATCAGGTAGTACATTACAGCCTGCTAATTTGAAGACTTATTTCTGTACTGCCAACGCTCAGTAAAATAAAAATAAAAAACTATTTTAGATCAAATGTACAAGTTTTTAATAGTAATAAATTACTCTATATAAAAATCAATTTGGTTTTACAGGGGGTCGCTTGAAATGCTTGAAAGTATTCACATAATTTCTTGAGTATCTTGAGATAGAACTTAGGTTGCGCTCGTAATATTACCACTGTCCTAATAAGGGGGCTTAGTGGTTTAGTCACTCACGGTGAAGAAAGAGAAACCCACATGGCTGGCCCGAGATGTAGGGCTGGCCTGAGGTGGCCACTCCGAGTGGGTTTGGCGAGCCCACTTTGGACTTGTGGGCTGTATTAAGTCCATTTCGCAGATCGAGTATGCGGCGAAGATGGAACACCTTGGGGTTTTAGTCGGTGCAAATCCGATATTATTCGTCCTTGCCCCCGCGAGGTGGGTATGCGTAGGCGTTTTCCCATGTAAAGTATCGTTGGTTACTCAGAGATAAAAAGATGCGTTGTCATCAGGGGGGGGGGGGGAGCTAAATATGTCTCACACTTTCTAATCATACTGTCTCTCTTACTCTGCAAACCGTAACACAGCAATGAGTATAAAGCTAGTTTGTAAGGGAAATCGATAAGATTTTTGGTGTATATTTTTTTTAAAATTTTTTTTTTGCGCCGAAGCAATAAGGGCAACCCTCCGGAAAGCGGGGGAGGAAGGCGGTGAATGCTCATAGCATACCACACAGCTCGCTGCGTGGTTATATGGAGACTTTTACCCACTAACTACCACTTTTATATTTTTATATGCTTATATTGTATTTTAATGACATATTATTATTATTTATTGTCATTTAGTTAATGTTTTTAAATCAATCAATTTTAATGATATCCTCGTCCTGCCCAAGCAAATTGAAACCTGTTTGGGAATTCTGCCCACTGTTCTCTACAAAGTACAAAATCTTACAAGTTCCTGCCCAGAATAATTAGAACAAAATAAAAGGTCTTGCATAAGATATAATTTTTTTATATTTTTATGGCAGTAAATAGATCATAATGAAACGATTCACGCTATTTTTAAAATCATACATTTTGTTCTTTTTACAGTACACTGGGCAGAATTACCAAAATCAGCTGTATTTTATTTGTCCTTCATTAAAGACACTGGGTACAATGGGGTAAATAAAACAAGAGTATCTTTTTATATTATTTATTATGTATTCTTAATCAGTCTTGAATTTTCATCTCCTTATTTAGTAATTAATGTACTAATTTTTATTGCAGCCTCTCTGGACTTAAAAACAATTAAACAATTCAAACAAAAAATAAAAATAAACCAAAACCTTCACACATGAACTACATTTAAAGTGTGTTTTGTTGTAATGGCAGGATCTGCACCTGGACTGTTTCTCTTCCAATATAGGCATATGTTTTGCCTGAGAAAAGTGGTGGCTCTTATTTGGAAGAGCACTAAATGGTCTACCCCTTCTTCGTGGAATGTTCTGGTTAGTCTCTAGGTCACTATCATTAGAGCTCTCTTGATTGTTTGTGCTTCGAAGGATTTCTTCTAATAAATCTTCTCCAAGTTGTAATTTAAATTCACGAAACCTCAGTATTTTTTTCACTGGTACACCTTTTTTATCTCATCTTTTTTAAATAGAAGCCAACTGTTACTGACAGCCAAATCGATCATATGAGACAAGAATCTCTGTGTCCATTTATTAGTTTTGTATATATTAGGGCAGACTGTAAGTAAGCAATCGGCTAAATCAACGCCGCCCATATTTTTATTGTATTCGCGTACAACTTGTGGTCTTGTGACAGTTAGATATGTTTTAGTTTTTCTGCACCAGCGTGACAGAAATCTGAGTTCTCCTCGGCCTTTATAGTCGATAAAAAAATAAGTGGCTTGTTGTCAAACCATTTAGTAACAGCCAATTTACCATCTGGCCTCACCAGCACATGAGTGCTGCCTCTGCCTTCAGACTTCGTTATTCGATCATCTTTTAGCTGAAACCCATGTGTTAATATTCCGTCGTCGAAGTACTGACTAAAATAGTCAACCTTGAAAAAAATGTTCTGAATTAATGGGCTGGTATGACGGTTCTGTTAAAAAACGTTGAATAAAGGAAAATTCTTGCTGAGACCAGTCCGTAGTTGACGGTATATTGTCTATTCTGCTGCCAGTGCTGTTACGTGTACGCCCACGCAACCTTCCTCTTGACCGTCCACAAGAAACTCCCCGCGTGCCTCGCCTAGTCCTTCCGCAAGCTTGTATAAATGACGTACTTACATCAGGTCCATTCCTTTCTTCCTCCGTAGAACTCATACTGCTTTCTGGTCGTACGAATTCCGGATCATCGAAATCATCATCGCAAGGTATGAAGTCCCCAATATCGGAATCTTCTAATAAATTTCCGATGGCTTCATCGTCCAATTTTGCGAAAAAAAATCGCAATTTACCAAAAAGTTCTGCCCGATGTGATTTTTGCATCACATAATATTATTTATGTTTACTAAAAATACTATTATTAACAAAAATCAAAAATAGTTACAAAAGTCAAAGTATTGATTATTTAACTTTAATCCTGTTTACTTTTAATAAAGAAAAGCCACCTATCTAAATGATAATAAGAGACTAAACATACCTCTTCTCTGACGTGACTCCATCTTTAATACGTGAATTGCTTCTGACGTTAATCTGTTGTCTATTACTCGAATAGATTTAAGGTTCACTTATTGGTTATAATCTAACCAATCACAGGAAACTTCAAAATCGACAGCTGAGTAGAAAATACAAATTCTAGGCCTGAAATTTGAATATGTGATTTTTGAAGGACAGTGGGCAGAATTTAGAATTTCACAATATTTTAGATGGGCAGGAACAGTGAAGTACGTTTTGTGATTTTGAAATCACAATGGGCAGGACGAGGATATGGATCATATGTTATCAGAAATAAATTAATAAAAAAAAACTAAACACTGCCTTTAGAGATTGGCTTACCGATCTGACGAGAGATCTCTAAGCCGTATACGAACCTTCCTTGGCAGAAAGGGGGGCGCAAGCGGCGAAAAGCCGCTTAGAAGTGTGCCTAACTAAGGCAGATTTTGGTGTAGTAATGATGCTTGCTTATGATACTTGAAAATGTGCGCAAGCAATCGCAACATTGAAGGATATCTTCCACTTACTTTTATACGTGGGACGTAACATCATGGGGATAACGAGGCATTCCATCTTAGTTCTCAGGGATAACAACGCATCTGCATTCTGATTCTTAAACAAGGATAAATGTAGAAATTTATGGACCACAGCATCCACTTACCATCAGGTTAATTGTGTGCTCGTTTTTTTACTCTTATTCTATTTAAAAAAATGTAGAGGATCGCCGCCGATATATATATATATATATATATATATATATATATATATATATATATATATATATATATATATATATATATATAATCTTAAGGATGTTACAAACATATATATAATGTCAATATAACCATAATGCGGCCGCACTCAACATCTGACGCCAATCACCATACCTGATATAACGCTTATAATATTCTACAGATCAGCACTCTAGACCCAAAACAAAATTTTTTGCGCGAATGTCTACGACTGAGATTCGAGCCCAGGAACCTCTACGTAGTGTTTTGACCGTTAGTCCATGCGGTAAATACCAGTAAAAAATGTACACTTACTTAATTTCTTATTGTACTTATTGGGACTAGTTTAATATAGTGAGGAGGAAATCTTCAAAAAGACACCGGTCCACTTGTTGTAAGACCGGTAGTGTGGGATTTTACCCACTAAAACCTCCTCTCTCTTAAGTACCCATGACCACGTGACCGCGTTAGCATTACTTCATGGTGCTGGTACTCCTCCTCATCGCTTCTTAACGCGACTACTCCTCTGTTTCTTCTTCTCTTTCTTCCTTTTTTAATTTTTTTTTAATTATGAGGCCCAGTTTAATTTATTGCTGTGTATGTAGTGGCGGTTTAAGTATATCCACTACCTCATATTATCCCGTAGGTGTAGTAAGAGGCAATAGGAGTACAATACAGGAGATCGGCAGCAGCGTCTTCTTAATAAAAATAAAAACCTATGTTTCGGTTGCCAGCCAGCTTGGCAAGCGTGGCAACTATGCCTGATATGCATATATATAGCATTGTGAGGCAATCTACGGGGGAGGCCTATGTTCAGCACTGAACTTTAATAGGCTGTAACAACAACGTGAACGAAAATAATAACTTGTGATATTGGTAGCTTAAACTTTGTGTTCAACGTACGAGTGTTTGAGTTCGACGATCTTTCAAGTAACAAAAGTACTCGTAGCTTATCTGGTCACGTTGTTCTGAACGACGTTATCCGAATAACGTCTCTATAGATGTTCCCTCAGTTTTGAGCGTTAGGATGTAGAAAATTTAGAGAATTTATTGAATGCTACGTACGTAGATACGTTGGCGGCCTCTCATCTCAGTCCTGAGCCCAGTAAATATATTTGTTCCAATTGCTGTAGAGACTATCGGCCCGGTGTGTTTTCTTCTGTCTGGTAGTCGCCACTGGTGATAAGAGTGCTGATTTTTACTCACACAAACGCAAACTATAGGCACTATACCTTGAAAAGTATGGCTATATGATGTTTTTAGTTTTAGTTTTTTATTGTTATAAATATTGTATATAATATTGTTTCATACGTAAATATATTAAAAAATCATATTAACCCAAACCCAGAACAAGATATATATTTAGCAATTCTATAAATAAATTTAAACGTCTTACGTATGATAAGTGAAAGATTAATAATATGGACTGAAGGGTATAGTTTCCTCGTATATTATAAAGGTCACATTTTTTTTGATAAATTTAATTTCAAGCCGTAATTAATACAGTTTTTTTTATTCCACTGAAAGTAATTCATAATATAATTTTTCTCAGCATTATGAGTATATAAAACTATATCCGACTGTATTTTATTACTATTCTGTCTTATTAAAAATAATTAATAATTAATTTAAAAGGCTTAAACTAGAGTCTGTTTCAATGAAGAAATACCGCATAAAATACCCGAATAAAATGTAAAGTATGGAATTCGACAGCTTATCTAGAATTACGTTAATGTGGCGCCGCGCCAAAAGGATTTTTTAGTGAAAAAAAATTAGTTTTAACCCTCAGTGAACCACTTTTGGTTTAAAACTATTATTTGTCACCAAAATAAAAACGTAAGAAATCACTTTAATTAAGAACGCTCGGTAGTCCAATGGTAAAGCAAACAGGTGTAGAATGTGTGGCTTTGGTTAGGACTTGAACTCAAGACTGTGAATTAGTTATCAGAAACTCTTGCGACCAATAGTGTATTAATGGATGACTGATGTGATCAATAAAACATGATTAATTTATTAGGCTAACACGCGTTGATGTCTTTTTTATTAAATATTATCACAGAGTAGTAAAGTCAAGCTGCTTCTTTATTATGGTTGTTGTATGAGTGAGTCGGCTGGACCGGGGTAGGACCACGCTTTCACAGAATACCAGCGTAAAATAGCAGCTTCATGCTGCTGTGTTTCGTATAAGGAATGTAGAGAACCGGAGATTATTTTTACTAGAAACGAGGCATTTCATCATGATCCTCAGGGGTGACTACGCATCCGCATTTTGATTCCTTATCGAGTATAAATATAGATGTCTGTGGGTCGCAGCATCCACTTACCATCAGGTGGACTGTGTGCTCGTCTGCCATCACTATTTTACAAAAAAACTTCAATAAAAAGGATTTAAATGTATTGTATATATGTTTTACTCCTTTTATTTATATGTAAATAACGGTATTATATAGTCAACTCAATTAAAAGACAGGTTAATTTACTATTTCATTTATTTACACATCCTCGCCTATTTTGACTAAGTAGTTATCACAGTTTACCATCAATGCGCAAGTCCGTGACCGTAGGCGCCGTGAGCCAAGCCTCCGTGAGCGTAACCGCCGATAGCGGCCAAGGCGACGGGTGCATGGATGAGGGGAGCGGGGTGAGTCTGGGAGATGGACTGAGTGGATACGGAACGGCTGCCGGCGATGGCGGCGTGTCCACCTAAGTAGGCGGGTCCGACGGCGTGACCACCTAAGTAGGCAGGTCCGGCGGCGTAGGCGACGGGACCAGCAAGGGCGGCGTGACCAGCGTAGGCGACATGACCCGCATACGCAGCTGGGCCAGCGATGGCAACGTGACCAGCCAGTTGCTTAGCTAACACGGGGGCAACACCGGCGGCGGCTCCGTCCAGCTGGGCCTCGGCGGTCTTCACGGCGTCGACGGCTTGCCATGAGTGGTCTTCGGCGGCGTTTGCGGCTTGTCCGTGAATTTCAGAGGCCTGGTCGTGCAATTCGCGGGCAGCGTCGACAGCGGAACGGGCGTGGTCGGAGGCCTCGACGTGAGCGTCGATGGCGGCGCCTTGGATATCACCGGGTGAGATGGTGGGCAAGGCGGGGGCGGCGTGGGCGACGGCCAGGGGAGCGGCGTGCGCCAACGCTAGGGGCGCACCGTGACCCAATAGGCCATGGCCGTAAGGTGCGGCCAGCAGGACGCCAGAAGGCGCAGCTGCGGCGCAGGCGAGGACGGCGGCGGCGACAATCTGCAAGGAAAAAAAATCCCATTCAAATATCATCCACCGTACTCTAATTGTTATAATCCAATATTCAAGTCACGTCACTAATGTTAAAGCACAACACTATTCACGTAATACAATTTAAGAGGCGGTCGCAACTAACCAGAACTCTCATCGTGCACTTCTGTGGTAGGCTGCTCGAAGGCTACTGATTGCTCTCATTTGGTCGCCGCGGGTTTTTATAGTAAAACCGAGCGTGGTGTGAAACGGAACGCGCATAAAAAAAGTAAGTGGCCGCTCTCAAGGGCGGGAATGGTGCAGGAAAAACGGCAATTTTTACGGATAGATACGTCCTAGTAATTGGCTTAGTGGCTAAGTCCACTCACAACGAGTGAACGAGGTGAACAAAGAGAAACCCACATGGCTGGCCCGAGACGAAGTGCCGGCCTGAGGTGGCCACTCCGAGTTGGCTTGGCGAGCCCAGTTCGGACTTATGGGCTGTAGTAAATCAATTGTGCAGATCGAGTATGCGGTACGGCGAAGGTAGAACACCTTGGGGTTTTAGTCGGTGCAAGTCCGACATAACTCGTCCTAGCCCCCGCGAGGTGGGTATGCGTAGGCATTTCCCCGTGTAAAATATGGTTTTTTACACACAGAAAAAAAGATGCGTTGTCAGGACATCCTCCACCTACTTTTATAGATGGTGCTATGAGGCAATCTATAGGGGAGGCCTATGTTCAGCAGTAATTGTAATAGGCCATGACAGTGAACGAAAATAATAACTTATAATATTGGTAGCTTAAACTTTGTGTTCGACGTACTAGTGTTTGAGTTCGATCAACTTTCAAGTAACAAAAGTACTCTTAGCTTATCTGGTCACGTTGTTGTGAACGACGTTATCCGAATGACGTCTCTTTAGATGTTCCCTCAGTTTTGAGCGTTAGGATGTGGAAAATTTTGAGAATTTATAGAATGCTACGTGCGTAGACGTACTTTGGTGGCGTCTGTCAGTGCTGAACCCAGTAAATATATTTGTTCCAACTGCTGTAGAGACTATCGACCCGGTGTGTTCTCTTCTGTGTTTGGTCGTCGCCACTGGTGATAAGAGTGCCGATTTTTACTCACACAAACGCAAAGTACAGGCACTATACCTTGGGAAGTATGGCTATATGATGTTTTTGGTTTTAGTTTTTTATTGTTATAATAAATATTGTATGTATTATGTTTCATATGTAAATATACTAAAAAATCTTAATAACCCTAACCTAAAACAAGATATATAGTTAGCAATTCCATTAATAAATTTAAATGTCTTACGTGTGATAAGTGAAAGATTTATAATATGGACTGAGTTGTACAGTTGCCTCGTATATTATAAAGGTCACATTTCTTTTTTGATCAATTTAATTTCCAGACGTATTTTAATAAAGCTTGTTAATTTTTTTTGTATTCCACCAACCCCTTGGATATAAAAAACTATATCCTACTGTATTTCATTACTTTTCTGTATTATTAATAATAATTAATCTGAGGCTTAAACTAGAGTCAGTTTCAATGAAGAAATACCGCGTAAAATACGCGAATAAAGTATAGAGCATGGAATTCGACAGCTTATCTAGAATTACGAAGATGTGGCGCCGCGCCAAAAGAATTTATTTAGTGAAAAAAAAAAAACTTGTTTAAACCCTCAATTACGCATTTTTGGTTTAAAACTATTATTTGTGGCCAAAATAAAAACATAAGAAATCACTTTAATTAGAAACGCTCGTTAGTCCAATGGTAAAGCACACAGGTGTAGAGTGTGTTCGTTTGGTTGGAACTTGAACTCAAGATTGTGAATTAGTTGACAGAAACTCTTAACATTGACACCATTGACAACCAATAGTGTTAATTTATGGATGACTGACGTGATAAAACATTATTAATTTCTTAGGCAAAAAAGACAATGATAACGCGCGTTGATGTCTTTTTTATTAAGGATTATTACATACTAGTAGAGCCATGCTGTTTCTATATTGTAGTTAAAGTATGAATGGGTCGGCTTGACCGGGGTAGGACCACGCTTTCACAGAATACCAGCGTAAAATAGCAGCTTCATGCTGCTGTATTTCGTATGGTGAATATAGAGAACCCGAGATTCTTTTTATTGGAAACGAGGCGTTCTTACATACCATCATGATTCTCAGGGGTGACAACGTTAAATATGGATGTCTATGGGTCACAGCATCCACTTACAATCAGGTGGTCTGTGTGCTCGTCTGCAATCGCTATTGTAAAAAAAAATCAATATAAAGGAGGTAATATTATATTTATATGTTTTATTTACGTTCAACAATTTCTCGGAAACGGTTAAACCAATTTAAAAGATTCTTTATTTAATTAATAGGTTGTACTTCAGGGGTGGTCCCAAACATTTAAAGAAGAAATCAATTCCTAAAAATGTTAAAGTAGTAGTACCTATTTTAACGATATTCTTGTTGTTTTACCTTGAACTTGTGATATTTCTGAGACCACCGAACAGGGTATAATAATTTCAAATTATATAAAAAGTAATAAATCGACTTCAAAAATAATAATTACCACGTACGCTACTATTAACATGCCTATATTATATATATGATGTTATAACAAGCTTTTACAGTCAGGGTTTTAGTTATTCGATGCACTACGTCCTAGCGACTACTTCAGCTGCAAGCTGTAACATGATGTTTTTTTTTTGTTTTTGAAATTAGTATTATATAACATAATGTGACGTATAAACCTTTTACCATACAATAATAAGTCATTTGTTTCGTAAAGTTGTAGTAATTCTGTGTATACGTAATATTATTTTGTATAGCAATAATGCAACAGCACATTTTGCAAGTGCAATTTTCTCAGGCGTTTCACTATTATCATGTCAGTACAACATGAAGTGAACACTATAAGTGTTCACGTCCATCCTTCATTTTAAATGAACGTAATTTTTACAAACAACATATTATTAAAATAATACATTTATTAAATAATTCTTCAAGTTCTCCACTAAAAACTGCTTACCAGCAGGATTAAAAAAATTGCTTGCTTAGATGCGATATTGTTAATAATAGCGTGGTGACGTTTGACTTCTTCGTTGTTCCAAAGGACATAAGAGCAACTGCTGATGAGATCGGTTCGAATCCTGGGTTGGGCCATAATCAGCGATTGGGTCTTTCTGTCAAGAAATTCTTATTAGTTGTCCGAAGTCAAAAAGTAGGTGATGGTTCACCTCGTGCCAGCATGTACAGCCGTTGCACCTGCGACTGATATCCTGCGTCTGAGCCGCATTGGAATATACGAGTGAGGGATATAAAGATTGCACTGTCAGGGGGTTTTCATGCTGGTCTACCTTTCCGGTGATCCTGTTATGGAATACGGATACGCGACCCCGGCTCCCCGAGCTACTGTTATTCTCATACCCTTTCCTGCCGAGATAACAGTATCCTTACACCTACGATCCTACCCCCAACCTTCTTTTTCCTTTTCCCAAAATGGTAGCTTCCTCTACCAACAATAGCATACCCAAAGAGGGTTGGTGTCAGGCAGGCGGCCGACTGTAAAACTTTTGCCAAATCCCATGCAGTAAACCTATGAATAGTACGAGTTGTGGGATATATGACAGGGCTAGGGCGTACCCCGCAGGCGACGCGCAGGGGCAGCACCCGGCTCCTGTGGGAAGTGGGCAAGGGTTGTCGCACCTTACGGAGCGGGTGCGACGTAAGAGGCGAGCCCGGAGAGAGAAGAATGTCAAAATGAGGTTTGCAAGCTGGAATGTAGGTACGATGACTGGAAGAGGAAGAGAGTTAGCAGATGTTTTGAAACGACGAAGAGTGAATGTTGCCTGTTTGCAGGAAACAAAATGGAAGGGCAATAATAAAGCAAGAGAGGTTGAAGAAGGATACAAGTTTTATTATTGTGGAAGTGATGGGAAGCGAAATGGAGAGGGAGTTGTGTTAGATAGTGAAATGAAAGAACGAGTGACAGATGTGAAAAGAGTAAATGACAGAATGATAGTGTTAAATTAATGATTGAAAACAAAGTAGTGAATGTTGTAAGTGTGTATGCTCCGCAAACAGGCTGTGAAGAGAGTGTGAAAGAGAAGTCTTGCGAGGAATTTGATTGTATGATGATGGGAATACCTGAGAGTGAGGATGTTTATATGGGAGGAGATTTTAATGGACATGTAGGGAGCGTGAATGACGGGTATGAAAGAGTACACGGTGGATGGGGGTACGGAGTGCGGAACCGTGAGGGGGAAGTTCTTCTTCAAGCAGCATGTGCTTTTGACCTGGCTGTAGTAAACACGTGGTTCCAAAAACGAGATCAGCATCTTGTTACTTATAAAAGTGGCCACCACGCGACACAGATCGACTATTTTCTGATAAGACGGAACCAAATCAAGAGTGTAAAAAACTGCAAAGTGCTTCCAGGTGAAGACTTAGTATCCCAGCACCGGATTTTAATGGCTGACATCTGCTTAACTGTTCGCCTCAACAAACACAAGGATCGTCCCCCACCCAAAATAAAGTGGCATCTGTTGCATAAGGAGGAGTATGCAAGTGAATTTAGAGAGCTAGTTGTAAACAAGATGATAGAGATGGGTGATATGGAAGGAATGAGTGTGAATGAGTGCTGGAAGGAAATGGCTAATTGTATCCGAAGTGTGGCAAGGAAGGTGTTAGGAGAAACAAAAGGGAAGCGTATGATAGATAAGGATGGGTGGTGGTGTAGTGAAAGTATTAGAGAAGTTTTGAGAGAAAAGAAAAATGCCTTTAAAGAATGGCAGAGCGTAGAAGACCAGAATGAATCAATAAAAGAAAGTAAGAGAGGGGCGTATAAAGAATGTAAGAAGAGAGCGAAGAAGGAAGTTGCTATTTGTAGGGCAGAGGCGCAAGATAAATTATATCGGTCCCTTGAAAGCCCCGAAGGTCAAAAACGACTTTTTCAAATTGCAAGAGCGAGAGAAAGGAATGGAAGAGATGTTTCACATGTAAAATGTATAAAAGATGATTCTGGAAGGATTTTGACTGACGATGAAAGTATAAAGAAGCGATAGAAGGAGTATTTTGAGAAATTGATGAATGAGGAGAATGAATGGGATGGTATGCTTGAAAACCCACCAGTGAATATGGGCTTAGTGAGAGAAATTAGTGTGGAAGAAGTAAAAATGGCTGTTAGGAATATGAAGAATGGGAAGGCGGTCGGCCCAGATGGAATACCAGTAGAAGTGTGGAAGTTGCTGAGTGCGGATGGATGGAAGTGGTTGAGTTTATTTTTCGGTAAATTGTTGCAGGAAGAACAAATACCTGAGGAATGGTGCAGTAGTATACTGGTCCCCATTTTTAAAAACAAAGGAGACGTTCAAAACTGCAGCAGTTACCGGGGAATAAAACTCATGTCACATACGATGAAAGTCTGGGAAAGAATAATCGAGAGAATAATGAGAGAAGAGTGTGAGATAACACAAAACCAGTTCGGATTCATGCCCGGTCGAGGTACGACAGATGCCATTTTCGCATTATGCCAATTGTGCGAAAAGTACAAGCGCGTGCATAAAAATCTGCACATGGTTTTTGTCGACCTTGAAAAGGCGTACGATCGGGTTCCCCGTGAGGTTTTGTGGTGGGCGTTAAAGATGAAAGGTGTGCCGGGGAAGTATGTGAGGTTAGTCCGTGCTATGTACAGAGCATCCCGTACATGTGTACGATCTGCCGCGGGAATTACGGGCAGTATCGATGTGGCGGTAGGGCTGCACCAAGGGTCAGCATTGAGCCCTTACCTCTTCCTACTGATTATGGACGCTTTGACGTCGGACCTGCAGGATGAGGCACCCTGGTGCATGCTCTTTGCCGATGACATCGTGCTTGTCAGGGAAGAAGGCGTCGAGGTACAAAGCAGACTGACGGGGTGGCAACAGAGGCTGGAAAGTGTTGGCTTGAATATCAGCAGATCCAAAACCGAATATCTGTGCTGTGATTTCGGCGGTCTTCCCAGTTCTGTACCCATGTCGTTGGATGGCGCTATACTGCCTACCTGCTCAGATTTTAAGTACCTCGGTTCCCTCATTCAAGGCGACGGCGAAATAGATAGAGCTGTGCAGCACAGGATTAACGCAGGGTGGATGAAATGGCGACAGGTCACAGCCACAACGTGCGATACCCGAATGCCAATAAGGCTGAAGGGGAAAATTTACAAATCGATCATCCGACCTGTCGTCATGTATGGAAGTGAATGCTGGGCCGTCAAGAAGAAGGATGAAAATAAATTGCATACAAATGAAATGAGAATGTTACGATGGATATGTGGTGTGACAAGGATGGATAAGATAAGGAATGAGTATATAAGAGGAAGCCTGAAAGTAGCGCCAGTGGTAGAAAAGGTGAGAGGAAGCAGATTGGCATGGTTTGGGCATGTGATGCGGAGGGATGAAAGTCATGTCACAAAACGAGTGTTGAATATGAATGTGGAGGGACACACGGGCAGAGAAAGGCCGAATAAAAGATGGATCGATTGTGTGAAGAGTGATATGAGAATGAAAGGAGTAAGTATGGAAATGACGGCTGATAGAGAGGAATGGAACAAGAAGATTTACTGCGCCGACCCCAGATAATGGGAAATGGGCTAGAGAATGATGATGATGGATATAGAGATTGCGACCATACTTGGGCACACACTTGGGCACTATAACCTTGACTGGCCGCCGAACTGAAATTCAGTATGGAGAACATTCGTATAACCAGCGTTGAAAAATGGATAACGAAAAAGATTTGTATGCTAATTTTAAGTTAAAGATCAGAATGTTGTAATATTGCGCTTATTTTTCGTAGAGTATCGGTAATGAATCTAATAGGTCCGGCATCAAGAAAAGATCAGACAGTTTGCAAACAAATAGAAAACTTGCAATCTATGCCGTATAAATTACAAGACAAGCCATTTTTTAATTTAGATGAAGCTTTCAGATAATTCCTTGTTTATGCTAAGAAATACAAGGTTTTGTAAAGCAAAACTTAACCAGAAAATAAACCGTGAAAACATTACGTATATTTACTTTGTTTTAGTTACTTTACTTATGTTATGTATGTAATATGTGTACTTATGTATGTAATATGTGTGTAATTTTTGAAAATATATTTTATCTGCAGCTTTTAAAACTATCGGACATATGGTTTAATGGCTGAATTCATAATACACCCAAACTTAATGTTTATGCAATAAATATATGGAAGGATATCTCCAACTTCATGAACAACCCGTAAAAGTGAAACTGTTGGGGATGGGCTACCCCCGTTGTTTGGTGGATTTGCCCTAATCATTGCGATTGACAGCCGAATTGCTGAATTGATCGTTGTACCAAACGTATTCAACTTTGACGCTGCTTTTCGTCGACGCTGCTTTACGCGATGACTTGAACGTGATGGTAATATCCCAATTATATCTCATAGCAGCGAGATCAGCAAGATCTTGCGGCTAACCCATAGTCGCCTCTTACGACACACACGTTACAAAGTAGTTTACGTATCCGAATTGATGGATTCACTAACGCCGCAACCACTCATCTAATGTGATGATATGCGAGTGTGTTTTGAGGTCTTAATGCATTGTAATCATCATATTATGGACTCTATATCTAAACTTCATTCATCAGATCATAAATCGTTGAGTCGTTGTCATATGGGAAAGAGAACGTAAGTGCGCGACTACTTGCGACATTATAATTATAGATCCCACGCAGAAGTAACTTTTTATGTGATGTCTTAGCAGTCGAAAAAATTTTTGTAAATGTATAATACTTTACATTAATTTATTTGAAAAACGAATGAATTGATTTATTCATCACTATAATACTTCTCTCGTCCACTATAAATGAAACAATTAAATTAAATAAAAAACAATATTATAAACACATACAACACTAAAAGGCATCCGATTCAACTTATTACTGTAGCATTGTTTTCACAGCCACGTTTGTTACTCTGTCGGTGCTTAATATTTACTGAGTAATTGTCTGATAACTTTTTATTAAAAAAAAACAAATAAATGAGAAAAATAATAATGAAAAAGCTAAATCTCGTAATAAAAAGTAAGAAAACAAAGGTACGAGTAACAAGTCAAACGTAGGTAAATAAATTATTAAATAACAATTTCACTTTTAACGTTTGAATTAATACTCCGCCGTACTTTTCTTTATACCAAATATGTTTTCGCAGCTAATTAACTCTTTTTTTTTTCACATATCTGACATTTGAAGCTAATCGTGAAGTTATGTTTCGACTATTCAAATACTTAAAACTGCTTTCATTTAATTTTCTTTCAAGTTGGCAAAATTCACTTACAAATGTGACTAATTTGTCTTTATCTTTGCAATCCTGACTACTTAAAACATGATCGTGGCATTTAAAGTAATTCCTTTGTTTTTTAGAACGCTACGTTCCTTTTTCTCGCTATGTGATTTAAAGCTGAATCATATGAGAGTTATATATTGTTCGCTATGTGATTTAAAGCTGAATCATATGAGAGTTATATATTGTTTTCATTATAATATAATAAATAATATATCTGTTATTTTGTCATATTTTGTCTGAATAAACAAACATATAATGTCAGAAGTTTCACTTAGTGCTGACCATCTAATATATGAGATAATAAATTTTAATTAAATGAGGTTAAATTGTGCTTCAAGCTACAATTCCGCAATACGGTTTTTGCGTATCGTAAAGGTGCTTTCAAGGTTGTTATTATTAACTTCCGTTTGTGAGCTGTGCTATAAATATAATTACTTGCAAAGGTACGCTGACACTTAAGGTGTTAAAGCTTTTGACGGTCTATTTTTATCCAAATAATCTAAATTTAATTATATTTTCCTAATATGATACTTTGATATTTATTTAACTTTGGCAATAAGCAATACAATAATTGTTTTTAAGCCTCTATGTATCTCTCGTTCAGTCCTTAAATCGAGTGAGTAAATTCTAGTCAATAAATTATTATATGTATTTAATTAACGGTATTATATAGTCAACTAAATTAAAAGACAGGTTAATTTACTATTTCATTTATTCACACATCCTCGCCTATTTTGCCTGTACATTTTTTACATTTAAATTACATTCCAAACATATGAGTATTAGATTTGGTGACTAAGTAGGTTATCACAGTTTCCATCCATGCGCAAGTCCGTGAGCGTAACCGCCGATAGCGGCCAAGGCGACGGGTGCATGGATGAGGGGAGCGGGGTGAGTCTGGGAGATGGACTGAGTGGATACGGAACGGCTGCCGGCGATGGCGGCGTGTCCACCTAAGTAGGCGGGTCCGACGGCGTGACCACCTAAGTAGGCAGGTCCGGCGGCGTAGGCGACGGGACCAGCAAGGGCGGCATGACCCGCATATGCAGCTGGGCCAGCGATGGCAACGTGACCAGCCAGTTGCTTAGCTAACACGGGGGCAACACCGGCGGCGGCTCCGTCCAGCTGGGCCTCGGCGGTCTTCACGGCGTCAACGGCTTGCCACGAGTGGTCTTCGGCGGCGTTGGCGGCTTGTCCGTGAATTTCAGAGGCCTGGTCGTGCAATTCGCGGGCAGCGTCGACGGCGGCACGGGCGTGGTCGGAGGCCTCGACGTGAGCGTCGATGGCAGCGCCTTGGATATCACCGGGTGAGATGGTGGGCAAGGCGGGGGCGGCGTGGGCGACGGCCAGGGGAGCGGCGTGCGCCAACGCTAGGGGCGCACCGTAACCCAATAGGCCATGGCCGTAAGGTGCGGCCAGCAGGGCGCCAGAAGGCGCAGCTGCGGCGCAGGCGAGGACGGCGGCGGCGACAATCTGCAAAGAAAAAATAATCCCATTCAAATCCCATCCACCGTATTCCAATTGTTATAATCCAATATTCAAGTCACGTCACTAATGTTAAAGCACAACACTATTCACGTAACACAATTTTAAGAGGCAGTCGCAACTAACCAGAACTCTCATCGTGCACTTCTGTGGTAGACTGCTCGAAGGCTACTGATTGCTCTCATTTGGTCGCCGCGGGTTTTTATAGTAAAACCGAGCGTGGTGTGAAACGGAACGCGCGTAAAAAAAGTAAGTGGTCGCTCTCAAGGGCGGGAAGGGTGCAGGAAGCACGGCAATTTTTACGGATAGATACGTGTTCGAATTTCGAAGTAGCCTCGGCCCCGTATATTTGCGGTCAGTGTCAATTATCACATTAAAAATTAACTACAGATATTAAGTTTGTTTAATCATTACAAGCTTAATATTCCATAATTTATAAAGTAAAATTTACTTATTTATGTTGTCGTAGGTTATGAGTTCACATCTTGAGAAAAACCTATAGGTTTTATATTTTTTTTTTTTTTTTTTTTTTTTTTTTATAGAAGAGGGGGCAAACGAGCATGCGGCTCACCTGATGTTAAGTGACTACCGCCGCCCATGATCAACCGCAACACCAGGAGAATTGCGGGTGCGTTGCCGGCCCTTTAGAAAGGAGTAAGCTCTTTTCTTGAAGGTCCCCAGGTCGTATCGGTCCGGAAAAATCGCCGGTGATAAACTATTCCACAGAGAGGTTGTACGTGGAAGAAAGCTCCTTGTGAAACGTACAGTGGTGGACCGCCAAGCATCCAGATGGTGTGGATGGTATCGGGACGTTTGCCGTGTCGTGCGTTCACGAAATTTGGCGGCTGGGATTAATCCGAACAATTCCTCAGAGCACTCCCCGTGATAGATGCGATAAAATACGCAAAGAGATGCAACATCTCTTCGCAACGCCAGTGAATCGAGCCGATCGGAAAGCACTCGGTCGTCGATATACTGTCGGTCTCAATGAAGTATGATTTCCGCTTCGAAGAATATATTTACATGAAATTAAAGACGTCACTTATAACTTAAGCTAATGTAATACATAACTAAAACAAATATAAAGGTTTATATAACTAACTAGGTTTACTTTATTATATCACACGAAAAATAAGTAATTTTAAGAATACATTGTTAAATAGGTAAAAAATCTTAATGATGAGAAAATGTTTTTACCGTTGAGTAGTTTAAATGTGAGCAGTTAATTACATAAAAGACCTACTTTGGTATTTTTAATGTAGATTATGCCCTTTTTTGATGATTATATAGATTTGTATTTACTGACAGGTGTGTTAGCTAATATTGATTTTTACTTACTTTTGCCTTCTATAGTCCTCCATTTACGTGCCAACGAAGTGACAACGCAACGGTGATGTGATATTAAAGTGTCTGTAATGCATGGAATTATATCGCAATGTCTTCCATCCCATAACAGAGTATTCAAAGAATTTTGAACTTTATTTCTTTACATAATATTCACTAAAATTGAGTAAAAACTATTGTGGGAACGTAATAAACATTAGGTCAACCGTGAGTACAATCTATCTGTCGCATAACCAGGCCTACACATGCCATAAACCATAAATTATATGTTTGTCTTACTGCCAAAAAAAGTTAGAAGCTTTTATATATTTATCATTCACTATAGTTTTTTTTTTAATTATGGCAGTGTCTTTTTTATTAAAGACCTAAATATTACTAAATACGTTTACTAAGTTTTCCAACCTATAAATTCAGTGGGTATCAAAAATGTGTGATTTAAGTAAATAAATTGCATTGTAATATCTCTTGCAATCCCCTATTGCAATTATTATACAAGGTATAACGTAGTACTTTAATCTGGTCTATGCAACTTTCACCGCCACACCTTTAGTGCATAGCAATGCGGTTTTTGGACAAAACATTGGGTGGGTACGTTTTGCGAATAACCAATTTTGTACAAAACAAGCAAACTATATCAACTGTAAATCTATTTATTTTTATGGAAATAAGGGAGATAAATGAGCCGTCCATCTGATAGCTAGTGGCTGCTATGACATATCTGTGTGGCAAATTTGGGTCGTAAAACACATAATACTTATGGGTCAATAACTATCGCATACTATGCGTAAAGTCCTTCTTGCAGAAACAGGTGGCGAACGTTTGTTTCATGTGCTTCGTGCACGGCGAGATTATGTTGAGAGTTGGCTCATCTTCACCTGCACCATACAGTCGACTCTTGTTATGCTTCGGGGTTATAGTTATATAGTTAAGTTTTATTGCCCGTCAGTATATCTGTTAGCGTTACCGTTATAGCCTATTTAAGTCCAATGCTGAACATAGCGCTCCCGCATAGTTGCCACATAGGAGGGATATTTGCCATAGTTGCCACGTTTGGCAGGCGGGTTGGCATCCTCAGTTTATTTTTTATTTTTAGTGTCATCTCCTACTTTGATTCCCTCTGTCGCCTCTTACGACACCCAAGGCATTATATGGGGTAGTGGATATTCTTACACCGCCACTGCACGGTATCTTCAGTATAATGGCAAACGTATTTTTGCCGGTTTCGGCATCTAATCACCAAATGGTGTTTCTGTTCAGCGGTTGTTTGTGGGATACCCATCTTGAGGAGAAAAAGTTGGTCATACGTAAAAGTTTTCATTGCTGCTGAACCGCTGATGCTCTGCAAGAACGTTTAATTTAGTGATTGAGATAAGCGGGGACCTGTCTGGTGCATCTTTTTCAAAGCTTCCCTATGATGTTAATGATATCATGATTCCATTTATCTGAATCTACAAGACTTTTAAACTATTTTCCCTATTTGACTTTTCTAAGCCCGAATTATAAATGTTTGCGTGTACCCGAATGGGGATTCAAAACGGGGGGAGAAAATTCTTACGTCCATAATATTAAATACATATTTGTTTCTGTTTCCCTTAAAAATTTTCCAAGAACCAAAACCAAAACTACTGGTCAGATCTTGATCAAAGTTATATGCGAACACATGAGAAGCACCAGCTTACAAATTAAAAAAAGGACATCAAAAATAGGAAAACATACAGTCGAATTGAGTACCTCCTCCTTTTTTGAATTCGGTTAAAACTATGCCAGTGGAGAGATTCACTTAAAGTAGCAGCCCGATTGATTTTAAAACATTTCACATATGACGTCGTTGTCTATCATTTGCCTGCGGTATCCGAGTCCAGCCTACATGCATCAATGCAATGAATAATTTAAAGCCTCGAGGCGTTTCGTCATCGTGCGAAAAGTTAACAACCACTGCGAAGTGTTAATACGTGTATTTTCGCACGTAATTTGGCAACAGTTATTTTCAATTACTGGATAAAACAATGTGTTATAATTATGCACGCTCTCTTCAAGTTTCGTATCATAGACAAGGTTGAGATATATATTATCAGTGCTTTTAGACGTACGAGAGTCGGTTGATGAAATGGCCGACAGTGTGTTTGCTTAGTGTGGGCGGCAACATCGTTGGACAATTTTCTTAAAGGAAATACAAATTGTTCTCAAGGCGCGGTGCAAAATGCTTTTATTAGCTTTGTAGAGTCCAGATACGCAGAGTTATGTCACTAAGGCATTTGTTTTTCTTTAAAAGAGGCGGCAAACGTATCGACCGCCGCCCTCTAACAACTTCAACGCCAGGGAATTGCACATGCATTGCCGGCTTTTTTTAAATGGAGTAAGCTCATTTCTTCAAGGTTGCTTAGGGTCAGCTCACAATAAGTCATGACGCGACGCGACGCGACGCGTTCTATTTAAGATAATAGTACAAAATATAACTTTATTTACTATACAAAAGATACACATTTTACTGAGTTAATTCTAAAATATCCCAAGGTGTCGTGCTACGCCGCCTTACACCTTGAAATGCCTCGTGGCGTAGCGTGACGTAGCGTGGCGCAGCGCGGCGCATTACGACGTAGTGGTACTTCGTCGGTAAGCGCAGCGTGCAAATGCGATAGGCTGCCAGCGACTTCACGATGCGCCTCGAAACGTCGCCATGCGTCTCGCTCTTCAAGAATCGTCGTGTCACGTCTCGGTGTGTACTGGCCCTTACGCTTCGCGTACACCATATCCGTCATCGACCGAAGTTTGCACGAGCGACAACTGCCGAACTCGGACGATCGAATCAAATACTTGTAAAACAAAGAGAGCGCGTACACATACACGACCGTCATCGTCCGATAACGTACGAAAACGGTCGATCAACCGTCGAATCCGAACTCGCCCGACTGCCGGCGTCTACAGTGCAAATTGAGTGTATTTATAATGTAATTTAATCATTTTGTCTTTGTTCTGTTATTTTTGTCAGTGTTGTTATCTCCCTAAACAACTATTTATTTATTTATTTATTTCTACCTCTGTCTTTACAGGCATTCCTAATACGACAGTGTAGGCACATAAAACTATCTAATTTAATAAGTACAGAACACAACTTATCAACTATTAATATGATTATTATATCATTATTACTATGGATATTGAAAATAGAAAAATGGAAAAGAATACCCGCAATGTTCAATGTCGGCACAAGTGGTACACTGTTGCAGTGTAAGCACACGTCCGAGTTACTTGTCCGGGTAGTTCTGTCCGTCATCGTCCGAAAAATCGGTTTTAGGGTACACTTATCGTTAGTATTATCGGTTCGGATAAATCGCCGATGGTAAACGACTCCCCGAAGAGGTCGTGCGAGGAAGAAAACTCGTATTAAATAAGCTTGGCGTAAATTATCTCCCTCGAAATGACAGAAATGTATATATGATGGATAAATATTTCTTTTGAAAAATAGTTTTACGCGTAGAGACTGGCGTTTAATCCTAGCGTCGAATTTAAGGAATATGTAATAAAATATTCCAAAATATTCAAAGGAGTGTGCTCCTTAGCCAAGTCATTGTATTTGAGCAACAAAATAAAGACTGCTTCTAATAAAATTAAAGTGACATGGAGTAAAATTAATAGTGAAACTGGTAGGGTAAACTCTCGCAATTCAAACTACCAGTTAAGTTTTAACAATAAATTAACTAAATCAGATTCCGGATGTTGCAATGGTTTTTGAGAAATATTTTACTGATATTCCGATCATAACCACTAAGCCACTGAATTCTTCTCCTGCCGTCGCTGAATCATTACTTAAACAAAATGTAAATGTGTGTACAAAGAATTTTACGTTTCATAAAGTGTCATCAAAAGATATTGTAAAATATTTTAAGACTCTTGATATTAAGAAAACCGCCGATCTGTGAGGGATTTCTGTTAAAGTTATTGCGTCTATAATAGATACAATTGCACCTCAACTATCTATTATTTTTAATACTAGTATCGAATCTGGTGTGTTTCCTGATTTAATGAAGCATAGTAAAGTAATACCTTTATTTAAATCTGGTAGTACATTGGACCCCGCTAATTTTAGACCTATTTCTGTACTGCCAACACTTAGTAAAATTTTTGAAAAAATTATTCTTGATGAAATGTTAATTTTTTTTAATGCAAATAATTTACTTCATAAAAATCAATTTGGTTTCACAAGGGGTCGCTCGACAACTAATGCTGGTGTTGAGCTGATTAAATATATATTTAATGCATGGGAGAATTCAGAGTATGCTTTGGGTGTGTTCTGTGACCTATCCAAAGCCTTCGATTGTGTTCACCATGAAACATTAATCAGGAAACTTCAACACTACGGTGTAAGAAGCGATGCTCTTAAATTATTAATTATTTCATATTTAAGTGACAGAACGCAAAAAGTTAATGTTAAAGTTAAAAAATAGTATGAGATCTTCCGGGTCGATTGTACAAATATGCGTACCTCAGGGCTCAATTCTCGGTCCCTTTCTGTTTCTTGTATATATTAATGACTTACCTTACATAGTAGAGGATAACCATGATATAGCATTATTTGCTGATGTTACTTCATTAATTTTCAAATTAAAACGACAGTTATTAAATTACGACAAAGTAAATAATGCTATAGCTAAGTTAGTCAATTGGTTTAATGTTAATAATTTGCATTTGAATGGAACTAAAACTAAATGTATGAAATTCGTAACTCTTAATGTTAAACATGTCAATACGAATGTAATTTTAAATGGGGAGGAACTGAGTCTTGTTGATACCACCATTTTTCTTGGAATCACACTGGACGCAAAACTTCAATGGCTCCCCCATATATCAAAACTAGCTAGCAGACTTAGTTCTGCAGCATATGTTGTAAAAAAGATTAGAACTCTTACCAGTGTTGAAACAGCTAGAATAGTTTACTTTAGTTATTTCCATAGCATTATGTCGTATGGTGTTTTGCTATGGGGACACGCGACTGACACTGCAATTGTATTTATTTTACAGAAGAAGGCCATTAGAGCAATATCCTATACTATTAAACGAGCAATTCTTATATATATGTATATATATATATATATATATATATAATCGGGATCTCGGAAACGGCTCCAACGATTTTCATAAAATTTAGTGTCCAGGGAGTTTCGGGGATAATAAATCGATCTAGCTAAGATTTATTTTTAGAAAATGTCTTTTTGTCCGTGTTTTTAGGCAATTAAAAACTGCTACAATATAGTTAGAATAAGAAGGTAAATTTTGACAGTTTGGTAATGATTATAAATAGCTTATTGGTATAATGGGCGGTCACAAAATCGTAAAACCCCGGTTCGAGCCCAGACCGACCGACCGACTTTTTTATTTTTTTTTCAAGTTTCTTTCTTTTTTGAGAAAATATATTTTTTTCGAGCCCTTTTTTTAGTATTTTTTAAAAACACGAAAATTTAAATAAAAATAATTGCACTCATGATTTTATATTCAAATAACCAGTTCAGTTTTTTCTGTTATGTCGCTAAGATCAAAAAATATTATTTATAATTCATCAGTATGTAATTTGTATCTAAATATAATTTCCAAAACACACGAATTAAAAAAATCGAGCGAAAAATACCGAGCAAAGCTCGGTCAACCGGGTACTATAATTTAAACCAAAAGAGTCACTGAGACAAAAATTTAAGGAAATTAATATGTTAACTCTGGCCTCTCAATACATTTATGAAAATGTAATGTACGTACACAAAAATAAAAGTAGATTTGCGAAAATAAGTGATATTCGTTCTGTAAATACTAGGAGCAGACACAAGCTAGTAATACCAGTTAATCGACTCCACCGAGCCAGTAATTCATTCTTGGGGCGACATATACGCTTTTATAACAAAATCCCAGAAAATATACTAAATTTGTCATACACCAAGTTCAAAAATGTTATTAAAATAAGGTTATATAAAAAGGGTTATTATAATATTAAGGAATTTATGGATAATAATAACCCCTATGAAGGGTGATCGCTACCAAGCTATTTCTAATTTGTCTTGTGTTGTTAATTGTAAACATGATTGTAAGCTATTATTGGAAAAAAAATAGTCCCGCTGGGTTTCTTGCTGGTTCTTCCCAGGACAGAGGTTTTTTTTGTGAACCAGTGGTAAATTAAAAAAAATTAACTTTCAATAAGTATTTGTTATAATCTACTTTGAATAAAAAAGTTTCTGTTTCTGTTTAATCAAATAATTACTTACAGATCAACTGAATGGGCTGTGAATTTTGTGTGATTTCAAATGTTACTTATTCAATGGACTGTGGAGTGTATGTCAAGGCAAAAAAAAGCGTTTATTTTATATTCTGTGTATTAAATATCTTGTTGTTTAATTTACCGCATAGTGGCGGTTTAATAATATCCACTGCCCCACATCATCCCGTGGGTGTCGTAAGAGGCGACAGAGAGAAATAGAAGATAGGTAGCAGCGTCTTCTTAATAACGACTAAAAATAAAAAAGCTCCGGTTGAAGACCCGCTTGGCAAACGTAGCAACTATGGCAAATATCCTCCTATGAGGCAATATACCAAGGAAGGCCTGTGTTCAATTTTAATGGGCCGTAAGGGCAGTTGAATGTGAATTACAGCTTGTTTAATATACAAACTTAAAATCAAATTATTATTGAATTATATTATATGATGATTACGGTCGAATTTCGAGCAATGGTTAAAAACCAGTATAATATGGTATAGAAAAATGTTTATTTATATATCCCGCGTGCATGACTTAAAAAAATAAACATCCGAATTGAGAACTTCCTCCTTTTTTCATTTGGTTAAAATCATTGCAATACATGCAGTAAACTCCCATTTATTTCGATAAACAGATATATACGTATTGTACGCAAAATTTTAAATATTTCAACGTTAGACAGTCAAGTTAGTACAGTAAACAGCGAGTATATTTAACAGCGGTCGTGGTAATTCGACCTTTACCGACCAGCTATACTTAGTCGGTTATTAGCCGCATAACGTAATAGATCTAAAATGCTAAGATACAATTATATAGGATTGGCGTAATGGTCGTTTTGGGTACATTACGAGGTTACAATTGTATCGGACATGAGTGGGGAAGGATTTATTGTGCAAACGGCTAACTGGAGCGGGCTTACGCAATTACTGACGAATATTCCTTTGTTTAAATTTGAACATAACGCTTACTTTTATCTCCACCCTTGGCAACTCCTTACGTGATAACCAAAATATAAAATTTTCTGCTGCGTCTGATTATTGCGTCAATTATTTGAGGTTTGGCTAGCGGCGATAGTAACACTAGTTCAAAAGGAAATTCTGTTCGTTTATGTATATTTTGTCTTTCTATGCTTGAGTTTTGGACCTGAGATTGAAGACCAATAACTTTTCCTTTTTTCATTATTTCTAGAAGGATATCGCGTCTGCACTCTTAATTAACCAACTGCCTAGTGTAGGTCAAATATAGGCTATGCTAGCCTTGTCAGCTATTTAGGCTAACCTTTTTTTATAGAATAAGAGTAACAAACAAACGGACAAAGATTCTACCTGATGGTAAGTAGATTCTGTGGCCTATAGACATCTTCATCTATCGTCAATTAAGAATCACAATGCAGATGCGTTGTCACCTCCACTAAGATGGAATGGCTCGTTTCTAGTGAAAAGGGTCTTACCTAGCCTTACAAGTCTAATACATTCCTATTCAATATTTCAATGAGGTTCAGAAACGAGCACAGAACCAACCTGATGTTAAGTAGATGCTGTGGCCCATAGGCACGTAGGCCCGTATAAAGTATCAAAAGGAAAAACTCTTTATGTTATTTTTAAATCATTAAATTGTCATTTAATATTTATACGTGGTAGAGCTATGCTGCAGTTATATTAGTGGTATAGTTGTAGCACAAATGGGTCGGCTCGACCGGGGAAGGACCACGCTCTCACGGAATACCGGCTTAAAATAGTAGCTTAACGCTGCTGTGTTTCGTATGGTGAGTGTAGAGAACCGGAAACCCTTTTGGAAACGAGGCTTTCCATCTTAGTCCTCACGGGTGACAACGCAATCGCATTTTGATTCGTAATTCGTAAAAATTCGTCTATGGGCCACAGCACTGTGACTGTGTGCTCGTTTTTCACGCTATCCTATAAAAAATGTAAACTTAAATCATTTAAATGTGAGTAATTGATTGAGTGTTAAGAAATGATTACATCTGTAATTATAATAAGTTACATCCGCTGAACAAGTCATATCGATTATCTTTTTTTATAATTCATACTCTATTAGTTAACGTCACGATTGCATCAATGACTATCGCGTTCGATTCATCTCAATCGCTTGGTTACGTATGCAGCATACCAAGTATCGTGTTAAGAAAGATCACTTCACACAGACCGCCGTGTTATTGTCTGTTCCATCATGTAGATCTAGACCAGATCGCAGGACAGCCATGCAGGAAGGCTGCGTCACGCCTCGCCATTCACTAGCAAATGTGGCCTGTGTCGGCGAGAAGCCTGGTAAAAAATATAAGCGGCAGCGGGTATAAATGTTTTGGCACATTAATAGTGTTCAATAATCGTATTTTGTGACGAGGATATCCTTCTTAATTTTAATAACAAGTAATTAGAAAAGATTATTTATTTTAATCTCTTTTTATATACTTAAATATCTTATTTAAGGTTACAAAATTATATCATAATAAAAATATGTAGTTGTGGAACTATTCTTATCGGCAAATGATTCTCTAGAACTCTGTTACGACCTGCGATTTAATCCCAGTCAGATTCTTGTGGTATCTTATTAAAATAATTTAATAGATAAAATTTAACTTTAAATACAAAATGATCTTCATTTGTGTTACTTAAGTTTTTAAGAGTACGAAACAAATTGATAAAACTTACGACTAATTATTTTTGGAGGAACCTCCATATAAGTACGAGGAAGTATATACGTATATTGCTCGCTTCCGTTTATAACAAAGCCCGAACCTTTCACCCCGCATTCCTTCAATCATGGCCGCTGCCGGACACAATGATATAAGTTGATATAACATGACCTCGGCGGGGACACCGACTTTTATTGCAATATTATAATTGAATCGGTATAAATACAGTAACCCGTCAATAATACCTTTATTTCCATGATAATAAGGTTTTGTAAAATATCGTGTAAGTTATTTCGACTGCCTTTTAATTTTGTTTTCGAATGTAATGACGTGATAAATGTGGTATTTAGTTCTGACAACGGGGGTTCTGAGGCTTATATAAAAAAATTGACAGCATGTTCTGTTCTTATTAATTAAACGTAGGGCTCTGGCAGTCGATATATTATCGACGTAATTGTTAAATAATTTTTTAAATTATTTAAATACATTACCGACACACCAGAAATTTCCCAGAGTCTTGGAGGCATCTGACATAATCGTAAATTACATTATGTATATTCGTAGGTGCGTCTGTTTTGTACATATTCGTGTAAGTTACTAGTGATCGTGTAACTTCTAAACGCTTTAACCGAATTTAGTCATATTCACACAATATATTTTTTCTGATATTTGTTTTCCGTTTGCCATGTCTATAATAACTACTACATGTACTACCACCTGCTTGGCACCCTATAATCAATAAAATTAAAACTAAACCAAAGCATACCACTGCAAGACTTCAAGACACAGTCAGTTCATTTTGCATAGATCGGCCTATAAACAATAATTAAAAAGCTGAAGGTACTCCGAGTTTAACAATGACATCGGGACGTCAGTCATCTCAGTCCCCCGCAACCATGGGTGCTGAAAAGCATCCGAAACGTCGGGAATTAAAAATAATTAAAAATAAACGCGATAAAATCCGTAGTTTTAATCAATGTGTAGTGTTCGCGTGAATATAAGAAATCATTACCAATAAGACAGTTGTGTTAGCACAACTACTCCTGTGGTACCAGTGATTTCACTAAACGGAATGCTGTTGGGGATGGTTATTCGAATATGAGATTTAGGGTATCATTCAACACCAGCGTAAAGTAGAAGCTTAATGTTGCTTTATTGAGGTGTACATATATTTCTTTAAAATAGAGTAGTGTATTTTGCGAGATTGTGGTCCTTCCCCGGTCTAGCCGTTCGAACCGGTCGGTTACGAGCATACTACACTACTACGGATACTATACCCGCCTGGAGTCAACTCCAAAAAATAAGGTTACGTGTGCCTTGCGCCCCGTGTACCCAGGCTTATGATGGAATTCCTCATAATGGAATTCCACATGTTAATTTCTTTAAACAACGTTAACTCTACTAGAAATTTCTCCCGAATCGTGGAGGCGTTTTACATATATAAATAGCACAGGAACAAATCTTAAGACCGAGAACAACTACTCGTATTTATGGGCTAAACAAGTAGCTGTACCGTGCGGGAAAGAACCTACGGCGGCCCGTGTCTCTGCATTCAAATTACTGTGATATTACGTCGTCATAATATAATAGCTGCAGATACCAATATTATACCCGCCCTATTAATTCAAACAATTTATTCCAAGAAATTGCCTCAACCTGTAGCAATTTCGTGCTTTGAATACACGTGTCTAAATTGTTGAAATCGCTAAGGCATTAAATTAGATATTTATAAATTGATTAAATGACCACGCTGCAGTCAAGCTAAATTAAATTACTCTTTGTACAGTTAGTACTCTTATTATCTTAGTGTAGGGGGAACAATTATTTTCAAGTTATATATTATATTCTCTCGGCAGTTCTTCCTTATAACAATATCGCTAATTCTAAAATCCTTTCTAAAAAATCGTCATTAATAATGTCTTTCAGACAAAATTTCGATCTCGGCGGCCAGTCTCAACTGAAACTAACCACCTGCAAAGGACAGAAACATAGTGCACGAATGTTTGCACAAATATAAGTTTTTTTATAGCATAGGGTCACAAACGAGCACACAGTCCACCTGGCGGTAAGTGGTTGCTGTGGCCTACAGACATCTACATCTATCCTCGATTACAAATCAAAACGCAGATGCGTTGTCACCCCTGAGGACTAAGGCGGAATGCCACGTTACCAGTAAAAAGGGTCTCTGGTTCTCTACACTCACCATACGAAATACAGCCCATTAAGTTACTATTTCACGCTGGTATTCTGTGAGAGTGTGGTCCATCCCCGGTCGAGCCGACCCATTCGTGTTACAACTATACTTCTAATATAACTGCAGCATAACTACCATGTATAAAAATCTCTATTGCCGCACTATCATAGTTCAATATGACAAAAATCCGATACGAACGGAGAGGGATCAGGTGCAGAATCAACAGCTTTAGCAGTTTTAGCAGCCTGTCAGAAAATTGGCGGTGTACTTCACCCCCGTGCCTCGGAAAGCACGTAATGCCGTTGGTCCTGCGCCTGATCTCTCTCCCGGTCGTGTTGGTTTACCGTCCCATCGGATTACGAGAATGAGGGAATAGAGAGTGCACCTGTACTTGCGCATACATTTGGGCACTATAATCCTGTCCTGCGCCGATGGCTAGCCTCCGTTGAGGCAGGCCGCCATGGCTGAAATTCGGTCTGGAGGACATTATTGTTGCATTGCTGAAATGATATGTTGTTTCTTTTTGTTGTAGATTAGTGTTATAAAATATAATATTTTAACTGACTTGACCACAATTCCACCTTACCTTAGTAAGTGGTACTGAAGCCCTAGATGGTAAATCGCACTGTCTGAGCGTAGCAAAGACTTCACTCACTTTGCATTGTAGAGACCCAGATTTTAATCAGACGGAAAGACAGACGCCGGCAAATATATATAACATAGCTATTAGAGTTTAAGTTCTTGTACTTGTTGACAAACTGATCTCAGTTTGGAGAGAAAATTATTGTGGTAAAATGTGCCTAATTTTGTTCGAATAAATTAAAAAAACTTTTGGTAAATCCAAATGTGCATGCCTTAAGCGCTCATGTTATACGTCAAATTTTAAAGTATTTTAAATACACACAAGGTTTCACAAATAACCTTATTACAATTACTACTAATTTTTCATTCATTTTATGTCAAACGTCAATAAAGAAAAGCTTGAAAAATCCAAAGTGCACGACTCATAAGCGAGGTTTAGATTAGCAACAAAACTTGCAGAAGTTAACTTGTGCAAGCTATTCCTACCGTGTAAACAATCACGTCAAGCTCACTTCCGCAAGTTTTGTAACTTGCAGGACTTGCTGCAAGTCGCAAGTGTAAACACTATTTTGAAACTTCTGGCAGTAACTTGCGGTTTATTTTGCTTGCAAATAGAAGTTTAAAGTTGCTGAGCAAGATTTCAGGTAAAAAAGTTTAGATGATACTGTGCGGCTGATAGAGAAGTATGAACAACACAGATAATTATGGGATACGAAATGTTTATGCAGTTTATCTTCCCACCTGAGTTCTGATCTGATCATCTGAGAGATGATTGTGGATACCAACATTATTTCTTCTTAATATCCACTTTGAATAAAACTGTTATTTACGGATTTTATCGCGTGTAATTACTTTAATTTATTTTTATTATCCCGACGTTTCGGGTGCTTTACAGCACCCTTGGTCACGGCGGCTGAGATGTTTGACGTCCCAATGTCATAGTTAGTCCGGCTACCTTCAGTTTTTGAATATTAATTTTTGGTCCGATTTACGCAAAACGAGCTTATAGTATCATGGAGTCTTGCAGTGGTATGCCTGGGTTTGGGTTTAATTTTGTTAATTATAGGATCCCAAGCAGATGGTAGCACCCAACCATCTTCTCTATTGATATTTGGATGTTTTTTAATTTCAATAGCCTCGCGTATCATCCTTCATTGAAAGAATTTTTAACAGAATTAATTATCTTAAAACGATCGGAAATCAACTTTAATATTACTTTAATTTTTAGATATTAGTACTAAGGCATTATCGTAAAAACTAGTCTTTTTACCTGACTCATTAATAAAAAAAATTCACATCAACTTTATTTCGTTTTCAAAGAGTTTTGCATCTAGTTATAACCAGTATTTTTATTTAGCATTCACCAAAGTACACCTTTCAGGTCACTCCATAAATTCCAAGACATATAAGTAAGTATATTTATATATAAATCTTACTTAATTTTAGCGAAACCATATATTGTAATGAAAATCTGTGATTATAAAATTAATAATAATTTTATAATCACAGATTGATTACTTGGTCAAGTATGTATCAAATATGGTTTTTGGAATATTTTGTATTTCTACAGCGATCGATATTTTTCATCATGAGCCGCTACAAACAAACGATACAGTAACCCAGTTAAGATTATTTAGTAAAATATATTATTACAAGGCTGCCCAAACACCGAAAATTTCGGAATTTCTCAGCCGAAAAATTAATTATATTTAAACAAAACAAGATTAAACTGCCATTTACATTCCATAGCTTCCCACACGATAGATGAAAAGATTGAAAAATAGATTGAGTTGAACAATTGATATTTTCAAATGCTATCGGTTTTACCCATCCATGCGGACTTGATAAATCTACAACATAAGCCATTAAAACTACTTTTTAATGTAAAAATAGCAATTAATCGATTTAAAAAAGTGTTACAATGTGCTTTTTATATCATTTATATATGTTCAATGTGATTGTTAGATACGATTTCATGTGACAAAACGTTAAATTCTTGATTTTTAGGCGTTAGTAGAACATACATGGGCGCTTTGCGCTTAAGGCATGCAAAAATATGTCATGATATTCATTAATGTTATGTGACGTTATGCTTAATGATTTCTTATATTTACGCGAACACTACACATGATTAAAACTACTTTTACGGATTTGACGTTTATTTTTACTTTTTATTTTTAATTCCCGACGTTTCGGGCGCTTTCCAGCACCCATGGTCACGGGGGACTGAGATGGTTGACGTCCCGATGTCATTGTTAAACCCGGAGTACCTTCAGCTTTTTTTTAATTTTAATTTTTTTTGATTTAAAAACTTGCTTGGTTTTATATCGCGTCGTATTACAATATATAGTATATAGAAGTTTCTAATAAGACCTGATTGTACATGATACAATAAAACTGATCATAGCTATAGCATGGATCAGGCGAACGAAAATGTTTAAGAAAGAAAGAAAACTTTCTTAAGTTTGGGCATCGCGTTTAAGGGAAAAAGGTCTTTCTCTTTGAATCTTGTTACAGTTTTTAATGTGTGACCTAGTATGGGTTCCAATTTGCTTACCACGGGAAATGTATACGCATTTATTAATGACAAACGGGCACCTGAACATATGTGAATGCTATACATCTTATCCATTAATTCCGATTAAGAATCACATGCAAATAGATGCGTTATTGCCGTTTAGATCTTAGATGGGAAGCCAATAAAATTTTTTTTGCGCCCGAAGCAAATATGGGCAACCCTCCGGAAAGCGGGGGAGGGAGGTGAGAAATGCTCATAGCATACCACGCAGCCGGCTGCGTGGTTATGTGGAGACTTTTACCCACTAAACCACACCTTTTAGGGACTGGCTTAACGGGCCAACTAGAGATCTCTAAGCCGTATACGGACGCGACCCTCCTTGGCAGAAAGGAAGGCGCAAGCGGCTAAAAGCCGCTTAGAAGTGTGCCTAATTAAGGCAGATTAAGGGATGTGTTATGTAGGCTCGGTCTGAGCCGCCAGGAGGCAGTGCAGGTCAGTCGAAAGCTTGTTGGGGAGTCCGAGAGAGAGTTTCTCGATCTGCGCACACTATAGCGAGTGTGGATAGGGGCTGCATAGGCAGCTGTCTCACGGATGAGATGATTTGGGTGGGACTCTGAGGCTTTGAAAAAACTCTTAGAGAGTGATTTAAGGAACTGCTGGATTATTGGGAGCTCTAAGTCTCTGTGTAGGTAGGCATTACGGACATAATAGGGCGAGTTAGTGGCCCTACGACAGAATAGATTTTGAACTCTTTGAAGTCCATTTATAACTTTGGGTTTAGCATGTGCGAAAATGGGAGCCGCGTAGGTCATGACAGGTCGTATGCAGACCTTATATAGGGTTCGCTTGTTGCGGAGAGACATTTTACTGTGTCTGCCCAACATGCTGTTTAGCCTACCCATGTAAAATCGCACGGTGCGAGTTACATTCTTGATATGGGGCTCGAAAGTGAGCCTTGCATGTTAACGCCTAAGTATTTGGCTTTTGTTTGCCATGGGACAGGGGTTCCTAACATCCCGATTGGCGGAGTGGCGGTGAGACGGCGTCGTTTATATTTGAAGCAAACGGCGGAGCTCTTCTCCGGGTTTACGTCGATACGCCATTTTTATAACCAAGCTCCTAAATCGTTGACTGACTTTTGTATCTTGTTCCGAATCTGTGGCAGTGAGTTGTCTTTAGAGTAAAGGGCTGTGTCATCTGCGAAGAGGGCTAGTTTAACACCATTCGACGGGATAGGGATGTCGTTGGTGAATAGTATATATATGGGGGGGGGCAAGCACAGAGCCTTGAGGGACACCGGCTTTGATTTGGCGAGTAGGGGATAGCGTGCCTTCGTGTCTAAAACGAAAGGTACGATCCTTCAAATTCAAAAAGGGAGGCCTAAGTCGTACAATTTGGTAGATAAGGCCCTCATGCCAGACTCTGTCGAATGCCTTGGCAATGTCGCAAAAGACCGCGATGGTCTTTTGACGACGAGGATAAAAACCGCTAAGGATATATTCCACTATGTGGTGAACTTGCTGGGGGCACGAGTGTTTGGCACGAAACCCGAATTGTTGAGAGATGACAAGAGGGTCGCCGTCTGTGGGAAACAAATGGAGCCGAGAATAACTCGTTCGAAAAGTTTGCCCATGGCCTTGAGGAGGCTGATGGGACGGTGCTTGGAGGGGAGGTGGTGAGGTTTGCCTGGCTTGGGAATGCCAATGACAGTTGCCTCTTTCCAAGAGGTGGGAAAGTAGCTGAATTCGAAGCAGGCGTTGAAGATTATGGCCAATAAGGCGATCACCTGCTCCGGAAAGTGTTTGCACCCGGTGCTTTTTTGGGCTTAAGTCCTTTGATGGTAGATGAAATCTCATCTTTGGACACAGTGATAAGGTCAGAGGCGGTGGGGGGCGAGTTCCGGCGACGGACCTCGTCCTCCACTAGTTGGATATGTAGGGGGTCAGTGGGTTGTGAGCTGGGAGAGCATTGAGCGGCGACGCTGTCGGCGAAGCACTCGGCCTTTTCTTCGTCCTCTAAGGCAATAGAGCCGTCGGGACGAAACAGAGGGGGAGTGTGCGTGATAGCGTCTATCCGGAGGGCTCTCGCCATCTGGTAGTATGATGTGTGAGAGGGGGAGATTTTCTCCATGAGATTGCCCCTTTCGAGGTTTCTGAAGTCTTTGAGGCGGTAACGGAGTTTGCGTTGAAGGCGATGGGCTGCGAGTCTATACTCGGGAGTGGGATAGCGTGCAGCTCTACGGAGGGCAGCTTTTTTGGCTTTGAGTGGGTTGCTAACATCTAGGGGAAGACTAGTTTTAGCAACCGGGGCAATCTTTTCATTCTCTTTAAGAGAAGATGTTATAAGAGAGGTGAGATTTACGACGATTGTCGAGGACGTCGGAAGAAAGGGTTATGGGAGGGTCCGGAGAGTCTATAGCCGAGGCTAGAGACTTCCTGAAGCCCTTCCAGTTGGTGTAGGTTTTGGAAGTGGGAGTTGGAGATGGCTGATGGCCAAGAAGGAGGGATACAGGACGGTGGTCGGATCCTAGATCATCGAGAGACTCGATGGCTCTAAGGTTAAGGGAGACTCCTTTAACTAGAGCAAAGTCTAGCACGTCAGGAGCGTAGTTAACGTTGTCGGGATAGTGGGTGACAGCGAGGGGGCTGTAGACAGTCAGGTCGAGAGACTGAGTGATATTGAGCAGCACCCTGCCACTAGTAGTAGTAGTGCGGCAGATCCGTTCAGTATAATTGGAGTTAAAATCTCCAAACATAATGACGCCTAATTCAAGGATGGCTTTGAAATCACTCTTAACGAGGAGGGTTCCGCTAGGGATATAGCAAGAGGCTATAATGATAGACTGGTGTCCAGTAGGCATCTCCAACCAAGCCCTCAAACACTTTCCGGAGCAGGTGATCGCCTTATTGGCCATAATCTTCAACGCCTGCTTCGAATTCACAGAATACCAGCGTGAAATAGTAGCTTAATGCTGCTGTATTTCGTATGGTGAGTGTAGAGAACCGGAGACCCTTTTTACTGGAAATGAGGCATTCCATCTCAGTCCTCATGGGTGACAACGCATCTGCATTTTGATTTGCAATGGAAGATAGATGTAGATGTCTATGGGCCGCAGCAACCACTTACCATCAGGTGGACTGTGTGCTCGTTTGTCACCCTATTCTATAAAAAAAAAGTAGTGGCTAATCTAGTGATAGTGGCTTCCATACTAGTAAGCATCGGAGTGGGAATGTGGGAGCAATGTGGGAGTAAATAATTTTTAATAGAGAGGCCTTTAGATACCTTAGGGACGAGGTGGGTCTCCTTAAGGAGGAGGAGGTCGGCTTCGCGATCTCGAAGAAATAGCCTAAGCTCTGGGAGGTTATTTCGCAAACCGCGGATATGGAACGAAACAAGCGACAAACCCTTTGGCATAGTGTTATTACAACGACCTTAGTAGGTCGATGTGCTCAGCAAGAGCAAGGAGACGGTCCTGAGGGGACTGAGCAGCGCGCAGTTTACGCGCAAGGATAGAGATTTCCCCTATATTGATCTTATTCATAGTGTTACACACTTAGATCATCTACTATAGGGTCTGCCTGTTTTTGTGGGTCGGCGGAGGGCCGTGGGATATTATTTGCCTTTGGAAACCAAGGGTTTATTGGGAGCGGCGCAGGCTGGGAGAGCGAAGGCTCATTAGGGACCGTGGAGGGCTCTGAGGTGGCCGATAGATGCCCTGTGTGGGCTGAGATGAGCCCTGAGGGGGCTGTGGTAGGGGCTGGCCCAGGCGGGGCATGCGGCTTCCAAAAGCTGGGAAATTTCGGTCATTGACCTGGGGTGGAGCTTTGTGGCTCAGAAGTGGGCGAGTAGCGCGAGGGCAGCCTCTAAAGTTAGCCGGGTGGCCTGTTTGTCCGCATAGGACACATGCGGGTGGAGATTCGGCGTTTTTGGGCCGAGGGCACTCTTTCGAGTGATGGGGTTCTAGGCACTTAACGTACCTAGGAGGGGCTGAGCAGTTGGCTGCCGCGTGCCCATAGAGTTGGCAGCGGTAGCACTGTGCTGGGTAACCGCGCCGTTGTAAGGCTTCGACCTCTACACGCGACAGGCCGCACACAGTGCGTACCTCGCGGAAGATGGCCTTCGCCTCCGGCACATTGGTAAGAACGAGGAGGGCGAGGTTAAATCTCTCGCCTCTGCTGCTATGCATCTTGTGCACAGCCTCTATGGGGAAGCCTTGGGACTTAAGGTCTTCCAGAATGTCCTCGTTTGCGAGTTCATAAGGAACTCCGCGGAGGACCGCCTTGATTTTATTTTCTTTGGCGAGAGCGTATGTGTGATAGGGCACACGCTCGGCCGTGAAGAGACGGGTTATATTCCGGAAGTCTTTTATAGACGCCGGCATTATTTTGATGGCCTCGCCGACATTGGTGGCTTGGTCATATTTGAAACCCTTATCGTAGAGGGTTTTGGACGGCTGTGTAAACTTCGCCTTGTCTCTGAGAAAGACAGGGGGCGGGGCTTGGCTTTTGGCGAGAGGTTGCACTACCGCACGAGGACGGAGCGCGAACTGAATGCACTACCGCTCGGGGGCGGTGCGCAAACGGAATTGTGTACCAATAAAAGTTCGCTTCTTCTTTTGTAATGTGTACAGGAAAAGAGTGGAATAATTTGTTGGCGTCTATTTTTCGGTCCGAACACAATTTGTGCGTCTTCAAAGCAAGATTGAATAGGCTTTTGTTACACTGAGACAGTGCGAATAACCATCTAGGGTTACATCACCACTCACCACCAGCTGGGATTGTGGTGATGTGTGGCTTATAATAAGTAAAAAAAATATTTAAAAGTTAAACAGGCTTGAATAGTCTTTTGTTAAACTAAGTCTAAGAGCCGTGGTAGCTCAGATGGTTAACGATCGCTGTAAATATAACGCGTACATACGCGAACGCTAGTAACCCGGGTTCGATCCCGACGGCACCAATGAAATTGTTAATTACAATTTTAAGTGCTGATTTACCACGTGCTCGGCGGTGAAGGAAAACATCGTGAAGAAGCCTGCATGTCAAAGGAATAAGAAACAAATATATTTCGAAGATATGTGAAGTTCGCCAACACGCATTGGGGCAGCGCGGCGGACACTTCCTTGCCCTAAAACCCTCTCATAATTGTGGGGAGGCCTGTGTGTAGGCTGTAACTTTACTTCACTTTACTTTAAACTAAATCAGTGCGCTATACTATCCTCGCTTGTATCACCAGTTACCATCAATAGTGGTCAAGCATATAGTTGTGTATTTGCGCCGTGAGAGAATTCACTACCCCACATCATCCTTGATCCACAAGATATGGCATCTGCCCGATGACAGCTCAATTATAAACTACGGTTGCTAACCCCGCCTACCAAGAATCGCAACAATGGCAAATATCCCCCTAAAAAGTCATTCGTTCTACGGGGACAGACTAAATTCAACTGTGGACTTTGATATGCTTTAATGCTGACAAACGAGCACACAGTCCACCTGATGTTAAGTGAATGCTGTAGTCCATAGACATCTACATTTATCTTCGATTAGGAATCAAAATGCAGATGTGTTGCCACCCCTGAGAACTAAGATGGAATATCTCGTTTCCTGTAAAAGGGGTCTCCGATTTTCTACACTCACCATATAATACACTGCGAGCTGCTATTTTACGCTGGTATTCTGTGAGAGCGTGGTCCTTCCCCGGTCGAGCCGACCCATTCGTGTAACAACCATAATATAGCTGTAGCATGACTATGACTACCACGTATGTAACCATTTGCTATTTCACCATTTGCCACATCTTAGAAATACAAAACATGAAAGATCTAGCGGTGGCTCTGTTGACATATACAAATACTAGTGAACGTAAAGTCTTTAATACTTAACCGGTAACTTAATGGACTAAATACCGGTAAGTCTTTAATTTTATTTTAGCAGTCTTAATTTTGTTGCTAATATGTAAATATTGGGCTGTGGAGCACACTCTTAAACATTTTAGAATAATTTTCGACATATTCTCTAAAAGTATCGGAAAGATTATATTATGATCTTTTATGATTATGTTCATATAATCTTCATTTGCTCTTGTTAATTCCCACCGTCGTCCACTCATTAAATGCCTTGCGACTGCAGTAGGACAGTATTGCTGATGAATTGCTCTATATGAAATAATTCTAATTCTAATTCCGCCTATTACCAGATATGACGGCCCGAACTGCAGAATCCTATAATATTGTTTACTGGGCGATGCTCTGCTGCTTAATCTGAATAATTTAATACTTATTAACTTACTTACTTACTTATCTTCACGCACAATCCCTAACGGGGTAGCCAGAGAGAACAGATCGCCAAGTGTCACGATCCTTACATACCTCTTTCGCTTCTTTCAGGTTCATTAACGTTTTCATACATGCACGTCTAGGTATTCGAGTACTCTTGACCCTCCCCTCTTCGAGCAATTTGCTCACACTTAATAAACGTGTCAATCGTAAATGATTCGTTCGTAAAATAAATTTACTTATTAACTAAGCGGTATTTAGTCTATTAATCGTTTTTTTAACAAGTAACTGTCAAGTAAACGTGTCAATCGTAAATGATTTGTTCATTTGACCCGGGTCGCATTATAGTATTTATGATTGCAATTAAAAATTTTGAATGTATTTGCAATCATCAATTTTAATTATAAGAATTGACAGGAGTTACGACCAAAGAGTGTCCGACGACCGATATTATCGAGTGGGTCTTACAGATTACAGTATATATACTGACACTCGAAGTGATCTATTGGAATGACCCGAATAATCGACCCGAACAACTTGGTTCGTGAGACGAATCAATGCTTGAATGATCAAGTCACAAGAAAAGAATGAATAACACACGTTGACTGTGTAGACATTCTCATACAGTACTTTGTACAATATACACCGACTTTGTTTTATCCTGTAATCAAATTCCAACAGAATCCATCGCCCCATTGCAGCAAAACAATGTATGTGCCAGCATTATATACGTAAATATTCTGTATTTAGGCAACAACTTGAAAAGTTATCAGATCACTGTGGAATACAAAGCGTATATTCACAATCTCGATAGTAATCGTAAAAGCCACACGCATCAGGCATCTCATTTATGACAGCTTGATTATATGTTTTACACTATCAGATTTTGTTACGCAAGCACCACCATTTAGGGAGCACTTGTAGAGGTTTTTATAATATCTCTTATACTTATGATTATATCAACATTTACCCAAATATAGTGCCATTCCAATATTATATTTTTAAATATACCAATTTCACGCCTCACAACGCGCGAGCGTGTGGGAGTGCTCTACTCTCGACATGTTAGTATGTCTCAATTTAAACAATATTTGTTTTGAAAACAAGATAGGTATATTAAGTTATAAAGTCAGCGTATTTTTATTCATTTGTTTCACGTTTCAGGACAAACGATACGCAACGAAATGCAATAAATCTTTCGGTATAAGTTTCCAATTATCATCGGAATGATCTCTATTGCTAGTTGCTATCAGACTCATAGACAATTAAAAGGTGTTTGTTTTTTTATCCTAAATTAAATTAAATCTTTATGGAAAAATATAATCGCTCATGAAGCGTGCAATTTTGAACTTTCCTAAATTAACTCTTTATGGAAAAATAAAATCGCTCATGAAGCGTGCAATTTTGGACTTTCCAAACTATTTATTTTTATAGTTGATACCATTTTAAATGTCGAAAACCTTTTAATAAATTCGTTATGTACGAATAGATAGAACGCATAGGTTATTTTTTATATTATTTGGATAACAAACGTGCACACAGTCTACCTGACGTTAAGTGGATGCTCTGGTCCATAGAACTCTATCATTTGATCTCGATTAAGAATCGAAATGTAGATACGTTTTCAAACCTGATTACTTTGATTACTTAATTGGAATGCCTTGTTTTCAGTCTTCATTTCCCTACACTCACCATACGTAACATCAGCAGCATTAAGCTGCTATTTCACGATGGTATTTTTAAGAGTATGATCCTTCACCGTTCGAGCAGATGCTTTCATGCAACAAGCGTAATATAGCTACAGCAAGACTCTATTTCGTATACAATATGTATGTTTTATTAACTTCCCATTGGGAAGTTATTGTAATGGGTCCGTTTTTGCAAATTGGAAATTTTAACATACCTCCACGTTTCAAGGACCTTAGAGTCGAATAGTATGGTTTTTAAGAGGATGTCCGTGTGTGCACAAGTACGTATGTATGTTCGGACTCAATTTTCGCCTCGTTTATCTCGAGAACAAAGAGTTCTATTGAAATGGGACTAGTTTCATTTAACGCATAATTATGTAACGTAGACCTCATTTAATTTTGAGCAAAATCGGTCAAGTCGTTTTTTGTGCCAAATGAAAATTGTATAAAATATTATAACATCTGATATTATTTTATTCTTCCCACTTAGAAGTTAGTCGTGTGAACCTTTCGGGTCACACCTATAACGCCATTTTTAGTATCAAATTTGTGTCGTAGATAACGTTTAGTTATTTATTTGCCACAGGGCCATCAATCATCAATAACAGGTCTTAAGTTCTCGCGACCGGTGACAGAGAATAAAAACATGCCACAAGATGGTTCGTTGAAGGTTCTCGCATATTTGTGTTTAAAATGAAATTAACGAATGAATAGGCCTTAGATCAATACAGATTGGTGTTGTTAAAATGGTAAAATATGGGAATCTACTTCAAGTTGGCTTTGTTTCACCCTTATTTGCTTAAAAAGGTAATGTGTGTATGTGTATATAGTTTGCGTATTTCTCTTTTCATCCCAATTTCTTGTCTAAGCGCACATTACTACATACTTTATCAACGATCTTAATCACTTACGCGACTTACTTCATTCACGACTCAACGCTCCGTGACTTGTTGTTAGAGTTTCGAACGAATTTTTTTTTTTTGTAAAATTCAAGCGATCATGCGGACACCACCTCATGGTGATTAGTGCCGGATATCTGTATATTATATTAACAACGCTGAATAAATTGCAAGTGCTTTATATTGTGCATTGTCGAGAGTGTTGGAAGTGAGCCTTTTCTTAAGTTCTTTGATGCTAGTCCTGGTAAATTGCTTTATATTGAACCGCTAACCATTCAAATGTCGTTAATGGAATTAAGAATAATAGCGCAAAGAGCGATGGTAGGTAACTTGAAATTTTAATACTAATTAGTATTTTTGTAAAAAAAAGTATTTACATTAAATATACTTATTGTATACAAAAATAAACAAAACTTAAAAGCGGCGCCATATAAAAAGACTAAACTAAAAGGCTAATTTAGCTTTAAATACACAACGCAGTAAGTTTCTGTTTTTGTAAGCTAGTTAAATATTAAACAAGATGCCAAAGAATATATTTTTATATGTACTAACTAATTCAAAATTATATAACTTACTGGCATCTTTGATAAACGTTTTTATTCTTTTTTTCGTGTATAAATTGGTATGATGAGTTTGAAAGTGATAATTATAAATAAAAAATATCTCTAAATATATTTTAATTGATTTTTAGCTAATGATTTATTTATTTATTACATAGTAAGGCTAAATTTACATTCCGTCGAATTTGAATGGAACGGAAGCGTCAATTTCGCCGCCGCGTGCGGTAAGGCGCGCGAATTCGCCTTCGGGCTCTACGACAGTCGCCTTGGGGCTGTAGAAAAGTTAGTCCAGATTCCACAGACAGTAGCTACGAGAATCCTCGAGAATTCCCCGGATGACGCGCGACTTCTTTTTTGGCTCATATCTAGTTTGCGCGTTAAACAATAAACTTAAATCTCGTTTCGCTATGTATAATTTCGTTACAAAAATTCGCTTCCATTCCGTTCCGCGGTAGTGTAAAATTGAGCCTTACGAACTTACAGGTCACCTGATGGTAAATGGTTTCTGCAGCACATAGACAGACCTGCAAATGTTTTGGCTATATCCTGACTTGGGACTTCAAATGGAGAAGACTTCAGATGCAATATCACCTCTGAGAACTAAGACGAAATGCATAACAGCCTGTTATTGTACCGGCTTTCTTTAACTTTCAGACTGGAACACAGCCGGGCACGCACTGCAGTTTAGTGGGTAACCTACTCAGACGAACTGCTGGGCAGAATAGAAATACTACCACCTATCAATTTACTATATATTTTTATTAAGTAAAGTAATGTAAAGTTAGAGCCTATATACGAGTACGTCCCACTGCTGGGCGCAGGCCTGCCCTCATTTGTGAGAGGGTTTTAGAGCAAGGAAGTGTCCACCGCGCTGCACCAATGTGTGTTTGGCGAACTTCACGTGTCTTCGAAATACTTTAACCACCCGCTAAGAAAATTGAAAATGTGTGTTGTGCGTGCGTGCGTTCTTGCATGCGTGCGTGCGTGCGTGCGTGTCTGTGTCTGTGTGTGCGTGTGTGCGTGTGTGCGTATGTGCGTGTGTGCGTGCCTGCGTGTGTGCGTGCGTGTGTGTGTGTGTGTGTGTGTGTGATGAACTGATTCGGACGAGTACATTGGAATTAGAATTAGAAAAATAAAAAATTTGACAAACTGTTTTTATTGTAATAACTTTCAAACGTAAAGCCGATCTATTTCAAAAACTAATCAGCACTTGACCTCAAAAAATGACGTCGAATGCCGTTTGGAAAATAAAAATCGGTTCATTCGTTCGCGACATATCGATAGAGAAAGAATTTGAAAAAACTTTTTTTTTTAATATAGATATTTCGCAACGTAATTTGGTGGAATTTGGAGCGCATTGCATTTGAAATTCGCGGGAAGTTACACGGATGGCCTGCAAGATCGACCAATTTTCAATTTTCACGATGTTTTTCGTCACCGCCGAGCTTGTGTTAAATCAGCAATTAAAATTGCAATTAACAATTTCATTGGTGCCGGCGGGATCGAACCCGGGTGACTCGCGTACTGTGTAATATTTACAGCGAGCGTTAACCATCCGAGTTATCACGGCTCGGCTGTAATATATTGTAATTGTTTGTGGTTATTACTTTATGTTGTTATATTAAAGAAAATGTGAATTTAATAGATGTTACAATTTATATCTCAGTATAGGTAGTAAGTACATGTTGACACAACTTATTTACCATTTCTAAGAAATAAATAAATAATTTACAAACAAATTGACAACTGCAACAAAAAAAATACCTACTCTCGAATGTACCGTACCTTATTGGCTGTCTTTAAAAATATATCGTTGCCAGTATTGCACTGTTACTTTTAAAATGTCAAAAATTTAAAGCCTTTATAAATCTTAGGAAAAGTAAGTGTAGTATTATTTTGCTCAAAGTTCTGTGTATAGTATTTAATAAGACTTCCATTGTCATCCATTTCAATCTATACACTTAGAAGTCCCCTATATTTCCTCATAAAGGGGATTTTGCCATAGCCACGCTTGACTGGCGGGTTGGCAATCACAGCTTTTTTATTATTTTGAGTTATTATTTCAGGAAAATGCTGCTACTCATTTCCTGTTTTATTTTTCCTCTTTCAACTCCACCGACACTACGATACCCAGGGAACGATATGGGGTAGAAGATATTCTTACCCTGCCACTATACTTGTAAGACTTATAATGTTTAAAAACACAAAAACTGGATACTCTTTCCAAACAAGGGCTGGTAACAATTAAATTGACCACGATCTCTCAACGGTGCGCTTTCAATGTCCCTCTCCTCGTGCGTTAATGATCAATACCAGATAGCCGCAAAGGTTATCTCTGTCAATGTCGAAATTAAAGATTCGATCCGATATAATCGTTCGCTATGAATGTTGGGAACTAGAGGCTTTGTGAAAATAATATTACTAAGATAGTATAAAGAAATTTAAATTTTTTCTATGAAGGAATATAACAATCCTTTCTTATTCATTAGTCCTTACAATATTAATCATCTGCTGGGTTAATGGATCCTGTCGACTTCGAAAACTAGAAAGATTTTTTAAAGAATAAGGGAGTCAAGCGAGTACCTGATGGGTGCTGAAATGCAAATGTGTTATCACCCTTGAGGAGTAAGGTGAAATTCCGCGCAACAAGTGAAAATGGTCTCCCATTCTCTACAGTCCCCATAAAAACATGTCAGCATTATTCTTCAGTTTTACACTGATATTATAGTACAGCGTGAGTCCACCCCTTACGAGCCGACCGATTCTTGCTACAGCCATAATACATACAACTGCAGCATAGGTCTACCACGTAATTTTTTTTAATAATACTTATATCTTATGAAGTCGGTGCTTGGACAAATGTTTGGACAAATGTATCGATATGATTCTTTTGATAGAACTAAACAAAAGAAACTTAACTAAATTTCTCATCAATTTCTCGTTGATTTATGTACGGTGATGATTTGTGTAAAATATATATAAGAGAGAAAATAGTCGAATTGAAAACCTCCTTCTTTTTTAAGTCAGTTAAAAATGTGACAGCTGGAATGACAATGAGTTATGTCACTATATACAGGTTGGTCCAAACAGTGAGGTTATAAATTTTTTTTTGATTCCTCACAGCTAGGGGTATCCGAAAATACCCTATGTATGTTACGCGATTTTTTGTTGTTTTAGAGTTATGATTTGTTTTACCCTTTTTTTGAAAATATTCACCCTAAACAGCTTAACATTAAAAAAAATGTAATTGTGAAATTTTTTACAAGTTTTTTTGTTTGTAGCATGATCCTTATGAGTTGCCCTATTATGCATAAAATAATTAGCTTCCTAACATTCACCAAAGATACAATAATTTTAATCGAAACTTAAAAATTTTCTGTCAGTTGAGTGGGGCTTGAATTTTCAACATTAAATGAAAAATAGTAATAAATGATTTCATACTTTCTAATTAATTTTAAAAACTTGGCAGTACCTTAATCTTTCATAATAACATTAAAAAAATGACACTTAATAGGCCAGTTTTTCTGTTACAGACTTCTGAAGTCACTCAGGCAGGAAACTACCTGAATAGTTAATTTGATTTAAAAAATCTTTTTATCATTTCTAGGGCTAAACTAAGATAGTAAATGCTTCAGGTTAGCAAAAATAACATCAAGTGTCTTTACTTATTGTTTAAAATTTATAGACAACAAGGTATCATTTTACTACGTTCTGGACAAATGATTTCAAGATTCATAATAAAAGTAGTAAATAATTTAAGATAAATTTATTTAAAGTAAATTTTCGAAATGGCGGCCATTAACTTCGATACACAGTCTACATCGTCTTAAAAAATTTGCTTTTAGTCTTCGAAAAGCATTCGTATTTTCTTTGATTTTTTTCGGCGCACTGTCTCAATTTTTCCCTTAATTCATTTTCCGAATTAATTTTTCTAGCATACACCATCTCTTTGTAGAATCCCCAAATAAAAAAATCTATAGGGTTTAAATCTGGTGAGCGTGCAGGCCATTCGATTGGCCCTGCACGCCCAATCCACCTTCCTGGGAGAGTTCTGTTGAGGTGCTCCCTCACTTGCCTTTCAAAATGGCAAGCAGCACCGTCATTTTGAAATATCATATCCCTCCTCGTTTGTAAATTAACTTCAAACAATAAACCATTTAAATTATTTTGTATAAAATTCAGGTACTGGGACCGTAGTTCAACCTAGACGACAATTCAAAGGGCCCAACCATTTCTCCATTTATGACTCCTGACCACATGTTGATACTAAATCTATTCTGAAAATTTGACTGCCTTGCTTTTTTGGGTTTTCAATGGCCCAGCTATGATGATTGTGAATGTTAAAGACGCCAGTCCTTTCAAACCGGGATTCATCCGTCCAGAGTATCTTGTTAAAAAAATCCGGGTCTTCCGCAGATCTTTCCAGCATTATTTGGCAGAAAGCAACACGCCTTGGATAGTCTGCGTCGTTAAGTTGTTGAACACGCTGAATATGAAACGCGTGATATCCCTCTGGAAAAAAAGATTAGTATTTTTATTGTAGGTTGTCATTGTACACAATACTAGAGGTACGTACCAATAGAGCACGTGAACGTGAAACTAAAAGTTGGGATTCGCTAGAGTGGCGTCCTAGCGCCTATTTTTGAATTACGAGCGCTTGTTTAAGGGTCTCTACATCTCTCTCTTTTACACGCACACACAACACATTAGACATCGACAATTCACAGTAAATTAAATGAGTGTGATTTGAAATGGCAGTGCAGCAATGTGTTGGGATTTTGAATAAAGAGGTCTACAAAATAATAAAATGCACTCACCTGATTTCAGTATTGTTAAAACTGAAGTCCTTGGGATTCCAGTCCTTCTCGTAATCGCTCGTGAACTAGTAGAAGGGTCTCTTTCTACTTCTTCAATGATTACATCTCTTCTTTCTGGATCCACTCTGGGTAGTCCCTCGCGACGTTGATTACGCCCAGGAACGCGTCCAGCCATCAGGGTTTCGTGGGCCTTATTAAAAACCCTGTAGCCCGGGTAATGCTCTAACACTTCTCCTCGCCGCTCTAGTTGCTCTCGATAAAGCCGTGCCGCTAATGCGCCGTTTCGAGCTTTTTTTTGAGCGTTTTTGCGAGAGAATAACTCATTGCTAAAAGTAATCCAAATCACTAAGCAACTCAAGGTCCATAAAACAAGCACAGGTCAATCGTAAGGAAAATCAAGAATCCGGGAAACAAAGCGAAGGTAGTCAAATAAGAGATCCAAATAAACGTAAACGTGAGTAGTGGTTGCACGCGGGAAAGCAGTGAACGACTGGCGGGACCGAGCGAGGTGA